>BSBK01004658.1:600000-923014 GCA_027943335.1 Chamaecyparis obtusa
GTAGATGAAACAATATAAAATTTATATGTCCAAAATCATACTTTCGAGATCTAGAAAAGGGTACTTTTAGTTTTTTAACATTTTCTATTTTGATCTAAGAAAGGAACAACAGAAGTGCAAAATTCTAGTTTTTTTGTATTTTTGGTGGTTTGGCTGCCAACATGGCATGCCACCTAAGTAGACTGGGCTGAGTCCAACTGGGCCGAGTCTGACTCGGCCGAGTCCGACTCGGCCGAGTCCCCCTAGGGGTCGGCCCCACTCAAATAGCCTAATACTGTGCAAATGAGTGGTTTGTGATATTTTTTTATATTAAAAATATTATTTTGACTCGGCCGAGTCCTACTCGGCCGAGTACCTCTCGGCCTAGTCTAATGGGCCACGTAGACGCCATTCAGCGCCGTGTGGTGCCTACGTGTACTCAGCCGTGTTAGACTCGGCCGAGTATAACTCAGCCGAGTCTAACTGGGCCGAGTGATTTGAGTTAGCCCAAAAGGTGACACTCGATTGTGCTTTTACCCTCTTAGGCTCTCTTCTTTTTCCCTCAGCACATTCAGATCTCCTCCATGAACTAGTGTCAGTTTGTCCCACATTTCTTTTGCGTTTGTATAGTTCTTAATGTCTTCAAATTCAACATCTGATAGAGAAGAAGCAATCTCAATCATCATAGCATTATGTTCTTGTCTCTCTTTCATCTAGTTGACACTCAAAGAAATAGTAGGAGCTATGAAATTATTTTTCAAATAGTATAGTGCAGAATCTCCAATGCCTGATACATACAACTTCATTTTTCTTTTCCAAGCTGAGATTTTATCTTTGTTCAGCTTTGGTACCTCTCTTTATACATCTTTAGATCTTTAACTTAAGTCCTTTAAACTTCTTCCTTCAAGTACTCTTTCTCTGATACCAATTGTTAGATAACTAAGAGGGGGGTGAATCAGTTAAGTCCAGTTATCCTACAGTCCCAAATACTCTCAGATGTATAAACCAATTCAATAAATAAACTTAAATATCTTGATAAACACTTGACTGTGTCTTCCTTATTCATTTACCGACTGCCAATTAAATCAACTAGTATATATCGATCAAACCAGTAATTGTAATGTATACAATAATATAACAAATCATCACATGCATACACATATAACACTTGATTTTTAACATGGAAACCCTATTAGGGGAAAAACCACCTAGGACCGGTACTTGAAATATTTTCACTCTTTTGAAATGAGCTCAGTTAAAAGCCAACCATGTTAAAGGTTACAAAAGATATTGTAAGGTGTGACCTTGTTAGAGGATTTATCACTAATAGTTCTTCATGACCATACATTCACTTGGGTCAACAATAAAACAATCAACATTCATTAAATGTCATAAAGAAATAAATAAAGATTGCTAAGTTCCACTCGGTTAAGAGATTTTGTCTATAGCAATGGTTAGAATGCAACTATAAATGATATGATTAAATTGCAACTTCCTTTGCAGATATTCAGATATATGCTAAGATCAATATACCTCTAGCCATCATAATCTCTTCAATTTCCTTTTATCCTCCAACTCTGTTCTGCTCAGTTAATCTCCTTCTGATGCTCGATGTAGTTTGAAGAATTACTCGATTCTTACTTCAACCTGTTTGACCATCTTCACATGAATACAATATTTTTCTCATGTGCATACCTCATTATTTTGAATCTCTTGTCTCCTTATATAGACATGATAGACCATTTTCTTCTCAGCCATAGATTTTGCCTCTTAATCTCCATCGTTGATTTTGCCTCTTTAACCTTCCTCAGAACTTGTGCCTTAAAACATTTTAATCTTGATCATCTAATCAACCTTGAATTTTATCAGCCATAGATCTTCATAACAAACTTTATCTTTATCCTTGGAATCATCTGAATCCGTCCAGCTCATCATCTCATGTCGGCAATCACATGTTACACATGATTGCTTCCACTTGGTCAATACTGTGATGTATCGATGAATTCCATCTTGGTTGATACTACACTCAATATACACTACACTTTCTCAATGTACACTTTATCTACTCGATATATACTAAGTTCTTCATATACCAACCACATTAACTTGTACATTCTTGATCTTCAATACTTAACATAATCATGTAATACAATCAAATCACTATCATACTATCATAGACTCATCAATAAGTTACCCAATGAATACCATATTCATAACTTACTCATACATCTAATTTTCATGTTAATATCTCATTCCTTCACCAATATTACCTTCTTAAGATGTTTGCAACTATCATGATAAGTACAGTCAAAACTAGTTGACATCAATGACAATATAATAACTAATCTAATGTCTCACATATACCTTTGTAGCTCAGTAATCATCTTCACAATGTTTTCTCCAAATAGTCAATCAATTGTAGGCTAAATATATGGATTTAAAGGAATATAAAATGAAAGGGAAAGAGAGAAAGATAGAAATAAGTAAATCAAGAGAGGCGATGAGAGATATATCGAGACACATTTTCTCTTAGGTCATCTTGGGCAATTGCATACAAATGATCAAAGACAACAAGGAAACCCTATATGATGATTTATGAAAAAACATTAATCTCATTGGTACATAAAATGTAATTTTTTCATTATTTACTACTTTTTAACTATGTCAATTCTTATGGGAGAAAGTTGAACTAAAAAATAATTATTTTGTATGCAAAAATTATGATTATTACATGTTTCAAAATCAAGGATTCATTTAAAATGATTATAATTGAGTATTGATCTATAATATAATAAAATTACCCTGTCCATATTGTAGGTCTCCTAATTACCTTTCCAACACCTATAAAAAAAAAAAATTTCAATAAGAAACACAAAAGTTATGCCCATTTTACTAAAATGTGTTTTTTGATTTTTTCAAAATGGGTATCCGATTTGGATTAGATATTTGATATTAATGGGTATCTAATTTTTTTTGGTATTACCAAACTAAATCAAAATTTGGTCCAACCCATACAAAAAGTTAGTGTCTTTTGGCGTGTTTGGTAAGATAGAAAACATGATTTTTGATAGTAAAATGCGACCAAAATTATATTACTTAAAAACTATAAATTTTTACATTCAAATAATTGGGAAGAAAATAAATTAAAAATCATCTCCTCAAAAGAAACGTAGGGCAAGCCTAAGGAACCAAGTCATATGACCTCTGGCGAGAAACGAGAAACTACAAAAAATAGAAACAACTAAAGACATAATATTTTTCACATTGTTTAATCTCTTAATTATATGGCTATGTATTATGATCACTAACTCTCTTGTTCTTCATGAGGACACAAAGGTTATTGAAAAAGTTGAAGTTCATCTCAACTACTTCTAGCGAACAATTTCATTACTTGAAAGAAATTTTCAAATTGTTGAATGTTGAAATTTTAAGAGATATTAAAGTGGAAGAGGTTCAATTCTAGAATAAAGATAATGACTTGAAAATCCACACTCTTAGTATGATTAGATTATCATGCACAATTTGTGGTCCCAACTAGAAAATAGCTTATAATTCCATATACTTTTTTCTAGAAATAGTAAAGTGAGATTTTGGACTATATAATTTATCTAATTCCTAACCTTTATAGTTTTTTTCATCATCAAAAGATGAGACCAGTGGGAATGTTTTCATTGTTCTCCAAGTTACTAGAATTCATATTTAAAGATTTTTTTACAACTCTAAATGCCTTAGCTTTATTATAAAATATAATGAATTATACATTCATAATTTTACAATATCCTTTGAATGATTCAAAATATAATGTAAACTTAAAATGAACCAAAATGCAATGTAATTTTTAAATTATAAGACTTTTTAACAACTCTAAATGCCTTAGCTTTATTACAAAATATAATAAATTCTACAATCATAATTTTAAAATATCCTTCAAAATATAATATAATGTAAACTTAAAATGAACCAAAATGCAATGTAATTTTTAAATTATAATATATTATAAATATAGTTCTTAAAATGAAATTACATGTAAATTCAAATATTATAAATTATATAAAAAATAAAATAAGTTAGAAAAATTTTAAAACTTGGTGATTATAATTGTATATTTAAATATTTTTAAAATATTATTTAAGTTTATACTTTCATTTTGGTTTACTATTATTTTTTTTTGCTCTTTGCTAAGCTTCAATGGTAAATCTCTTTGTAATTTCAATATGTTTTACTGAAAATATTGAATGAGTACAACACATAAGCAAAATTAATCATAAAATAATTAAAATTTTAAATATTTACTATGGCTTAAGAGATCAATACATGATGAAATGACCACTACAATTATAAGATCTCAAAGGTTGGCACATCAAATGATAATCATTGACCCCAAACCTATTTAAAAAAGACAAACATAGGACTTCTTAAGATAAAAAAACTCCTATCATAGAATATGTATCTCAGAGGAATGATAGAATGATGAGCTAACTTAAACACAAATACTTAAAATATATCAAAATCCTTATACAAAGTTAAAACTAAACTACAAACCAAATTTTTAAAAAAATAGGAAAAAAGACATTAAGATAACATAGGAACAAGGCCTCATATACAATAAAATGGTAATTAATTATTTGAGGTAATTGGTAAAGTTGGAACTTTCCCTATAGATGCCACAAAAATCATTTCTTGGAATGTTAGGGCCTTGACATCCCTAATAGACAACACTCCTTTAAGTATCACCTCTAGGATTTGAAAGGAGATAGCATAATGTTACATGCCTAATGAAATTTTCATCTTTAGATGTTAATAAATGGCTAAATTCCAAGTGGAGAAAAAAAAGGTACATATACAAACTCAAATGAGGCATTAGGAGGATTAGGTATCATCTATTCTTCTAATTCAATTGTGATTAACCCATCACAAATATAGAATTTGGGACTTAGTTACCAACATTCCTAACTTATGGGGAAATAACCTAATGTTTAAAGCTTAAGAAATAAGAATGAGGAAATTTCTCACTATATACTAATTCCAAATTTACTATGTAGGTTTCATATCAACAACCTAATAAACATGGTCATAAAAGATGACAAATGTACTGATAGGATGGGGGACAACCCACAACAATATTGTAATGTTGTAAATTTTCACCCCTATGTAGTTTATCATTACACCATGCCTCTAACTTAGCCTAAAATATGAAATCCACATAATTCCTCCCTATCAATTCATCCCACCTTATTATTGCCTACTCAAAACCATGGCCACATAGCCTAGATGACCTAGGACATGTGTACAATATAGAGACATATGCACGACACTTATCTAGAAAATTTGTAGACATACAAAGTTTCATTGAGGCATTACACACTTCCAACATGGAATGTAGCAACCAATTCCTCTGCTCACCGACAACTAGATGTTGAACCTTTGGTATTTGGTCTTTGAATGTTGTCATTGATGTCAATAATATATCCTTGCAATTATAATGGGCATATGGTATGGTTAAAATCATTAAATTATCTTATTTGATGTTCTTCAGTATTGTTCAAAACATATTCAAGACATACACTTAAGTGTTATACAATAACACTTAATGTTCACATTGGTTAAGAAAATGATCATAAAAAATAGTTTTGGCCTATGTAAAATTTGACAGACTTATACGTTTCTGGAATGGATAGTGAATTATCTAAAATGGGTTGTTTTTATATTTTGTATATCACATGTATGGAACGAGGAAAAATCAGCTTATCAAAAGCAGCTACAAAATTCTATGATAGTTTTAGTAGTTTTGAGCAGTTTTGGTCTAATTGAAGTTTGGGGTATCTAACTACCTCACAAATGTCAACTTTTTTGGTTTATTATTAGGGGATACATTCCTCTAAAATATTGTATAGGGTTTTGGAGAGAAGTTGTATGATTTGTGTGGAATACTTTGTAGACCAAACAACTTGCAGATAGATTTTAAAACAACAAAGAAGAGGGTAATGCTTTATGCTTCTATTTTGTCATTTGTGAATTAATTTTCATTGAAGAAGTTTATCAGAGATAGAAGAAGGGATATATATTTATTTTTTAGTCATTCACATTAGTATTTGATCAGATCTTTTAATGGAAAAAGAAAACATATTTGGGTACTTGATATTTTGCAGAGAAACAATGGTTTATCATTTCAGGAAAGTTAATAGTTTGAAAGACATTAAATCAAGTCATCTTCTTGCATTAAAATATGTTGTTTTAAGTGTGATTATAATTTTTATAATCTGATATATTCATTTTAAGAAGGCTTGTATTCTTTGGTGAAATGTATTGATGTAAAAGAATTAGTAAGAGAGAAGAAGAGAAGTATATCCTGCATAATGTTTTCAACAAGAAGTTGAAATTAGTGATTTATGATTTGTATTGTAATAGAGTTGATCCTATAATTTTTTATCTCATCTATTCATTTTGGAAGTTGGTGCATCTTTTATTCTTGAAGTTTGTGCTTCAGGTGTAAGGGATTGGTGTTCCTTGAAATCGATGTTTCAAAAATAGGGTGTTGGTACTTCCCAAAGTTGTAGCTCTAAAAGATTTTCCCAAGAGGCTAATAAAGTTTCATATTCAAAGTGGTTTTTACCCTAATGGTTTTTCCACTATAAATATTGTGTACTTTTTTCTTTTTACAAATCTTGTTCATATTTCATGTTATAATTGTAAAAATTGAAAAAGACAAGTTTTTAAAGTAACCACTAATTCACCCCCCCTCTCAGTGGTTTTTGTATTCCAACAAGTGGCATCATAGCAAGGTTTCCTACATCAAGTTTAACAACTTTGGGTAGATTTTGGTTGAGTGGAATACTTATCTACAATGGCTCATGATAATTCTTCAAAGGTTCCTATTTTTTATGGATTAGATTATGCTTTTTGGGAAGTTATGATGCAAACATACTTGTTATCTATTAATGTTGATGTTTGGGCTTCAGTTGAAAATGGTTATAATGTTCCTAATACTTTACCTACATATCCTAATGAAAAGAAGAAGTATGAAATTGTTATGAAAGCTAAATTTGCAATACTTAACAATTTGTCTAAAGATGTGTTTGTTAAGGTTATGCATTGTAGATCTTCTAAAGAAGTATGGGAAAAGTTGAAAAACACTTATCATGGTAATGATAGAGTTAAAGAAGCCAAGATACAATATTTAAAATCAATATTTGAAGATCTAAAAATGGGAGATGATAAAAAGGTAGAAGACTATCTCCTTAAGATAGATGAAACTATGAATGGCATAAGAAGACTTGGTGAAACAATTGATGATATTGATGTTGTAAAGAAAGTTTTAATATCTCTTTCTTATAATTTTGATTCTAAAATATGTTCCATAGAAGAAACTAGGTAGACCTTGGTTGCATGAGATGCATGTTGTTCCTTCCACTCTTCACCGTAAAGTTAAGTTTATACATAAAAACAAGATGTATACACTTCATGCGGATGATGCACCTAATCCTTGTTTGAATATTAAAACCTAAAATAATCCTATTCCTAATCCTTCTTCATCTAATGCTCTTCCTGGTGATGATTGCGGAACCTTGGATTTTAATCCTACCTTTATTGGAGAGTATAAGGTTTCTGATCTTGATTTTATGAAGCAAAAAAGAGAGTTTGAAAAATGAGTTTTTACTTCTATTTCTAATGCCCTTCATAATAATTTTGTCACTACTTCTACCCATAATGAATTTGTCAAACCTACTAGTGATGACATAGTGACTACTAAAGTTTCATTGAATCCTTCTGATATGGCTTCTTATTATGGTCCTGGTTATCATTTCCTAGTTAAACAAGGATTCAATGGTCAAGGATGTGGTAAGCATAAATAGGGATTTCAAATGCCCTTACAGAATGGGGGGCATGAGCATTCTTATGGATTGGGATTTAATCCTCAACAAAAAATCAATGTTAAAAACATCTCAAATAACACTCCAAAACATGATGAAACTATGAAGGAATTTGACCAAGAAGTTCTTTTGCCTAAACTCCTTCGTGCTAAGATGATTACTAGACCTAAATGCAAAAAGAAACGTAGTCCACACTTGAAGACTCTTTCTTTTTGTTTATATCATAGCTTTCATGATCACTCTACTAATGAAACTCAAGCTTTACATTATAAGATTAGGTAGCTCATTGATAGTAAGGTTATTTATATATCATGTGACAATGAGTTGTATTTCAATACTATTTTTTCTAAATAACATTTATGTTCCTATTATAGAGCTCCACATTATGTAAACAATGTTAGTCTAATCCTTGGGGGCTCGTTTTCTTGTATAGTTTTGTGAGCAATAAAATAGGTCCCCTTCCATCCTTGTTCCTACACTTGGGGGGCAAGGATGCCATCTCCGTATTTTCTGTCTTTTCAAGATCCACTTTTCCCTTGGTTAAGCAGTATCTATCTATTAGGTGATATCCAATCATACATGAAAATTTTGGTTTGCATTGAGGATATCTGTCCTTGATCATAACCTATTTTCATTATTTGACATTGGGTTTCCATGGTTGATAAATCTCTCACCTTAGAAGCTGAATAGTGTGCTATCCCTCACAAGAATTACTTGTTCTCTTCTTGCATGATATCTCTTTGCATTCATCCCTTCCATGGTCTCATAAGAGAAATGAAATTCTTGGCTTGGAATGGGTGTTGTCTATGGATATTTTCTTGATGTTGAAGAAGGCTTTATCCTTGTTCTTTTCTTTCCTTAACATGTCAAAATAGTATGTTTTTTGCCATCTTAAGGAGAGGGGCATATATAAGGCCTCCCTCATTCTATATTATGCATTTTTGTTCTAACCTTTTGTTTTGCAGCATGCTAAATCCTCAGAAGGTAACGCACATATGTTGCTAAATCTTGAAGAGACATGCATTTTCAATTTAAAATATTCTAAATCCTCTAATGGTAATGCGCATAAGTTGCTAAATCTTAAAGAGATATGCATTTTACAAAGGTATTCTATGGTGATATGAGGATATGGATCCATGGGTACTTCATAAAAGTCATCAGAAGATGTACTACATACATGCACAAATCCCCTAGAAGGCACACAACTTTATGGGGTGACTATCAAGTGTTTTCTTGGTGGGCCATCCTATCCTTTTTGTGGTTCATGGTGAGATACACACATCTTACTGGGCGAGCTAGCCACTCCTCTCTCCCCTTTTCTCTCTTTTTTCTAGAGATTTATCTCTTATTGTAATCTTGGAGTTAATGAAGAATCAAGTCCATGGGGGCTTGAGGATTGCTTTGTCCCTTTGATTTCAATAAGATTATCTTTTTATTTGTGATCTCCTTTACCAAGAGTTTGCATCGAGTCCATACTCTAGCTAAAGTAGGGGCTTAATGTATCATCTTAAAATGGAAGCACTTCCATGTTAAGAATGTTTAGCCCTTCAAGTAAGTGGTTTTGGGTCATGTCAAGCACCTTGAATGGGTATTTGACTTGGATCTGGCTTTTTCCCCTATTCTGCCCTATTTTTCATTTCTTCCTGACATAATACTGACATCTTGAATTGCAAACCTGAGATTCTTGACCTTAGGGTCAAGGTCAACCTCTTAGGTCAAGGTCAACCTCAACTCTAACCTAGGTCAAATTCAACCTTGACCTTGACCCTAGGGTCTGGGATCCTCGAGGTTAGGTTTCGGTTTTGGGGTTTCATGAAAATCTTATCTTTTCCCTCTTCGGGGCCACTATTTCTCGGATTAAGTGTCAAATTTTCAAATTGATATTTGAGATGGACCTTTTTGAAGATTTCTATAGGATTCCTAATTTATTACTGGAGATTAGCCTTTCTCGAGTTTTGTGCCTAATTCTCAAATTAACTTTGGGGTTAGCCTTACCTCAAATTTTCTGACAAGGCTCTTAAATAATTATTTTTATTTCTATATTAAGGGTGGTCCCCTTCTAGATTTTTGTGTCAAGACTTTAATTTAATTTCCTCTCCATGTGCACCTCTCTATATTTTTGTGTCATGGGCCCTTAATTATTGTTTTCTATGTGGCCTCTCTTGAAGTTTGTGCCCTAGATCACTATAAAAGGGATCCTTCCTCTCTCATTTTCTCCATCTCATATCATCTCATCTCATAATCTCTCAAGCTCTCAAGCAAGTCAGAAGGAGAAGGAAAGAATTCAAGCCTTCAAGCCTTCAAGCATCAAGATCCAATTCATCAAGGAGATCCATTGTTAGCCATTGAAGGATTCAATCTCTATGGAGCCCTCTTGTTGAAGATTTCTCCATCCATTTCCATTCAAGCCTCTTCCTATTCCAAGATCCATCCAAGATTGGTGTTGAAGATCTAAAGATAATTGATATGAGACATCCTCATCCAATTCTACATTCATTTGGAGCATCCATACTTGTGGATTCAAGGATTCGAATCCTCCACAAGGGTTTCAACATAATAAAGGTGAATTGTTCCATTTACTTTGTTTATTACTGCAATTTCAATTCAATTTCAAGGTTAAGTCCTAAATTGGGGTTTGAATAAGGCAAACCCCTCCCCCCCAACAAACCAAACCATTTTTATTATAGGTACATGTGTGGGACGATGAATTATAGGGCAGATCTGGATACCCATTTTGTCAAACTTTTGGGATCCATGAATAGAATTTCCATCGGAGTAGTGTAGGTCAAGGTCGACCTTGGGTCAAGGTAGACTTTTTCTACCTTGGTCAATGACGACCTTGCTTAGAAAAGAAAAATATTTCTAGGTTTTGTAGATCTCATAGTTTTGATTGCAGAATAATAAAAATCAATAGTTTTTGAGACTGTTTGACAAGGTTTTTAGCCCATTCTTTTTTGGAGGTAAGTACCTTTATTTCTTCATTTCAACATTAGTCTTCTACATTTACTTTCCATATCATTATAATTTCATGTATGTATAAAATATTGGTTTTGGGGTCTCTTTTATGTGCAAGCCATTGTTTTGGGACCCCATCACATATTTTATATCATACAATTACATCAAGCTCTTCATTCATGGGTAAAAGATATTCAAAAAGGTTGACTTCTTTCTTTGATGGGTATTGCTTCATGTGTCATCAATATGGAAATATAGTAAGTAATTGCAAATATATGTCAAGAAGGTTTTCAAAGTTTCATTTTGGTTATTCCTTTCCTAAAGTGAATGGTTTAAGATGTTACAAATACAATATTTTTGGTCATGTTATGAGGAATTGCAAAACTAAGACATTTCAGAATAATGATCAATCTTATACTAGTCTACAAGTTGATAAAGAATTTGATACTAATGTGACTAAGATATGGAGGCCTAAGATTAATAAGTCAATGTTTATTCAAATGGCTTTACATTCTAAAGAAAAATACTCGTGGATAATTGATAGTGGTTGTTCTAGACACATGATAGGTGATAAAACAAAGTTTGATAAATTGATTAACTACAAAGGTGGCAGTGTGAGTTTTGGTGATGATTCTTCAAGTAAAATTAAAGGTTTAGGTTCTTTGATGCTTAGTGATAAAATGTATATTCATGATTTGTATTATGTTGAGGATTGAAGTACAATATTCTAAGTGTTAGTCAAATTTGTGATAATGGATATGAAGTTGTGTTTGATGATCATGCTTGTCAAATCAAATTTAAATCAGAATAGTTGGTTGCATCAGGTGAAAGATCTAAAGTGAATGTATACAACTTAAAAGATATCACAAATACTAACAATCATGAAGATGTTTGTCTAATGGGATAGGTGAATGCAGTTGTGCAACATAAAGATAATACTATCCTTCAAGAAAATGATAATGACTTGAACAAATCCGTTAATAAAATTGAAGAAAATGAAGAAGAGATAAGAGATCAAACAGGAACACCAAAAACAACAGGTACAAAGTCTACCAGTTCAAGATTCAAGAAATACCATCCTCAAGAATAGATTATAAGAGGCAAAAAGGAAGATTAGTTAGTTAACATACTCAAAAAATCTCTCTCAAAAGATGTGTTTCAAAGATTAAGAACAAGATTGGGTGTTCTATCCCTCTCTTCTCTTGCATAAGTTAAACAATGTGTGATAGGTTTTAGGGGGAGCATTTATGATAATTTTTACTATCGAAACCTTGGTATATCTCCTTTTTCATTGATGTCAAAGGGGGAGAAAAAAAAGCATGAGGAAAACATATTGTGATTGATATATGAGGTTGGCTAATGATATTGATAAAAATATATTGATGGAATCTATATAGGTACATGATGCATTCTATAGGTGATGATATACAGGTGTTATAGGTCCATGCAAAGGTTAATATTTTTTTATAGGTATTGATATCAATGCCAAAGGGGGAGTATGTTGAACCTTTGGTATTTGGTCTTTGAATGTTGTCATCGATGTCAATAATACATCCGTGCAATTATATTGGGCATATGGTATAGTTAAAATCATGAAATTATCTAATTTGATTTTCTTCAATATTGTTCAAAATATATTCAAGACATACAGTTAAGTGTTATACAATTAACACTTAATGTTCACATTGGTTAAGAAAACAGTTATAAAAAATAGTTTTGGTCTATGTGAAAGTCGACAGACTTAGTCATCCGATAGACCCTAATGATAATATCTTTCTGGAATGGGAAATGAATTATCTAAAATTTGATGTGATTATATTCTGTATATCATGTGTATGGAAAGAGGAAAAATCTGTTTATCAAAAGTAGTTACAAAATTCGATGACAGTTTTAGCAGTTTTGAGTAGTTTTGGTCTAATTGAAGTTTAGGGTATCTAACTGCCTCACAAATGTCAAATTTTTTGGTTTATAAGTAGGGGATACATTCCTATAAAATATTTTATAGGGGTTTGGAGAGAATTTTCAGGATTTATGTGGAATACTTTGTAGATCGAACAACTTGGAGGCAGATTTTAAAACAACAAAGAAGAGGGTAATGCTTTATGCTTCTATTTTGCCATTTGTGAATTAATCTTCATTGCAGAAGTTTATCAGAGATAGAAGTAGGGATATATATTTCTTTTTGATTCATTCACATAAGTATTTGATCTGATCTTTTAATGGAAAAATAAAACATATTTGGGTACTTGATGTTTTGAAGAGAAACAAGGGTTTATCATTTCAAGAAAGTTAATAGTTTGAAAGACATTAACTCAAGTCATGTTCTTGCATTCAAATATGTTGTTTTAAGTCTGACTATACTTTTTATAATCTGATATATTCATTGTAAGAAGGCCCTTAATCAGATTTCTAATGGTAAAAGGCAGATATTCCATAATGGTAAAAGACAAATATAATCATATTTCTATGCATCTCAAGCAACCAAGGTCTACCTAAAGGGCAGATATAAAAATATGTAAATATGGGTTTAGGGTCTCTTTCATGTGAATTATTCTAAACCCTATTCATCCATATTTTATCCATAACATTTCTAGATTTACATTTTGTGTTAGATCTTACATGCTTACAAAAGTAGATTTATTTTATAGTCTTGCATTTATCTTTAAAAATACAAAAAAATTGCAAAATTTCTTCAAACATACAAGAAGATTTACATTTTTCATGCTTATAAATTTCATTTGAATGCATTTTGATATATCTAGACCTATTTTCTATGCATTTCTTTATTTGTTATCATGTTGCACAAGTTGTTTTAAGTGTTTTCCAAACATTCTTCTATAACTTTTGGGATTACAAAACATCCTCCTCTTACCTTACCATTGCATGGTGTTACACCTAGAAAGACTTTATCTAGTGCATGTGATGTTTCTTTGTCCTCTTTTGAATTACCTTGTAAGGATATATTAGAGCAAGAAGATGGCTTTAATCTATCTCTCCATCATATTTATCTTTATGGAGATGAGTTGAAGATTGATGTTAATTCTTATCCTAATGAGCCTACTTTGAAATATAATTTACCTTCTTTCCCCTCTAGGGATCAAGATTTAGTGATTTATGGTACTCCTACAATGTGCTTTATTGGTGGGGATGATAATCCTCCGATTTGGGATGAGCCTTTGGATTTGGATGTTGATTACTCTCTTCCTCATGAAACCATTATGGATAAAGACATTGATTTATCCCCTCCTCGTGAAGAAGCTTTGATAAAAGAGGATGATTTATTAATGGATGACATATTCATACATGATGGTCACTCTTTTTCTAAAACACACTCCCCTTATGAAAACATTTTAGTGAAAGAAGATGACATTATAGATGCTTTACCTCCATTTGGGATTCCTTCTAGTGATGAGGCATTAGCAGAGAATGATATGAATTCACTTAATTCTCTCCCTCTTAGTGATGATCTTATGGAGAATCAAGATCCTACTTCATCTCCTCCTAGGATGTCTTCTTTTCTTCCTTGTGAATCTGTTTGTAGTTTTGAGACAACTAATATGGTTTTTCTGAAACCCTTGTTGACTATCAAAGGTTGTCCTCACATTACTATCAAAGGTAAACCTA
The DNA here is from genome assembly GCA_027943335.1 of Chamaecyparis obtusa. Classification (NCBI taxonomy): domain Eukaryota; kingdom Viridiplantae; phylum Streptophyta; class Pinopsida; order Cupressales; family Cupressaceae; genus Chamaecyparis; species Chamaecyparis obtusa. Next base: position 614,430 of record BSBK01004658.1, read on the forward strand.
TGGAGTCTTTAGAGTCTTTCAATGACCAATATTTGATAGCTCACACTTATCATACAAGGAATAACCCTCAACCTAATTTGGTGGTTTCTACTTCTTTACCACCTTCTCAACCCATTCTTCCTCCTCCACCCCGTCTTCCTAGCAAGGAGTATGATTTGATAAACCAATTGCAAAATACCCCTGCCAAGATTTCTTTATGGGAGCTTCTTCAAACTTCACCTACCTACTATGAAGCCTTGAGAAAAGCTCTGGCAACTCTTCCCACTCCATCTCCTAATCAAGAGAACATCAATAACTTCTTACAGTGCATGCATGCTACCTTGAGTCCTCCTGACATTGTATTTAATCAAAATGATTTACCTTCTAAAGAAGTTCAAAATCAATATGATGCTCTTATGGTTGTTGTTACTATCAATAAGAGTATCATTCATAGGACCTTGATTGATAATGGATCTGGGCTTAATGTTTGTAGCATGGACATGCTCAAAGTGATTAAAGCTTATCTTTCAACTATTCAACCTGCCAATGTTCCTATACGAGGCTTTGATAACATTGATAAGAAAAGTCTAGGCATCATTACCTTACCTATAAAAGTAGGTCTAGTCATCTTGTATACACCTATTCATGTTATGCCTGGACCTCTCAATTATAACCTTTTTTTAGGTAGACCTTGGTTGCATGAGATGCATGCTATTACTTCCACTCTTCACCATAAAGTCAAGTTTATACATAAAAACACAATGTATACACTTCATGAGGATGATGCGCCTAATCTTTGTTTGAATATTCAAACCTACAATACTCCTATTCCTAATCCTTCTTCTTCTAATGCTCTTACTGGTGATGATTGGGGAACCTTGGATTTTAATCCTACCTTTATTAGAGAGTATAAGGTTTCTGATCTTGATTTTATGAAGCAATAAAGAGTTTGAACAATGAGTTTTTTCTTCTACTTCTAATGCCCTTCATAATAATTTTTTCACTGCTTCTACCCATAATGAATTTGTCAAACCTACTAGTGATGATATAGTGACTACTGAATTTCCATTGAATCCTTCTGATGTGGCTTCTCATTATGGTCTTGGTTATCATTTCCTAGTTAAACAAGGATTCAATGGTCAAGGATGTGGTAAGCATAAACAGGGATTTCAAATGCCCTTACAGAATGGGGGGCATGAGCATTCTTATGGATTGGGATTTAATCCTCAACAAAAAATCAATGTTAAAAACATCTCAAATAACACTCCAAAACATGATGAAACTATGAAGGAATTTGACCAAGAAGTTCTTTTGCCTAAACTCCTTCATGCTAAGATGATTACTAGACCTAAATGCAAAAAGAAATGCAGTCCACACTTGAAGACTCTTCCTTTTTGTTTATATCATGTCTTTCATGATCACTCTACTAATGAATGTCATGCTTTACATTATAAGATTAGGCAGCTCATTGATAGTAAGGTTATTTATATATCATGTGACAATGAGTTGTATTTCAATATTGTTTTTTCTAAATAACATTTATGTTCCTATTATAGAGCTCCACATTATGTAAACAATGTTAGCCTAATCCTTGGGGGCTCATTATCTTGTATAGTGTTGTGAGAAATATAATAGGTCCCCTTCAATCCTTGTTCCTACACTTGGGGGGCAAGGATGCCATCTCCTTATTTTTTGTCTTTCCAAGATCCACTTTTCCCTTGGTTAAGCAGTATCTATATATTATGTGATATCCAATCATACATGAAAATTTTGGTTTGCATTGAGGATCTCTGTCATTGATCATAACCTATTTTTTTTATTTGGCATTGGGTTTCCATGGTTGATAAATCTCTCACCTTGGAAGCTAAATAGTGTGCTATCCCTCACAAGGGTTACTTTTTCTCTTCTTGCATGATATCTCTTTGCACTCATCCCTTCCATGGCCTCATAGGAGTAGTGACCTTCTTGGCTTGGAATGGGTGTTGTCTATGGATATTGTCTTGATGTTGAAGAAGGCTTTATCCTTGTTCTTTTCTTTTCTTAACATGTCAAAATAGTATGTTTTTGCCCATATTAAGGAGGGGGGAATATATATGACATCCCTCATTCTATATTATGCATTTTTATTCTAACCTTTTATTTTGCAGCATGCTAAATCCTCGCAAGGTAACACACATAAGTTGTTAAATCCTGAAGAGACATGCATTTTCAATTTCAAATATGCTAAATCCTTTGAAGGTAACATACATAAGTTGCTAAATCTTGAAGAGATACACATTTTACAAAGGTATTCTATGGTGATATGAGGATATGGATCTATGGGTACTTCATAAAAGCCATCAGAAGACACACTACATACATGCACAAAGCTGCCAGAAGGTGCACAACTTTATGGGGTGACTATCAAGTGTTTTCTTGGTGGGCCATCCTATCCTTTTTGTAGTTCACAGTGAGATACACACATCTTACTGGGAAAGCTAGCCACTCCTCTCTCCCCTTTTCTCTCTTTTTATAGAGATGTCTCTCTTATTGTAATCTTGGAGTTGACGAAGACTCGAGTCCCTGGGGGCTTGAGGATTTATATGTCACTTTGATTTCAATAAGATTATCTTTTTCTTTGTGATCTCCTTTACAAAGAGTTTGCATTGAGTCCATACTCTTGCGAAAGTGGGGGCTTAATGTATCATCTTAAAATGGAAGCACTTCCATGTTAAGAATGTTTAGCCCTCTGAGTAAGTGGTTTGGGGTCATTTCAAGCACCTTGAATGGGTATTTGACTTGGATCTGGCTTTTTCCCCTATTTTGCCCTATTTTCCACTTCTTCCTGACATAATTTTGGCATCGTGAATCAAAAACTTGAGATTCTTGACCTCAGGGTCAAGGTCAACCTCAACTCTGACCTAGGTCAAAGTCAACCTCAACCTTGACCCTAGGGTCTAGGATCCTCGAGGTTAGGTTTTGGTTTCGGCATTTCATCAATATCTTGTCTTTTACCTCTTCGGGGCCACTATTTCTTAGATTAAGTGTCAAATTCTCAAATTAATATTTGAGGTGGAACATTCTCAAGGTTTGTATAGGATTCCTAATTTATTATTGGAGATTATCCTTTCTCAAGTTTTGTGCCTAATGCTCAAATTAATTTTGGGGTTAGCCTTACCTCAAATTTTGTGACAAGGCTCTTAAATAATTATTTTTATTTCTATATTAAGGGTGGTCCCCTTCTAGAGTTTTGTGTCAAGAATTTAATTTAATCTCCTCTCCATGTGCACCTCTCTAAATTTTTGTGCCATGGGCCCTTAATTATTGTTTTCTATGTGGCCTCTCTAGAAGTTTGTGCCCTAGATCACTATAAAAGGGAGCCTTCCTCTCTTATTTTCTCCATCTCATCTCATCTCATCTCATAATCTCTCACGCTCTCAAGAAAGGAAGAAGGAGAAGGAAAAAATTCAAGCATTCAAGTCTTCAATAATTCAAGATCAATTCATCAAGGAGATCCATTGTTAGCCATTGAAGGATTCAATCTCTATGGAGCCCTCTTGTTGAAGATTTCTCCATCCATTTCCATTCAAGCCTCTTCCTATTCCAAGATCCATTCAAGATTGGTGTTGAAGATATAAAGACAATTGATTTGAGACATCCTACCTATAATTCTACATTCATTTGTAGCATCCATACTTGTGGATTCAAGGATTTGAATCCTCCACAAGGGTTTCAACATAAGCAAGGTGAATTGTTCCATTTACTTTGTTTATTACTACAATTTCAATTCAATTTCAAGGTTAAGTCCTAAATTGGGGTTTGACTTAGGAAAAACCCTCCCTGCCAACAAACAAAACCATTTTTATTGTAGGTACAGGTGCGGGATGGTGAATTAAAATGCAAATCTGGATACCCTTTTCGTCAAACATCCAAGATATGTGAATAGAATTTCCATCAGAGCAGTGCAGGTCAAGGTTGACTTTTTCTATCTAGGTCAATGATGACCTTGCTCAGAAAAGAAAAAGACTTCTGGGTTTTGTAGATCTCACAGTTTCTGTGTAGCGATGCAAAATTAATAGTTTTTGGGACTGTTTGATATTGTTTTTAGTAGATTTTTTTTTGGAGGTAAGTACCTTTATTTCTTTATTTCAACATTAATCTTCTACATTTACTTTCCATATCATTATAATTTCATGTATGTGTAAAATATCGGCTTTGGGGTATCTTTTATGTGCAAACCATTATTTTGGGACCCCACCACATATTTTATATCGTACAATTACATCAAACTCTTCATTCATGGGTAAAAGATATCCAAAAGGGTTCACTTATTTCTTTGATGGGTATTTCTTCATGTGTCATCAATATGGACATAGAATAAGTAATTGCAAATATATGTTAAGAAGGTTTTCAAAGTTTCATTTTGGTTATTCCTTTCCTAATGTGAATGGTTTAAGATGTTACAAATACAATATTTTTGGTCATGTTATGACAAATTGCAAAACTAAGACATTTCAAAATGATCAAGCTTATACTAATCTACAAGTTGATAAAGAATTTGATACTAATGTGACTAAGATATGGAGGCCTAAGATTAATAAGTCAATGTTTATTCAAATGGCTTTACATTCTAAAGAAAAATACTCATGGATAATTGATAGTGGTTGTTCTAGACACATGATAGGTGATAAAACAAAGTTTGATAAATTGATTAACTACAAAGGTGGTAGTGTGAGTTTTGGTGACGATTCTTCAATGAAAATTAAAGGTTTAGGTTTTTTTATGCTTAGTGATAAAATGTATATTCATGATGTGTATTATGTTGAGGGATTGAAGTAAAATATTCTAAGTGTTAGTCAAATTTTTGATAATGGATATGAAGTTGTGTTTGATGATCATGCTTGTCAAATCAAATTTAAATCAGGACAGTTGGTTGCATCAGGTGAAAGATCTAAAGGGAATGTATACAGCTTAAAAGATATCACAAATACTAACAATCATGAAGATGTTTGTCTAATGTGACAGGTGAATGCAGCTGTGCAACATAAAGATAATACTATCCTTCAAGAAAATGATAATGACTTGAACAAATCAGTTAATAAAATTGAAGAAAGTGAAGAAGAGATAAAAGATCAAATAGGAACACTAGAACCAATAGGTACAAAGTCTACCGGTTCAAGATTCAAGAAATACCATCCTCAAGAATAGATTAGAAGAGGCAAAAAGGAATTGGCTAACATACTCAAAAAATCTCTCTCAAAAGATGTGTTTTAAAGATTAAGAACAAGATTGGGGGTTCTATCCCTCTCTTCTCTTGCATAAGTTAAATAGTTTGTGATAGGTTTCAGGGGGAGCATTTATGATAATTTTTACTATCGAAACCTTGGTATATCTCCTTTGTCATTGATGTCAAAGGGGGAGAAAAAAAAGCATGAGGAAAACATATTGTGATTGATATATGAGGTTGGCTAATGATATTGATAAAAATATATTGATGGAATCTATATAGGTACATGATGTATTCTACAAGTGATAATATACAGGTGTTATAGGTCCATGCAAAGGTTAATATTTTTTTATAGGTATTGATATCAATGCCAAAGGGGGAGTATGTTGAACCTTTGGTATTTGGTCTTTGAATGTTGTCATCGATGTCAATAATACATCCATGCAATTATAATGGGCATATGGTATGGTTAAAATCATGAAATTATCTAATTTTATGTTCTTCAATATTGTTGAAAATATATTCAAGACATACAGTTAAGTGTTATACAATTAACACTTAATGTTCACATTGGTTAAGAAAACAGTTATAAAAAATAGTTTTGGTCTATGTGAAAGTCGATAGACTTAGTCATCCAATAGACCATAGTGATAATACCTTTCTAGAATGGGCAATGAATTATCTAAAATTTTCTATTGTTAGATTTTGTATATCACATGTATGGAAAGAGGAAAAATCTATTTATCAAAAGTAGTTACAAAATTCTATGATAGTTTTAGCAGTTTTGAGTAGTTTTGGTCTAATTGAAGTTTAGGGTATCTAACTGCCTCACAAATGTCAACTTTTTTGGTTTATAAGTATGGGATACATTCCTATAAAATATTGTATATGGGTTTGGAGAGAAGTTGCAGGATTTGTGTGGAATACTTTGTAGACCGAATAGCTTGTAGGTAGATTTTAAAACAACAAAGAAGAGGGTAATGCTTTATGCTTCTATTTTGTCATTTGTGAATTAATCTTCATTGTAGAAGTTTATCAGAGATAGAAGAAGGGACACATATTTATTTTTGATTCATTCACATCATTATTTGATCAGATCTTTTAATGGAAAATGAAAACATATTTGGATACTTTATGTTTTGAAGAGAAACAAGGGTTTATCATTTCAAGAAAGTTAATAGTTTGTAAGACATTAAATCAAGTCATGTTCTTGAATTCAAATATGTTGTTTTAATTCTGATTATAATTTTTATAATCTGATATATTTATTATAAGAAGGCTTGTATTCTTTGGTGAAATTTATTGATGTAAAATAATTAGTAAGAGAGAAGAAGAGAAGTATATCCTGCATTATGTTTTCAACAAGAAGTTGAAATTAGTGATTTATGATTTGTACTATAACAGAGTTGATCCTCTGATTTTTTATCTCATTTATTCATTTTGGAAGTTGGTGCTTCTTGTATTTTTGAAGTTGGTGGTTCAAGTGTAAGGGATTGGTGTTCCTTGAAATCGGTGTTTCAAAAATAGGGTGTTGGTGCTTCCAAGAGTTGTAGCTCTAAAAGATTTTCCCAAGAGGCTAAGAAAGTTTCATCTTTTCAAAGTGGTTTTTACCCTAATGGTTTTTCCACTAAAAATATTGTGTAGTTTGTTCTTTTTACATATCTTGTTCATATTTCATGTTATAATTGTAAAAATTGAAAAGGACAAGTTTTTAAAGTAACCACTGATTCACCCCCCCTCTTAGTGGTGTTTGTATTCCAACACTAGATTCAATTCTCAACCATTATATCCCCATTTCTTAACCTCATTTGGCTCTATAAACAAATCTCCATGATCTCTCCATAATTTGTCATACACTTCTTGATCTTTTCTCACCATTTATAACTTATCTATCACATCTTTGGGTTCCATATTTTAGGATAACAACTTAATAATGATCTCTTGGCCATGTTTTACATTACTTATTCATATATTAGCTTCATTAGAATGGATGGGAGTCTCTCATGCGATCTCATTCATGTTTTTAATAGCATGTTGTGTTCTTTATCTATTTATAGTACTATTATCAATCATATATCTTATCTTTTCGGTTATCTATCACCATGCTTTTATCATGTCTATATTGACTATTGTGGATGTGCAGACACCAAAGAAGAGATTTGACTAAGGTAGATCTCCAAATAGTTGCCCAACATTTTCTTCATTTTCGTGTGTGCAAGTTTGTAGGAGAATGAGAGTGGCTACCAATTACTTTATCAACTCAAGGTTATTGTTGTGAGATCATATTTCTCTTTCCTTGTGATTTTAATAATATAATTGTATTCTATTATTATTTTAAATTCTATTATTAGCATAGTTCAATTCTTTTCGTTTCTAGTTTATTTCTCAATTTTCTATCACTTATTATGTAATCTATTCATACAAGATGAACTCGCACCATATATTTGTCCTATATGTGCATTGTCATCCTTGACTCGCACAAGTGTTTGAGGTAGTAACCTCATGGAGTAAGCCAATTAAATGTGTCATTTTTATTTTTTAGTTTTTGAATCAAAATATTATAATATTTTAGTTACTTTAAATTTTCCATATTTATTTGCATTCCGTACATTAATTATCTTAATCATCTTTAGGAAATTATCAGTTAGTTTTTCTTGATCCCCTATCTCACTAAAGTAATAGTAAAAATGAGGTGGTGCTTGAGGGATAGTTGATCCCTTGACACTTTATCTAGTCTTAAGGTTTATGCACTTTTCCTTCTCCACATTTTCATAAACCTGATGTGAACTAGTAACATCTATATTTAATCCCTCTATTTCCTCTTAGTCTCTTCGTCAGGATGGTGATTATCACTCCTATTTCACCACCTTCCTGGAGGTTTTTTGAAATGAATATCACTTTTACCCCTTTAGATGATTCATATAATGGAGATGCTTGTCCTATCTATATCCTAGAATTGATCAATGGCATCTTTGTCACAGGTGTCCTAATTGACCCCACATGTCTGATTGAACTTATCACGAAGGAGGTCTTATTTTCCAATAAATTGAATCATGTGAGATATGATGAGTGTGCCACCACCATCAAGAAACATGATGGGATGTCACTTCACCCTTTGGGTTCCACCACCTTGATGGCCCAAGTATTACTGAAGGTGGTCTTTTTAACTTTTGTCATCATCCTCATATTGGAACTCTTTAGGGTAAAGCTAGGTATCCCCTGGATGAGTATCCATGGGAGTCACACTATTAGTCATGCATAAAAGATTGAATTTTCCTCATGAAGGAAACATTCACACAATCCAAGATATTGGTTATTCCCCTTGATGTCCTGTGGAACTAAATTTGAAACCTATATCACCTATCCCTATTCCTTGCATCTAGCCCTCTCATGAGGCTCAGTACACTTTGAACTTTGTCCCTTCTTTATTGGGGTATTAACACAAGTGTGTGCCCCATCGGAAGCCTATTCATCTTACTCAGGCCTTGCAACCTCCAACGGTGCCTTTTGTTCCCACTTCTACACTTAATTTCAATAAAAGAAGGGTGCCAATGTCGCACAAACCCAATGTGTTCTTTCCTTTCTCTATCCCCATCATTGCAGACATACATCACCCTGTCATATATGGTAAGTATAAGGGGTGTCCCAAGACTGCACCTTCTCCTTTTTTACTTTCCCCTCAACCTTCATGAACATCTTTAGTTCCTCCCATTGTCCATAAGGAAAAAAGAGTAAGGGCACCATTACTAAGTTGGTAGTCACTATGACAATGTCACCTCCTACTCCATCAATGGTGCCCTCCTCTTTTCTAAAAACAACATTGACTGCCTCTCCCATGGAGTATGATGTCATTGGACCCTCATAGGAATTTTAGCCTAGCCCACACATATGTTGGAACCTATACCATTTTAAGTTGTAAGAACCCAAGTGGCGTACAATTTCATGATTGTTTAGCACCTACCTTAGTGTGTTTTCATTAGAGCTTGCATAATAGAACTTTATAATTTTACTTAATGAATACTTAAATACAAATATGTGTCCTCTATCCCTTCAATCTTGTTTAAAATTAGCTAAGCCCTTATTTCTAAGTGTGCTCCTCTATTTTTCCTCCAATCTAATAATTAATTTAATCTCTTAAGCCCCATGTTCCCATTTATGGCCTTGGTGTTTTTTCCTGACCTTAAAATTAGTTATCAGTTCTAATCCTGCATCCCTTGATTTCTCAAGATCCAAAGTTTTGATTTGGGCCTAAAATGGGTGGAATAAAATGTTTCAAATGTTCTATTCCTAGGTATAGAAAATTTTAAATGTTCTCTTCCTAGACACATAACATTTCAAATGTTTTGTTCCTATGTACAAAACATTTCAAATGTTCTATACCTTGATTTTTTATCCCAATTTGAGATTGGATCCCTATTTCAAAGATTTAGTAGAGGATTATGATTTACATTCATCCCTCTCAATTCTATCTCCTAATTTGGTATAAAATCAAGCTTCACACTTCATCTTGGCAAGATAAAAGTAATTTCAAGGTTGGAGCCGCAATTTGAATACATCTCATGAAGTGAGGACTTATGAATCAAGGCTACATAAATCTTTTATCAAGCATTCAAACATTAAAAATATTTTCAACATCATGATGGAGCTACAAAAGGACTATGATGACTAGGAGATTACTCACTGATGATTGAATTGTACTCTTCCTCTTTGGATTTGGATGTGGTTTCTTGTTATCTTTAGATCTACATACTTTTGATTCAGATCTATTCTTGTTACATGCTCTCAATCACACATTTACTACTTTCTTATATAGGGTTTAATCTATCACACTAGGGTAGATATTTACTTTGCATTTATGTACTTTAGCTCATAGCAATTTAGACATACTATAGATTCACAAGTAATACACATATTATGTCTATTATATTGGCTATTTGTGGAAGTGGGAATCACCAAAATAGGGGGTTGATCTAGGAAAATACCTATATAACCACCCACACACACATTTCTTAGATTTGCACATGCAACAGACCCCATAATCACCTATAAAAAAATTTATGCCATCCCAACACCAAGACATACATTGAATAATTTGTCTTGATAAAAAAAATTAGGTATAGAAAGTTTCATCTATTTTGTACCCTACAAAAATTAGTGAAATTATAAGTGTAGACAGATACCAAGCTCGGGATCTTAGATTATCATTTATAACTATTTTTGGCATTTCGATAGTTAGAAATTCAGATCTAATTCTTTATTTCTCTTATTTTGATTCTAGGTGCACTCAAATTTACTTTTATTTCCTTCTACACCCACTTTTTAGTTTATTAGATCATCTCTATATATTTATTAGTGACTGACATACTAGTTTTATTCACCCCTTTTCTGATTCTAACCATCGAAGGAATAGAAACCCCATGATAAAAAATCTTGCATTAGAAACCCTCTCACTAGGTGGTGTTGATCTGATTTATCTTGAGGTGGTTTTTTATTCTAATGTGTGTTGTGAATTGGGGAAAATTAGGCTTTAAGGTGATCCCATTTTCCTACTACACATTTTGGTGAACTCAACACATTACACTTCTATTATGATTTGGTATCTAGATCTGATTTGTATATATTTCATTATTACATTTTATGTATTTAATTTTGATTTTTGCATTCATTGATAAAAAAAAAAGATTTTTTTTTTTGCATATTGGTTTCATAGATCTAGTTCATCATTGCATTATATTTACATGTCAAAAGCAATACAAATCTAAAAATATTTATTTTCATGCATTGTTATGTGTGTTTAGATTATTCCTTTTATGCTTTGTTTTAATACATTAGCTATTTGCATTACAAAATATCACATTTCTTTTTACAATGTTTTACTTCCTTCAATGATCCATTTATTAGTGAAGACTTTGACATGATGGATGAAGCCTTTGATGACTAAATGTCTATTAAGTCTTCCGTTCAACATCCTAAATTATATTTTTGTCATAATTTGATTAATGTGATAGAAGGATTTAGGGTATACAACAAACCCCTTTATGAACATCTTAATGATTCCTCTCCCAAAGTTTATCTCCCTCATGAGGAGAAATTGATATGTATCTCCCCTATGAGATTCAATTGGTGCAAGAGGATGATATTGTGTTGGAAGAGGGTGATATATTTCCTAATTCCCTAAATGAAACTTCTCCTCCTATCCATTTCAATAGTCACCTCTCTAGAGATGAAGCATTAGTGAGTTGGGTTTGTCTTTCTCCTAATGCTTTTCATGAAAATACCTTATAAGTAGAGGATGATATCCTTGATGCTCTCTCTTTTAAAAATAAATTTTTTGAGGATAAATAACCTAATACCATTCAAGATATCCCTTAATAAATAGTGATTGTTGTAAAAGGTGCTACACAACTTGATTATCATGCATTACGATACACATATAACAACAATAGAAATAGGATAATATCCTTGATGTTCTCCTTTTGATAAATCAAACCTTAGCACATAAGGGTCCTAATCAAGTAAACACTATTCAATCCCCTCCTCTTTCTTCAATTTTCTTTCTAATACAAACAAGAACACTATCAACTCTCCTAGATGATGATTGGAGAACTTTATACTTTACACCCACCTTCCATAGTAAAAAAAAAATCTTAGAATATGAGAACCAAACACCTTATTCAAACACATGTATGGATGTTGATTGGGCCTTTTTATATTTAAATCCAATTACACCTAAAAGAGAGCCTTATCTTTTTCATATTCCAAACCTTGATGATGGACATTGTATACGATGTGTACAACAAAACATTGAAACCCATGATAAATCTACATCACACTTTTCCAATGAAACTCTAGGTTTCCAACCTTCTCATTTGTCCAATGAATCTATAAATTCTTGTCTTAATTTCTCCTCACAACAAGAGAATATTTTATTTGAACTTCTAAATGCCAACTTGATTACTCTCCCTTTGAGAAACAAACAAAAAATAGCAAACACAAGAAAAAAATAAAATTATTTGTATGTATCATCAAGTTCTTGGCCATACGACTAATGAATGTTGTGATTTGAAGTGTAAAATTCAAGAATTCATCGATCGTGGTATGACTCAAATGACACGTAACAATGAATGAAACCTTTTTCATGATCATTCTAAATAACATCTAAGTTCCTATTATGTTGCTCCTCATTATGTGACATTGCTAGCCTATCCTTTGGGGGATCATTATTGTTTATGGTGGTGAAAATTTAGGTGCAATAATACTTTGTGAGAAACATAATAGTCTTCCTCATTCCTTGTCTTGACATTTGGGGGGAAAGGGTACTATTTAATTCTCATATCCCAATGACCCATTTCCTCCTCTTATTGATGTATTTATTTTATAATATGATGTCCTTTCTTGCATGGATTTGTTTTTTTACATAAGGATATTCTCTTTTTTAGGAGATTTACTGACTGAGTTTACAACCTTTTATTTGATTGAAAGTGCATGTCTATAAAAAATGACCCTTCACTTTGGGTGCTTAATGTATTTTCCTTTGGCAAGTATTCCCTTTCCTAGAAATAGGGAAGGTTTGTATACTTGATCATCCTTCCTCATTTTATCTTCTTTTCCAAAATATCCAATATCCCTTTGTTGACTTGTTTATTTTATAATATTGTAGACACCTAAAAATCTATCTATCAATTTAAAATATTTTAGTTGACAAAAGACCTGATGACATCATCATTAATTAATTAGTTTTTATTATCATTATCCCTTCTCCTATTTTAATTAAAGACATTTAATTAAAGAATCCCTCCCAGAATCATTTAAATCCAATTTGAATGATATTCCTTCTAATTTATTAATTATTTAATAAATTATCCCTCAAAATCCTTTAAATAATTTATCCCTCAAAATCCTTTAAATAAATTAAATATTTATTTAAAAGCTAAAAACCCTAGAAATCTTCTAGAGAACCCTAAACCTATCCTCACTTTCCTAATCCCATCCTAAACCTTCTTAGAGGGTGATTCCTAACCCTCTTAGTCTAAACCCTCATCCCTTGACTTCTGGTCAAACCCCTCATTAATGAGCCTTACATGCTCATTAATGGCCCCTTACACCCTCATTGATGGCTCTTACAGCCATAAATGAGAGCCTATGTCTCCTCTTCCACTATTATTCCCTGGGCACACTTCCCTAGTGTTGGTCACACATGTGTGAGCAACTCTTAACCATTATGCCTTTGACCATACCTCTAACCATACCCCAAACTCTACCCCTAACCCTGACTCTAACCCTAACTACTCTTTCTAACCCAATCCATTCCTCAAATACTATAATAGTCTCTATTACAAGAGAAAATAGCCAATTCACATATCATTTCATGCATTTTTATAATGTTAAAGTACTTCTAGATTATCTTATCATATCTCCTAATTGTTAGATTTACTTATCTTTCAAGCTTTGTAACTCACACTAGCTTAGCTTAATGGATTGAATATAGTTAATTTTCAAGCTTTTCATATCATTTTAATCCATATCACACTTATCTTTGGTTAAAATCAACTTAGCATAAGCATTCGTAACTCAAATCTGCATTCTAGCTTCATTTGGTTCCTTGGGGCTCTAGGGGAAAATCAGGTTCACCATACCTAGTTTTGTGCCACTATGGGGTATCCATGGTTCCTAAATGCTCCTAATCCTTCCTAAACAGCCTCAGGGACATGCTCCTTGTGTTTTTAGAGCACACCCACATCCCTATTCTCAGAGAAAATCAAACGGTGACAAGGTACTCCCGTTTAAGCTCAATCTGAGGTGTCTTGCAAATAGTTTTTCTATATGTTGGGTATATGATGCTCTCACTAATGTTTAACTATCTACACATGTTCAAAACAAGTTAGGTTTTCACTGATCACAAATATGATGCCCTTTCTTGCATGGATTTGTTGTTTTATGTAAGGATCTTCTCTTTTTTAGGATATTTACATCCTGAGTTATAACCTTATGCGTGTTTGAAAGTGCATGTCTGTTATAAAGGATCTATCACTTAGGGTATATAATGTGTTATCTTTTTCTTGCCTTCACCATTAGGGTGAGAGGTTTCATTTTTCAATCTCTTGATCATTTTTAAGGATACACTTTCTCTTGGTTATGTAGTATTTGTTTGTCATATGATATTCCTTATTTTATGTATATTGTTTGTTTACATAAGGATCTTATGTTTTTCAAGAGATTTATATCCTGAGTTACAACCTTTTCCTTTCTTGAAAACTACATATCTAACCTAAACAAATACCCCTACTCAGGGGCTTAGAGTGTGTTATCCTTCATCAATAATATATGTTTTACCTAGCAATAGGGGGCTAAAAGGGTACATTCTTTTTATATTTACCTCTTTGTCTTGAAGATGTATCTTTATTCAAGAACTCAACTTGAAGGTAGATGTGTTGTAGCCAAGATCTCTTCCTTTCAAGGGCCTCTTCCTTTAATGACTTAAATTTTCACCCTTGCATGAATTATTAGTTAGCATTAATCCAAGAATCTGCAGATGTGCAAGTTTCTATTGATTCATTACAAATTTCCATCCTAAAATTATAAAAACTATTTTCACCACCCACCAATACAGGATTTGACCTTGCATACATATAACCCCATTTTGAAAACTCCTTTGGCTCTCTCTTATCTTCTTGGACATTTGAAAAACTCTATCTCACTACTTTGGAGCTCTATTCTACTCATATATACTATCTACAAAAACTATTTTCATTGCCCACCAATACAGGATTTGACCTTGCATGCATATAACCCCATTTTGAAAACTCCTTTGGCTCTCTCTTATCTTCTTGGACATTTGAAAAACTCTATCTCACTACTTTGGAGCTCTATTCTACTCTTATATACTATCTACAAGATTTACATATAGGTTTCTAGATAATTCCTTGGTCTTGGAAGCTCCCATCTTTACTCACACATTCATTTCTCACATTGTGGTGTTGAGGGGAGTTCACTCTCTTTGCTAATTTTGTTTCTTTTGAGAATTTCATACTATCTCTATTACTTTCTTGGCATTTTATCATTATATATCATTTATACCTAGTTAGCTATCACTGATCTTGTGTCTACTCAGTTGTTGTGGAGGTGGAAACACCAAAGAAAGGATTTGACTAAGGCAGGTCTCCAAAAAAACCCAAAAATTTTCTCATCTATGTGTGTGTAGGCTTCATGGAGGTGTAAGTTCAACACATCTGTTCCACCAACCATCAAATTTGGTATCATTTTTTTAATGTTATTAACATTACTTATTGAATTGAAGGGATTCAAACAAAGGGGATATTTGCATGTCCAAGATGTATAGAACAATATCAAGGGTGATATTCTAAACATATACATAAATTTATTCATGCAAACAACAAGGTTTTTCTACCACTAGATCATAGGTTTAGAAATCACCAGAAGAATCAATTTGATGGAAAAGTAAAAAATAGAGGCCCTCCCATGATTATCGGTCTAGGTGATTGGCTTTAAGAAGTATGAATATGCTGAATTGAAAGCATGGGAGGATTTTTTTGATCAAGCTGATTCAATTGAAGAACCAAAACAAGTTGTAGTTAATATTCCAAAAGGAATGAAAAGTAAATCCATATTTAATGAGCTCACTTACTGGAAGGATCTATTAATATCTCACCTATTAGATCCTATGCACATCTTCAAAAATGTCCTAGATTCTATATTATATTAGGAAAATATAAGGACACCTTGTCTTTGAGGAGATATATTTCTCTTTTGCATACCAAAATTGATAGCAAACATGTGTCGCCAAACAAGGAAAATGAAACATATGCAGAAGCTCCATAGATTTTTTTTAAAAATAAGAACTAGACCATTTTAAAAATTTCATCCATTCAATAAGGAAACCTATTGGCTATGGGTCATCATTGGCTAAAGCCTTTATAGTTGATGGACATATCACAAGATTCAAAACACACGATTTTCATAATTTTATGAAGGTTTTATATATCATAATTTAAAATTTATTGGTAACATTAATTAAGTACTAAATATATTTTGATATTTTGTTGTGTGATAAAAAATTTACTAATGACCTTTTCATAAATGTATTTGATAGCATATCATGCCATTGGAAATCAAGGGGGATTCTTGTCTAAAGTTGACTTAAGGAATGTCATAAGTCAATTGTCAATATTTACAAGGTATGTAGTTATATGAAATGTTCATGTGTGAGAGACAGAGATATTATATTGTATTTTAATTTTTCACTAAAGGTTCATAGTATTCTACTATTATTATATTAGGTGGGTGGCCTCCAAGGAGATCCATGAATGTGAAGTGCCAAAATGGAAGAAGTAAATTGAATAATTAATGTGTATTTGATAATGATTTCCCCACAAGTTTCATAGACCTAAAATTCCATTTACTTATACCTAGTTGATGACATTGAACTAGCGGGTGTCGTATCAATGAGGTAGATATTTTTCTTTGAGAGGTATATGAAAACTCTAAAAAGATATGTCTGACAAAAGGCACATCCAAAGGGTTACATGGCAGAAGGGTATGTATTTAATGAAGTTGATGCAAGAGAATATTGGGTTCTTGGAAATCTTACATCATCGTAGAGGAATTTCCTTATGGTTTGATGAAGTTCCTGATTTTGGGCAATTTTTCAGAGATTTTGTGTGCAGATTATCTGTGGAGATCTTTGGCATGTACGATGAAAAGGGTTTATTCCTTGTTGTTTGTGGAGGCTATGTATATGATCACACATTTTCAGGTGGTATGGATTATGATCTCTAGCATGTTCTTCACTAAATGATTATGTTCTTCATCTTACTAATTTAGTTGTGTTCACTGGTTGATTGTTGAGGATTATGGTGGAGGTTTTTTATCGATGGAGCTGAATGGAATGGATCTCAAGGAAAACCTATGTATGTAGCTAACTTGGTGGTTGGATTGTGCTTGGTGAAATGATTAAAATTTTTAATTTATTTGGATCTAGGCCAACCTGGTCTAATACATTTATGTTGGGATATGTAATATGTTGAATTCCAACCTATGGTGGCTAGTAGGTATAAATTTAAGGCTTGTGATAGTAATAGGGGGAAACACTTGGAGTGTTGATGTAAGAAGAGAGATGAGAGATCAAGATAGCTCTAGGGTTTGATAGATTGAAATGAGGATCTAAGTCTTGTTTTCCTTGTATATGGTCGTAACTAGGAAGGCCTTACAACTTGACATTTTTTATGTAATTAGATGTTACCTGATAATAAAGTTGTTTTTTTGGTCACATCTTGTTGTGTTTATATGTTCTTTCTATTGTGTTGACTCTTGCTGCAAGATTGGACATCTCCTTTGAAGACTTCTTTGGTCTTGGCTGCATCAAGTGGTATCATAGTTGGTTTCATCTTGTGCTTGCATAAACCTTAGTGTATGAACTTGTAAATATTTTGGGGCATTGTTTGTGAGGTTGTAGAGTGTAGACCTGACTCACATCTTCAAAGGGATTGAACAAGGTGGTCAAAAGGGTTTTGATGTTGGAAGGTTGAGTCTTTGTGATGATATGAGTGAGTTACAGATCTTGGAGTGATAGATGTTTGTTCCTAAGCTTGAAAACATCTGGAGGGCTTGTTGTAGGGTTGCAAAAAGTGGATATGACCTGTGCTTTCTATGGGTTTGTGTGAGATGTATTAGAAAGATGATGTTGCTGGTTACAAACCTAGGAAGGAGGTGAAACCCTTAAGAAATCATGTTTTTAGTGAATAGATCACCAAATTGAGGCATTTTCCAATGATGTTTAGTAGATCGTCGACTGTGATGAAATTGGAATCTTGCAATCAAATCATCGATCTAATGCAGTTGCACCTTGGGAGAGAAGGGAGGAAGCTAATGGGAAAGGTTGACTAGATGGTTGAAGATAGGGTCTTTATTCAACTTGAGAAGAAGCTTGAGGATATTTATAGTAAGCTTGAGGAGATTAAGAGGTTGAATTGCAGCTGACATTTACTGATTTAGAAGAGGATTATTTGGCCTGTGAAGAGGCTTTTTCAAGGAAGGAAAAGGAAAGTTAGAGTTTCTATTGAGAAAGAGGTTAATCTTGAAGAGGTATGTACTCCTGTGAATGCTTTGATAAAGGTTGTTGAAGATAAGGAAGGTATGTATATGGGTGATTTTCATAATCTATTGTTTGGATATGATGAGCTAGTTGAGGAATATCATTTTATTGAGGAGGATAATGAGATTAATGATATTGAAGAGGTTGATGTTTCTGAAGTTGGAATTGACATTCCTTTGGCTAAATATGATGACCTTTTTGGGGTAGTTGTTAAATCTGATGTTGTTTGTAGTATGGGTGTTATTGTTGATGAGATTAATGAGTATGAGAGGGCATGTGAGGAGACTCTTTGTTGTGATCATATGCATGATGTTGTTGGAGAGCTACAGACTGACTTGTTTCAATTAGAGGGTGATTTGTTGTAGAGATTGCCTAGAGGGTGTGAGAGTAGAATATTTGCAAATCTAGTTTGTGGGTCTATTGTTGATCAGTTTGGATTTTTCAGAGATTTTGGTATCTTGTTTGATTTGAGGAAGAAGAGGTTTCTTGTGTACCAATTTATCTTCTTTCCTTTGAGGATTGGGAAATTGATGGTCAAGATGAGGTTGTGTTTAGATTTTCTTGTGGCATCAAAGTGTGAGGAAGACTTTTCTATTTACCTTAGATGTCTGATCTAGGATAATATTAGGTTCTTGGTGATCTTACAAAATCTTGGAGAAATTTTCTTGTGGTTTGATGAAGCTCCTTATTTTTGGTAGTTTCAAGAGATTATGTGTGCAGATGATCTGTGGAGGTGTTGTTGGTGTGTGCGATGAAAAGGGTTTGTTCCTTGTTGTTTGTGGAGGCTATGTCTATGATCACACCTCTTCAGGTGGATTGGATTATGAGATCTGGCATGTTCTTTGTTGAATGGTTGTGTTCTTCATGTTACTAGTTCATTTGTGTTCACTAGTTGATTGTTGAGGATTATGGTGGAGGTTCCTGATTGATTGAGCTGAATGGCATGGATCTCGAGGTAGACATATATGTGTGTGACCAACTTGGTGGTTAAATCATTCTTGGTGAAATAATTAAATGTTTTAATTTATTTGGGTCTAGGCTAACTTGGTCTAATATGTTTGTCTTGGGATATGTAATATCTTAAATGTCGACCTATGGTGGCTAGTAGGTATAAATTTAGATCTTGTGATTGTAATAGGGGAAACATTGGGAGTGTTGAGGCTATAAAAGAGATGAGAGAGGATAGCTCTAGATTTTGATAGATCAAAATGAGGATCTGAATCTTGTTTTCATTATATATGGTTTTAACTGGGAAGGCCTTACAACCTAGCATGTTTGATGTAATTTGATGTACCTGGATGTTATCTAATAAAAAATTTATTGTTTTTTGGTCACATCTTGTTGTGTTTTTTTTTTCTTTTTTTCTTTCTACTATGTTGACTCTTGCTACAAGATTGGACATCTCCTTTGGAGACTTCTAGCGGTCTTGGCTGCATCAGAAGTATTTTTGTTCCTATGTGATTTCCTTGGTAAGGATTTTGAAGATGGGCCACACTTATGGGATGAAGAAAGAGCATCAAATATTATTGATGGAGAAAAAATGTAATCTAATGGTGTTTAAGTAGAAAGGAGTAAGTAAATTCATGATCAGTGTGGTTATTTTTCTTCCAATAATTAATTTACTATATAATTTATTTATCAAATTAACACCATGAAATTTAGAGTTTGAGATAAATATGTTCACATGTAATAGGTGTAGATGAAAGTTCTATACTCAATAAGTTCATTCTGTACCACATGGAATCTATGAAAGAATGGATTGATATGTATGATAAAAAGAGAGAAGTGTTAGAAGAAAGGAGACAATTTAAGACATCGAACCCAAGGAATACTCCACTTCCCACTAATCTTCTTGGAGAATGGAGAAAATATTACACACTAGAATGGGTTACTAAAAAAATTCAAAATCAAATAGATGATGTAGGTACAAATTCAAACATAAAAAAATATGAACTCAATATGTCTAGAGGATGTGAAAGAAAGGTATAGTTGGAATTTTACAAAATGTTGTTTCCTTACAATTTTGACACATAAACTATTTTAATATTCCTCATTATATTTTTTTCATTGAAATAAATGGTCTTTCACGGGTGAAGAAATATCCAATAATGTTGGTGTAAATGCTATGAATCCGATCGATTAGGAATAGGTGTAGACACTCAAACATTAGTCAAAACAAGCATGTGCATACACAAAAAAAGATTCAAAGCTCCACCTCTGATTGAACCAAAATAAGAGAACCCAAGCCCCGTTTGATTTGTTCATTTGTGGAGATATATGGATGTTCTCTCCATAACACAATGATAAGATCCCCAATGCATGCTTAAAATGATTTAAACTAAGACAAGAGGAGATCCCAAAATGGTACAAGACTAGTATGAAGAACTAGCTTGCAATAATGGATTCCAAATGATGAAGATTGAAGATGAAGATGATTTAAGCTATGATGTAAAAAGGGGGTTCATTTAGCAATTAACATGATATTATGATCTAAATAAAAAGAAATGAAAGATAAATATGCCAAATATTAGTAAGATCTAGAGCTATTTTAACATGATAACAATGCATAAATATTTCTAATTTTTTGCTCATAGAAGGCCTCCTATTTATAGGATTTGGAGGAAGGAGTTGGTGTTAGGAAGAAGGGTTAGAGTTAGGGGTAAAGTTGAGGTTAAAAGTAAGGTTTAGGTTAGAGGTAAGGTTGAGTTAGGCTCAAATGTCAAAGTTGAGATAAGGGGCTCATAAATGGCATTTATGAGTGCCATAAATTCTTAGGGGACAAGGGTGGAAGAGAAATAAATGCTCTTGGGTTAAGATAGTGGTTAGGGGTTTGGAGTCAAAGTGATTTTGACTTAGGACTTTCTAGAAGAGTCTAGAGGTTTGGAGGAATATTAAATAAATATTTGATTTATTTAAAGAGGGTTTGGGTTGGAACTTTATTTATTAAATGAATTTAATAAATAGGAGGGATTATCATTCAAATTGAATTTAAATGCTTTTGGCTAAGGTTGTTTAATTAAATGTCTTTAATTAAAATAGGAGAAGGGATAATGACAATACAATTAATTAATCAATTATTTAATAAATGATGATGTCATCAGGGATTTTTACAAAATAAAATATTTTTATTTAGCAAAGGGATTTTAGGTGTCTACATTTTGCCCCTCTTTGATGCGATGCTGAAAGTGGCGTGGCATCAAAGATAAGAAAATAAGATGCCTTAGGCTAGAATTTAGAAGATAAGGGGTTGTGCCCCCTCGAGAAAATAACGCAAAGAGGAAACGTTGTGGAATTTTTGCGAAAAGAATATAGAAGAGAAGGGACGGAAGAAGACGGGAAGGGGGGATAAAAGGATGACCTTCCAAGAGAAAAGATGCATGAATGCAATATGATATGAGATGTAGGATGAAGCTATATGAAGGATGAAAGATGCAAGATTAATCTATATGATGCAGGATGGGGGATTTGGGGAGCTCCTTGTGTTGGATATTTTTGAGAGCACAACCTTGTTTGATATAGAAATGCTAGAGACCTACCAAGGTTACAAAAGAACACAAGGCCTTGTCATCAATGTTGCATAGGACTGACAAAAAAAAAATCATGCAAAGGGTTTCCCCAGCATCACACATGAAACCTGAAGGAGGCATGGTGGAAATGATGCTGGAGAAAGAACAAACACACAAATGACTCACAGGTAGAAGAAAAATATCAAAAGACCTTGCTCCAGATTGCCCTCATTCAAAGCGCACCATGATATAAAGGATTGTGGTGACTGTGAGGAGAGGAATAATGAGAAGTTGTGAAAGATAAACAAGATCCAAAGGACAAAATCCAAGATCACAGTGATAACTCCAAAAGACATCCTTTTCCAAGGAGAGAGATTGATGGTTTGATTGATGGGGGGAGATTAAGTCTAAAAATGGTGAAGGATACATTGTCATGGACCTGGTTTGATTTATTAGGTTAGACAATATAGAAGGATACATGTGTGTGGACTTGGTTTGATGGGGAGAATGCTATGTTTTTTATTGACAAATGATGAAGTTCAAAGATAGTCAATACGATCAAGGATAGTCGACAAAAGATGTTGTTGAAGTGCAAGGCTAGGTGGGACAAGTTATTTGATCAAATATTGTTGTAGGATTGATGAGGATATGTACAATGCTGATATGATACAAAGGATGGGGAGATTATGGTACAAAGGAGCTCAAAAGATAAGCAAAGATCCAAAGAAACAAATGAAATAACAAGTGTCTCACAAAACCTTTTTCCATAGGTAGGATTGATGGATGATGATTGATTTGCTGAGGATTGATTGTGGAGGATTGTGGAGAATTACCAAGTGTTAGGGATGAGTCATTGCTTCCTGATGTAGGATTAGATAGGATAGGATTGTCAACCTAAGATAGACTATTGATCTTTGGAAGATGATATTCTTGCCAGTGAATGCCAATCTCTTGCTTGAGATGATGAGGCCTATAAAGACAAGTACAAGATGCCCTAGACAATGCTTAGTCAAAGGGTAGTGCTGGGATGATTCTAATTTAGGATAAGGATTGAGAAACTTAAAGGATATGACATGAAGTGAATGGTTAATAGATAACTAGATAAGGATTCCCATGACAAGAGATAGGTAAGACACTCGAACCTGAAAGGGACCAAGGGATGATTGCTAAAGCACTAAGTGGAATAGGTCATGATGACTCAATGACTAACTGACGTAGAGGATGAGACCTAAAGACACATATGTATAAATGAGCTTAGGTGGAGACACGACTGATGCTAGGGTACAAGACTTAGGATAGGATATACAAGAGATCTAGGGATGAAGCTAAAGCTCCAAAGATATACAAGATGATGCCCCAGTTGGGATGGAAAACCAAAATAGACTGATGGTAGATAGGCTTGATGATGGATGATGTATCCTAAAATGACACTGATTTGGGAAAGACGCATCCCAATGATGATGATTGGATTGAGATCAAGGCTTGCCACAAGACTAGGAACAAGACTAAGGATGGGATTGGATGACTTGGCTTGATATTGAATGGATAGAGGATCTGGATAGGAACATCAAATGTTGGAATATTTCTTGGAGAATTAAGATATGGATGAATGACATTGGATTGCATGGGGGTAGCCTATAGCTAGATACCGATGTCAAGGGAAGATACCAGTTGATGGGAAGATGGAGGAAATGTTGAGGGATTGGGATGGAAGAACCACTTAGGAGTGCTGATAGGGGAATGCTAGGAGATGCTTTGGATAGAGGAATGCTGAGAGATTTGGACAGAGGAATACTGAGGGATTTGAATGGAGGAATGTTGAGGGATCGGGGATAGAGGATTTGATGGGGGAAGATTTGGATTGGAAGATGGAAGATAAGGATTTGGATGGAGGATGGGGAGATTGGTAGATGGATGTGATAAGATCTCCAAGGAATATTCCACCAAGGAATAAGATGCCCCTACTTAAGATAGTTCATGCTTTTAGAGGCATTAGGATGGGGTACGATTGGATGGAAGATACAATGATAAGAGGATGAGGAAGGTAGATGGAAGCTTGGCTAGTTGATGGATAGAGGATAGGTGGATGGAAGATGTGATAGGAAGATGGATGCTAAAAGGTTCCCAAAAGCATGTATACCTGGTGGTCTTTGTTTTGTTATCAATATCCAAAGGAGGATGGAGGAAGCGAGAGACAAATGGGATGGAGGAGATGTTGGATAAGATGTGATAGAAGGGAATTTTCCCTAATTGTAGAAAGGAACTAGGGGGATTATTCATGACACCTGTTTTCCAAGTTTTCATCATGGTACGTGTCTAAGATACTTGAATCGCCAAGTTTTCACCATTGGGTGAATATTTTTCTCTTTTTTTTAAAAAAAAAATTTCTTGATTTTTTCAATTTTTATGGATTTTATGATTTGATGTTGACTTTCTGATTTGTTGCTGACCTTCTGATTTCTCTGGATGTTGGTATAACCTTGTTAGGATGGAGGGGATTATGCAAAGGCATGGATGGGATGGGGTAGATGAGAGATATGGTGGTAGAAAGTGTTTGGATGGAATAATGTAAATTGATCATGATAGGGAGATGTTGTTAGGACCAACATTGGCACATGTGAGGAAGGTGGATGAAGTGGATGAGAGATGGATGGTAGATGTGGATAGGATAGAGGATTTGTGCTAGGAGATTTTGGGACATAGGGACCCAAAATGGATTTAGAAGATGGAGGAGAGGAATGAATAGCTGGTGGATTAGCAACTTTGGATGCCATTGTGGGTATTTCTTTTAGATGCATTGCATATTTTTTCTTTGGGATCCACATAGTCTTTGCTTGGGCTTTGGTGGGCCTTTGTGGCCATTAAGATGCATTGGATTTTTCTCTTTCTTTGATGGGCCTTTGTGGCCATTGGGATACATTGGATTTAGCTTTTTCTTTGATGGGCCTTTGTGGACATTGGGATGCATTGGATTTTTTTATTGTATTATTCTTTGCTTGAACATGTCTTTTAGAGTGGACATGGAAATCCTTATATTTTTGTGGATAGTTTCCTTTATGCATTTTTGATATGGCATCCAAATTGTGAGGAGCATTGGAAGGGATATGAGGAGGTGTGTGGGATGGAGGAGATATGGATTGAGAGATGGAAGGAGATTGACAGATAAGAGATGTGGGAATGTTCCTTTGTTGATCTTGACTAGGAATTGGATATTTGTAATGGGTGAAGGATTGCGTAGGATAAGATGGGGGATGATATTTTAGGATGTAAGACCCCAAAATGGATTTGGCATGTGAAGGATATGCAATGGTAGATTTTGGGACATAAGGACCCAAGATGGATGTGGAGGATGAAGGAGGGGTGTGATAGGTTGTCTTGGGCTACAATGATGGGGGAGGAGGAATGGAACTATATGCTTTGAAGGGATGATGGGGAGATGTAATGGTGTGTTTGGAAGAATTCTTAAATTTGGCTTTAGCTATACCAACTTGTCTAGATGAATTTTCTTTAGATGCATGACCAATACCACATGATCATGGATGATTTTTATCTTGTATGGGCTCCAGATTTCCTTGTTCATGGGCACCCAAGCCTTTTCCTTGATAATTCCATTTCTTGAGCATTTTATTCAAGCAAGGATACTTTTGACTTGGGGAATAAGATACACATCCAGTATCAGGTGCCGGGGTGGAAGATATGAAACTGGTCTCTTTTGCTTCAAGTGGGCCGCCATTGACAAATGAAAGTGGACCAAGGGGATAGAGTGATGGTAGTGGGATAGTTTGGATTGGAGGATTGGGAAGTGGAAAGTGTGGAAGGATGGGTTCTTGGCTGGGATTGGGAGATGGTAATGGATCTTGAGATGGAGGAATTAGGATGGTAGGATCTTGGAATTGAGGAATTAGGATGATAGGATCTTGGATTGGAGGAATTGGGGCAATAGGATCTTGGATTGGAGGAAATGGGATGATAGGATCTTGAATTGGCAGAAATGAAGGGATAGGATCTTAATTTAATTCGATGGATATTTCAACATGATTTTGGACAAGATCTTCATTGGATTGGATTGGTGTGGATAGAATGATGGGGAATGTATGGATGGAATCTTTAGATGGAGTGGATGAATGGATGGAAGATTATTTAATTGTGATGGCTAGAAGAAGGATGAACTCTTCAGATGGTATGGATGAAAGGATGGGAGATTTTGTGACAGTGATGTCATGAAGAAGGATGACAATAGATGGTATGGATGAAAGGATGAGATATTCTACGATGGTGATGGGAGGAAGAAGGATGAACTCATGAGGCTCATTAAAATTTCTTTAGATAATGCTAGGAGGAATAAATATGGATAGGAATTGGAGGGAGTCCACAGATGGAAGGGACTTAATGATGCTATGAGATGGGAGAGGATTAATAAGTGGGATATATGGAAGAAGGATAATAGATGGGAGTAATGGAGGAGGAATGATGGATATAGGAGATGGATGGGCATCATTATTGATGGCTTCACATGAAAGATTCAGATGACATGGCTCATCAACTTCAGGAAAGGGATTTGTTGCTGGCTTCCTTGTGAAAATCCTTGGAGACTTTCATGATGGGGGTTGGGGTGAAGGATTGGAATGTGTAGGAGATGGGGAGTTAGGATAGTCCTCAAGTGAAGGTGGGGTGGAAGATTGTGAAATTTCTTGAGGGGATAACTGTGCCAAAGAGGAATTGGAGGATGTCATGAATAGATAGTTCACATAGGTAGGTTTAGAGGAAACTTGTGAACTGGATTGGCTAATTGATGGGTTTTGAGATATGAGATATGAAGCAGATTGAGGGATGCATTCTTTTTGCGAAAGGGGATTTGTGGAAATGTAGGAAAGAATGGAAGATGCTGGATTGAGATAGGATATAGTGAATGGTGGATCAAGATAGGATGAGGGATTAGGATAATGGATTGGAAGACTAGGATTTTGGATTTGAAAATGGGTTGCAGGATAAGGACACAATGGAGGATTTGGATAAGGGATGTAGCTAGTAGGATTGTTGTGAAAGGATGGTGATTTGGATACGACCATAGAAGGAGATGGAGGTAGGAAGGATGCATATAGAGGATATACAAGGTCAAGATAAGAAGAATGTGTGGATGAATAGGATAATGGATTTCCCTTGCCAAAGGTAGGATAAGAAGAACTAGTGGATATGCATGAAGGAATGATAGGATAGTTTGGAGGAATGATTGGATTTTGGGGGATGTTTGGAACAATTGCTAAGGTTTTCAAAATACTCATCATGATAAAAAAAAAGTTTCATCATCATTTGGATAGGATGGAGGAATGATTTGATTTTGGAGGATGTTTGGAGGAAGCCTTGTTTTCAAAGTTCTCATCATAATCAATGAGACCTTCATCATAATCAAGATAGGATGGAATAAGAGAAGAGACATAATAACCAAACTCATCATAATGATTTTGAGACATGCTGACTTGCAGATGAGTTGGATGGGGTTGAAGGATGAAAATGGATGGAATGACTAAGGCTTGGATTGGGATGACCGAGAACCTTAGACTGGGATTAGATTTGGCTCAAGATAGGAGGAAAGAATGACTCTAGAGGAAGACCAACACGGGATGGGTGATGACCAAGATGACTCTGCTAACTTAGGATAGGAGGAAAGGAGGATAAGACTAGATGGAAAAGATGCTAGATGACTAGAAGACCACGATTAGGAGACTAGGATGAAAATATTCTAAAATTTTGGATGACTTCTAGATTTGGATTGATTTTGACTGACATGGAAAAATGATTTGTCTATATAAATATTCATTTGTGTATGTTTCAACAAATGTTTTTCATTGAGTTTGAAACTTTGAAAAACACATCAAGAAGAACTTCCTAAAAGATAGGCTAGTATCAAAATCTTTGCCCACAACTTGATATCCCCAAAAGAAATACAGATGGTGAGTAATCTTAAGGTGATTTGGGAAACCACTTGGATCGATCCTTGCACAAATATTTTGATACCTTCAGGAGTAGATTGGGAAGTGTCTGATTTGGTCCATGGAGTCCTCCCAATCGATTTGTATGCATGTGACTCACTTAAAAGCCTAGTTGACCATGCTGAAATAGTAGGGATATTCACCTACCTTAGGCTACCATCAACACACATCACCTGAGCTTGAGGGGATGAAGTGAGAGTTTTCTCAACACTTTATTTCTATATCGGCTAGGGAAGAACCAGTTTGAAGTTGTTCTCCAAAGAGGAAGCACTTTTCTCTCTGGATAGGCTTCTCGAGAAGTAAAATAAATGAACTTGTCCTAGTCCAATTTTTTTGTGTCACTTAGATTTAAATGATTTGCATAATTTGAAAGAAACTTGCTAGAAGCACAACATGAAGAGTTCTTTCCCAATTTTGATTAAGTGAATTTTGAAAAATGAAGCTTTTTGCCAAACACATGTGCTTAAGATTTTGATTTGTTCTTTTTCTGAAGACAAGAAAGATTTTGAAAGAGATTGCAATTTTTTACACTTTAGCATTCGAGATTGAGTTTTTTGCTTCTTTTAGGAACTTTGATTTTGAACTTTGAAATAAAATGAAGTTTCTTTGTTTTCACTTTTTTCATTCAAGATTGTGTTTTGCTTTAGGACTTAAAGGAAATGAATTTTTCTTTTTGATTTTGATTCATTTCTTTAGGGTCATTCAAGATTGGATTTTTTGATTCCAAAGATAAAGTGTTTGATTGATTTGCTTCAATTTTTTCTTTAGTGCACTCAAGATTGGATGTTTTTAGAACTCAAATAAAGTAGTTAACCTTGACTTTGTTCATTCTTTATTGGCATTCAAGATTTGGATTTGTGTTTTATTTTAAGTCCAAAAGAAATTTGAGATTTCTTTAATTGTTTTTAGAGCTTAAAAGAAAGAATTGACTTTTTATTCCTTTAGGCACTCAAGATTTGGATTGGATTGGTTTAGGCCCAAAGGAAGATATTTGTTTGTTTGTTTATTTCTATTTACACATTCAAGATTTGACTTGATTTATTTTAAGCCCAATGTTGAAGTGTTTTGTAACTATGATTGCCAGGAAGTTGTGTAGAAACATTGAATGTATGCGCAACTATAGTGAACAAATGTGCAACAATAAATAATGAATATGTGAAAACATAGAATGAAAGGGTGAAAACACAGAATGAATAGGCAAAAAATATAGATGAATTTTGCACAAAAAACATAGACATGTAGAAAACATAGATGAATTTTGCACAAAAAACATGGACGTGCAGAAAATAAGGATCAATTCTATGCAAAAAATGTAAACACATAGAAAACGCAGATGAATTTTACACAGGAAATGCAGATGCATAGAAAATGCAAACAAATTTTAGACTGCAAATGTGGATGCGTAAAAAATGTGGATGAATTTAACACAAAAAACATCGACACACATAAAACATAGATGAATTTTACATAGAAAATGCTGACGAACAAAAAATGCGGATAAATTTTGCACAGAAAATGGGGACACACAGAAAATGCAGATGAATTTTACATAGCAAATGCAAATGTGCAGAAAACATGGATGAATTTTTGCACAGCAAATGTAGATGTGTAGAAAACGTGGATGAAATTGCATAGAAAATGCGAACGTGTAAAAAACATGGATGAATTTGCATAAAAATGTAGAATTTTGCACAGAAAACCTAGAACTTTGCACTGAAAACCTAGAACTCTGCACATAAAACACAGTTTCATAGAAAACATAGAACTTTGGAGGATGAGCGAGTTTTTGGAATTTTTTGATGGAAGATCACGATAGGGGTCCCACCGGGCATGCTAGAATGTAGATGCTATGAATCTGATATGTTAGGAACATGTGTAAAAACTCAAACGTTAGTCAAAACAAGCATGTGCATGTTAGAATAACTGAGAGGGGGGTGAATCAGTTATCCACAATCCCAAATCAAAATCTATAATCCAAAATAATTTACTTAAACTTCTACAGCTCGCTAACATAAAATACTTTACTATCTGTTCTTTTACTGATTACCGGTCAATAGAAACTAATGATTATCAACCAAATCTAACATGTAATATGTAAAGTATGATAACAAAAAATCACCACAATGAACACATAACACAAAAGATTTAACGTGGAAACCCTGTGAAGGGAAAAACCACCTGGGACTGGCAACCCAAAAATGTTCACTCTTCTGAAGTGAGGTCGGTGAAGACCCAACCCTATTAAATGTTACAAACACACTATTAGGTGTGACCTTGTTAGAGGATTTTAGACCAACCGTTATCGTCCAACCAACATTCACTATGGGATTGACATGATAACAAAGCTCATTCTATGAATGAAACATATAAGACTTTCAAGTCCACTCTGTTAAGAGATTTCTCCATTTACAATGGTTAAAATGTAACAATAGTTTGATTTGATTACAATACAACTTCAATTGCAAATTATTAGATCTATGTTTAGCCCATACAAACCCTCTGATCAATATTTCAATTATGTATCACAATAATCAATGACTTATTGTCGCTCGATAATAGCTTTCTGGTGCTCGATAAACTCTACAGTTTGGTTCTTCTTAACCAATTTGATTAGGCATACATGAAGCTTGTTCATGCAATAATTCTGCAGTCGTTCTTCTTCCGGCATAAGTTTCATAATGAAACTCTGATCTCTTAAATAGACAAGTAAACCATTTTCTTTTCCTCCATAAGATTTTGCCACTTATTCTCCTTCATCCATTTTTCCGCTTAAACCTTCCTCGATAGTTGTGCCAGTAAAGCATTTTGATTTCATCCTTTAGATCTTCCTTGAATTATGCTAGCCGTTGATCTTCGTAACAAACATTATCTTCATCACTGATTTTGATGTACTTTACAGCTCATCAATCCTTAATGACTAAACTAATCATTTAATTATTTTCTACTGCTCAGTTAACAAAGAAATGTGTCAGTGAACACAAGCTCAGTTTATACTATGCTCAGTATACACTACACTTCTCAGTGTATACTGTAATGCTTCATCAACCGACCACACTGCCTTGTGTCTTTCAACTCTTTTCCTCATCATAGATGAATGAAACATAATCAAGTCAATAACATAAGGTCATAGACTCATCAGCAAGTTATTCAATGTAATCCTTATCCTCATCTGTCATATACATCTTCCTCATGTAGATATTTCTATTCTTCATCTCTTTTACTCCTTTTCTACAGATGTTTAGTTATAGTAACTTACAAAATAAGTACTGTCAAACTAGTTGACATCAATGACAACATATTACTAATTTAATCATATTACATATCTAATCAACAACTCGGTGATCTCTAATCATAGATCTTCAATTAGGTTCTAAATCAGTTGTAGTTCATCAATCTCTCCCTTTGGCATTGATGGCAACTCAAGTAATATGAAATATACCATACACATACCAAACATGTATTCTACAACTTTATCAACAAATGTTGTACAAGCTCTCCCTAGCTTAATATGTTTAATCACTACGTTACTCAACAACATTAACAATGCAGCTTTGACATTTTGCAGATTTGATCTTTTCAACTCTCGAATTTCTTCTACTGTTCTTAGTAACTGATCTTCAGTGCTCTCCCTTTCTTTCAGTTTGTCTCTCCCTTAGATAGATGTCAGTGTTATCATCGGTGCATATTTTTTCATATTATTTATCTCTCCCTTTAACAACAATGCCAAAGAAATAAATAAACATATAGCTTTGTAGTAGCCATGCAACTCTCTGTTGTCCAGTACATACTCTATATCTCTGTATATGGATATTCCAATCTGTTCTAGTTCTCCAAACTATTCACAACCTTAGACATGATCCAAAGTGTGAACTATGGTGCATCAACATGAATGATCTTCTGATAAGATTAGGCTGATGCAACATCTAGATCACATTAGTGACCGGTAGACAGGGGACAGACCCCAAGTCTAGTCCTCAAGTATTCAAATGTATCCTTCGATAGAGGCTTTGTAAATATGTCTGCAAGTTGTTCTTTTGATGTAACAAATTCTAGCTTAACTTGCTTCTCCTGTACTCGTTCCCTTAAGTAGTGATACTTAATTGATATATGCTTTGTTTTAGAGTGCATCAATGGATTCTTTGAAATGTTTATTGCACCTGTGTTATCATAGTATATAATCACCAGCTTAGTGATTATCTCATTCATACCTTCCAGAACTTTCTTAATATATGTAATATTTGAATAGTTTTTAGTAGCAACAACATACTCTACTTTGGCTGTAGAATAAGAAATGCAAGCCTGCTTCTTACTTGTCCATGTAACAAGTCTTTCACCAAAGAAAAATGCTCCTTCGGTGGTACTTTTTATGTCATCCACATTTCCAGCCCAATCAGTGTCGGTATAGACTCTGAGTTCAAACTTGCCTTCCTTAGGATACCATAATCCATAATCTTCTATTTTCTTTAGGTATCTTAAGATTCTCTTTGTAGCAACCATGTGTGACTCTCTAGGGTTTGCAAAAAATCTTGCAACAATTCCCATAGCATGTGCTATGTCTGGTCTACTATGCACTACATACATTAACTTACCAATCATAGATCGGTACAGTGTCTGGTTCACCTCTATAATTTCATCTTCCTGAGTCAGTTCACATCTAGTAGCCATCGATGTTCCCACAGGTTTAGTATCTTCCATGCCAAATGTCTTTAGTACTTCCTTGATATATTTGGATTGTGTGATGAATATACCATAATTCTGGTGAATCACTTGTAGTCCTAGAAAGAACTTAATCTCTCTGGACATAGACATTTTAAATTCACTTCTCATTTCATCAGCAAATGACTTACAAATTTGATCTTGTCCTCCAAAAAATAATGTCATCCACAAATATTTCAGCAATAATAATTGTATCATCAGTATCTCCTTTCATATACAAATTGTTGTTCTCACTTGTTCTAACAAATCCAATACTTAACAAATAAGTATGCAGCCTCTCATACCAGGCTCTCGGTGCTTGCTTCAAACCATATAAAGCTTTATGTAATCTACATACCATGTCTTTCTTTTCTAGATCAACGAACCCTTCAGGTTGTTCTATGTAGACTTCTTCTTCAAGTATTCCATTTAGAATTTCTGACTTGACATCCATTTGATAAACTTTGAACTTTTTGTGTGCAACATATGCAAGTAACATTCTGACTCCTAATTTAGCAACAGGTGCAAATGTTTTAGCATAATCAATTCCTTCCTCCTATGCATATCCTTTGCATGCCAATCTATCTTTATTTCTTGTTACTTCTTCATTCTCATTCTACTTGTTCATGAATATCCACTTAGTATCGATAACATTCTTATTTTTAGTTCAGGGTACTAAGGTCCAAGTTTTGTTCTTCTCTATCTGTTCTATTTCTTCTATCATTGCATTAACCCTTTCATCATTTTCTAATGCAACTTTTACATTCTTCAGTTCATAATCACAAACTAGACATGTACCTTGTCTTTCTTTACTCCTTGTTTGCATGCCAACTTGTCTGTCTCCAATGATTTGTGTCTCAGGATGGTGTCTTCTAACAAAACTCACCAGTATCCAATTTCTTCTTTCTTGTTCATCCTGTGTAGGTTCATTTTCTTGCTCGGTGGGTGCTTCTTGCTCGTCAATTTCTTTTTCTTGTTCCTTGGTATTATTTTCCTACTGACTGGTTATCACTGTCTATGGTGTCGGTAGGTACTTAGGTTGTTCAATGTATGTGAATCTATTGTAGTCTTTAGGTTCCTTTCTACTTTCCTCTGCATTCTTATCATCAAACTCATCAACTCGAACATTAGCACTTTCAATCATTTTATTTGTAACTCTGTTCAGACACTTGTATGCTTTACTTTTACTAGAATATCCTAGAAATATCCCCTCATCACCTTTTGAGTCAAAATTTCCATTTCTTTCATCTTTCAGAATAAAACATTTGCTTCCAAAAATTTTGAAATAACTTACAATGGGTTTGTGTCCAACCATAACTCATAGGGTGTCTTATTAGTGTCCTTCTTCAATTGTACTCAGTTTAGCACATAGACAACAGTGCTAACAGCTTCTCTCCAGTATGTTTGAGAAACATTCTTTTCTATCATTAATGTCCTTGTGTAGTCAACAATTGACCTATTCCTCCTTTCAGCAATGCCATTCTACTGGGGTGTCCTCGGTTCAGAGACCTATCTTTTAATACCATGCTCATTGCAAAAATTAGTAAATTCATCAGAGATAAATTCACCTCCTCTATCAGATCTTAAGCATTTCAAATCTTTACCAGTCTCTTTTTCTACTTTTGCTTTATACCACTTGAACATCTTGAATGCCTCATATTTTTCTTTTAAGAACATGACAGTCATTAACCTAGTATAATCATCAACAAAAAGAATAAAATATCTATCTCCATAATAACTTTGAGTTCTCATAGGACCACATAGGTCAATATGAACCAACTCAAGTATCTTCTTTGTTGAATAGTCTTTTCTTTTGAAACTAGACCTGGTCATCTTACCTTTCTGACATTCATGACACATAACATGATCTAGCTTAGATAAGTTAGGCAAACCTCTACCTCTTTTTTTTTTACTGATCTTAATCATGTTATCAAAATTCACATGACATAACCTTTTATGCCACAACCATGCATCTTCATCTTTCATCAATAAACAAGAAGACTGATCATTAACAAGATAAAATAGATTACCTCTAGATTGTGTACCAGTTCCAATAAATCTTCCTCCATCATCAAATATTTTCACCTTTTTTCTCTCAAAAGAAACTCGGTGGCCTAAATTATTCAGATGTGCCACACTTAGAAAGTTATAGTTCAATCCTTTTACCCAATAAGCATTTTCATATTTCAATCTATCATTTATCATTAGGGATCCTTTACCTCTTACCATACAAGGTGCATCATTTCCCATTCTTACAGATACTCCATTGTATTCTTCAAGATAATCAAATTTTTCTTCATCACCAGTCATGTGATGGGTAGAACCACTATCTATAATCCATGTATCATTCTTATTAACCTTAGAGATAAGTGTTGTTTCTACATACCTTTAATCTTCTTCAGAATCATCCTTCATTGCCACAAATACTACTTCCACATCATCATTAGTGTCGGTATCAGTGATATCTTCTTCCTCAGTAATGTAGCAAACCTTCTTGCCTTTGTCATTATTGTCTTGGTTATCTCTGTTGTAGTGTCAGTAGCCTCTGTTGTATCTTCTCCCATAGCTTCCTTCAGATCGGTCTTTGGTTCTATCATGATCTTTCTTATGTGGACACCTAGCAACAATGTGACCAACTTCTTTATAGTTAAAGCATGCTAAAAGTAACTTACCTCTATACCTTCCTTTACCTTTAGGTAACCTTCTCCCCATAAGAGCTTCAAGTTCATCAAGCTCATCATCAGTATTGCTATCACTATCATCCTTATTATTTTTGCTACTAGACTTACCAATCTTTAGAGAAGTCATGAAAGCAGATTCAACATTGGGTGCAACACTATTATCATAATTATTCAATTCAAATGTTGCAAGCTTTCCAATTAGATTATCAACAGTGAGTGTGTTGTTAGGTGCTGACCTATTTTCATGAAATGCAGATATTCTGATTACATAGATAGGCAATAGGGTTCTCAAAAATTTTCTTACCACAGTGTCTTCATCAATAACTACATCTGATGCTCTAATAGCGTGAACTACCTCTTTTATTCTATTTGTACATTGCATAATGTTTTCACCTTCTTTCATCTTCATGTCATTGAATCTCCCTCTTAAACTTTCAGCTCTTGCTCTCTTGACATTCGCATCACCACAATAAACTTGAGCTAACTTATCCCACATCTTCTTAGCATTAGTATAGTCCTTGATGTCTTCAAATTCAGCATTTGAACAGGTAGCATCAATCTCCATCATAGTAACATTATGTTCATGTTTGTCCCTTAGTTGATCAAGGGTCAAGGGACCAATGGGTGGTGCAAGGTATCCATTTGTCATCAGATCTAGGGAAGAATTCCCAATCTCAGATATATGCAGCTTCATTTGACTTTTCCATATTGTGAAGTTATCCTTGTTTAGCTTTGGCACTTCCCTCTTAAACATTTTGAGACCTTTGTGCTGAAGTCCTTAAAAATATTTTCCAAGAAACCACAGCTCTCATATCAATTGTTAGAATAACTGAGAGGGGGGTGAATCAGTTATCCACAATCCCAAATCAAAATGTATAATCCAAAACAATTTACTTAAACTTCTGCAACTCGGTAACATAAAATACTTAGCTATCTGTGCTTTTACTGATTACCAGTCAATAGCAACTAATGATTACCGACCAAATATAACATGTAATATGTAAAGTATGATAAAAAATAATCACCACAATGAACACATAACACAAAATATTTAACATGGAAACCTTGTGAAGGGAAAAACCACCTGGGACTGGCAACCAAAAAATGTTCACTCTTCTAAAGTGAGGTCATTGAAGACCCAACCCTGTTAAAGGTTACAAACACACTGTTAGGTGTGACCTTGTTAGAGGATTTTAGACCAACCATTATCGTCCAACCAGAATTCACTATGGGGTTGATAGGATAACAATGCTCATTCTATGAATGAAACATATAATACTTTCAAGTCCACTCTATTAAGAGATTTCTCTATTTATAATGGTTAAAATGTAACAATAGTTTGATTTGATTACAATACAACTTCAATTGTAGATTATCAGATCTATGTTTAGCCCATACAAATCCTCTGATCAGTATTTCAATTTTGTATCATAATAATCAATGACTTAATATCACTCAGTAATAGCTTTCCGATGCTTGGTAAACTCTGCAGTTTGGTTCTCCTTAACTAGTTTGATCAGGCATACATGAAGCTTGTTCATGTGATAATTCTACAGTCCTTCCAACATAAGTTTCATAACAAAACTCTGATCTCTTAAATAGACAAGTAAACCATTTTATTTTCCTCCATAATATTTTTCCACTTATTCTCCTTCATCTATTTTGCTACTTAAACCTTTCTCGACAGTTGTGCTAGTAAAACATTTTGATTTCATCCTTTAGATCTTCCTTGAATTATGTTAGTCGTTGATCTTCGTAACAAACATTATCTTCATCACTGATTTTGATGTACTTTACAGCTCATCAATCTTTAATGGCTAAACTGATCATTTAATTATTTTCTCTTGCTCTATTAACAAAGAAATGTGTCGGTGAACACAAGCTCGATTTATACTGTGCTCAATAGATACTACACTACTTGGTGTATACTGTAATGCTTCATCAACCGACCACACTGCCTTGTGTCTTTCGGCTCTTTTCCTCATCATAGATGAATGAAACATAATCAAGTCAATAACATAAGGTCATAAACTCATCAGAAAGTTACTCAATGTAATCCTTATCCTCATCTATCATATACATCTTCCTCATGTAGATATTTCTATTCTTCATCTCTTTTACTCCTTTTCTACAAATGTTTAGTTATAGTAACTTACAAAATAAGTACTATCAAAATAGCTGACATCAATGACAATATATTACTGATTTAATCATATTACATATCTAATGAACAACTCGGTGATCTCTAATCATAGATCTTCAATTAGGTTCTAAATCAGTTGTAGTTCATTAGTGCATACACAAAAAAATATTCAAAGATTCACCTCTGATTGAACCAAAATGAGAGCACCCAAGCCCCATTTGATTTGTTCATTTGTGGGGATATGTGGATGTGCTGTCCATAACACAATGATAAGATCCCCAATGCACACTTAAAATGATTTAAAATAAGACAAGAGGAGATCCCAAAATGGTACAAGACTAGTATGAAGAACTAGCTTGCAACAATGGATTCCAAATGATGACGATTGAAGATGAAGATGATTTAAGCTATGATGTAAAAAGGAGGTTCATTTAGGCATTAACATGATATTATGATCTAAATAACAAGAAATGAAAGCTAAATATGCCAAATATTAGTAAGATCTAGAGCTATTTTAACATGATAACAATGCATAAATATTTCTAATTTTTTTTGCTCATGGAAGGCCTCCTATTTATAGGATTTGGAGGAAGGAGTTGGGGTTAGGAAGAAGGGTTAGAGTTAGGGGTAAGGTTTGGTGTAGGAGCACCACCTCCAACTTCATATTTCATATTATTGAACCATATTAAGAAAATGGTTTATTTATTATTCTTCATTGTAATGTATTAAAGAAATGGGATATATTACATATGAAATCAAAAAGGCTGAATGAGAATAATATGAGGACACGGGAAGATGAGCGGTTGTAACCATCAAGAGATGTCTTTTAATAGACATAATTGTAATCAAGGAAGGGAGATATAGATTTGATCCCGGGGAGATTGATCAAAGATCATGAAAAGTTTTGGGCTCTCTAGCTTCCAGCCAGAGAGCCACTGATATTATGTAATCTTCACATTTGAATGAAATGTATTTTTACTTCAGTCCTGTGTGCTCTTTGTTAACGGTGTTTGACCTCTCATATGAAGTATTAGCTTTTGATATATTTTTCCAAATAATATTATAGTGAATGAGAATCAGATTTTGGTTATCTTTTATAAATGATTCAACAGTATAAGGAATCGGGTTGTGAAATAACTACTCTCAGCATGAAATGAGCTATTGTTTTGTATCGATTCCTAATTTCAGTTTGATTCTTTGTGAAATAATATTATAGTGAAAAGAAAGTCACAGTGATACATGTATCGGGTCATATCAGTTCTTGGTTATGAATATTATTTAAGTCTGTAATGGTATTCAAGAATTTGTTATGCGAATCTTGTGTCGAATCATTGAATGGTATCGGGTTTTAGAAGTTATCCATATTGTTATTAAGCGGTCAGCTTGTTCATGTTATCATAGCACAAGTTTCATTCCACTCCCTCCATTATTGAGTTGGTTTTGATAAATATGTTAATGCTACAGTGACTCATGATAATTGGTTCCATAAATTGATCCAGTGTCGTTTGTAATTGTCACTGTTATTGCCGATTTGGTGTAAATTGTATTTGGGTTTTGATGAAGAATTTAATATCATAATGGAAATGGTTTTGAAGCATCATCAACCAATATTAAAATAGCCAGTCTGCTTATTTTCTTGAGTTCCTCCATGACAATCCCGATTGTATTGAAATAGTTAAGAAGAGGATGATTCTCTCTTATTGGTCGGTGACCCAAGAGAGAATCGATAATCGATAATCTGTAATCAATTTGCAAAGGTGGTGAAAAGGTGGTGAATATGTTCACGCCCAAAATAGAAACCGAACCCCATGCCAATATGAAATCTCAATTCATGAATGATCTACAAATGAAGACATACAGATTTTATGAATGCATCGATGTCTCTTGCATCAAAGTGGTATCAGAGCTTAGAAGATTCTGAGCGTGTAGATGGATAGAATCTACACCAGGCAGTGTTATATTGTTTTGGTTTCCTGTTATGGTGTCAGTTCACTCAGCTACAAATGGGTGGACAGGAAGGTCTACCAAAGGATCATGTGATATGATCTAGGGCTAGAGATTGGTCCTTTGTGTGTCACCAAAAGTCTTGGGGAGAGAGACATGATAGTACTCCCAGGTGAGGGATAGATGCAACATAGACGAGTGGATTATGCAGTAGCTGAAGCACCGTTGAAGGTGACCAGTACAACCTCCAGTGATTGGAGTCATAGTTGAAAGGGATGTTTAGCAGAGGCATCGATCGAAGAGGTGAAGGTTTTTCCAGACTCACCAATGCATTCCCATGAGGACATGGAAAATTTTTAAAGCCCAGGAGTATGGTGCAAGAGCACCACCTCCAACTTCATATTTCATATTATTGAACCATATTAAGAAAATGGTTTATTTATTATTCTTCATTGTAATGTATTAAAGAAATGGGATATATTACATATGAAATCAAAAAGGCCAAATGAGAATAATATGAGGACACAAGAAGATGAGCGGTTGTAACCGTCAAGAGATGTCTTTTAATAGACATAATTGTAATCAAGGAAGGGAGATATAGATTTGATCCCAGGGAGATTGATCAAAGATCATGAAAACTTTTGGGCTCTCTGGCTTCCAGCTAGAGAGCCACTGATATTATGTAATCTTCGCATTTGAATGAAATGTATTTTTACTTTAGTCCTGTATGTTCTCTGTTAACGGTGTTTGACCTCTCATATGAAGTATCAACTTTTGATATCTTTTTCCAAATAATATGATAGTGAATGAGAATCAGATTTTGGTTATCTTTTATAAATGATTCAACAGTATAATGAATCAGGCTGTGAAATAACTACTCTCAGCAAGAAATGAGCTATTGTTTTGTATCGATTCCTAATTTTGGTTTGATTCTTTGTGAAAGAATATTATAGTGAATAGAAAGTCACAGCGATACATGTATCGGGTCATATCAGTCTTGGTTATGAATATTATTTAAGTCTGTAACGGTATTCAAGAATTTGTTATGCGAATCTTGTGTCAAATCATTGAATGGTATCGGGTTTTAGAAGTTATCCATATTGTTATTAAGCAGTCAGCTTGTTCATGTTATCATAGCACAAGTTTCATTCCACTCCTTCCATTATCAAGTTGGTTTTGATAAATATGTTAATGCTATAGTGACTCATGATAATCGGTTCCATAAACCGATCTAGTGTTGTCTGTAATTGTCACTGTTATTGCTGATTTGGTGTAAATTGTATTCAGGTTTTGATGAAGAATTTAATATCATAATGGAATTGGTTTTGAAGCATCATCAACCAATATTAAAATAGCCATTCTGCTTATTGTCTCAGGAACCTCCATGACAGTCCCGATTGTATTGAAATAGTTAAGAAGAGGATGATTCTCTCTTGTTGGTCGGTGACCCAAGAGAGAATCGATAATCGATAATCTGTAATTGATTTGCAAAGGTGGTGAAAAGGTGGTGAATATGTTCATGCCCAGAATAGAAGCCAAACCCCATGCCAATATGCAATCTTAGTTCATGAATGATCTACAGATGAAGACATATAGATTTTATGAATGCATCGATGTCTCTTGCATCAAGGTTGAGGTTAAAGGTAAGGTTGAGGCTAGAGGTAAGGTTGAGTTAGGCTCAAAGGTCAAAGTTGAGATAAGGGGCTCATAAATGGCATTTATGAGTGTCATAAATGCTTAGGGGATAAAGGTGTAAGAGCAATAAATGCTCTTGGGTTAAGAGAGTGGTTAGGGGTTTGGATTCAAAGTTATTTTGACTTAGGACTTTCTAGAAGAGTCTAGAGGTTTGGAGGAATATTAAATAAATATTTGATTTATTTAAAGAGGGTTTAGGTTGGAACTTTATTTATTAAATGAATTTAATAAATAGGAGGGATTATCATTTAAATTGAATTTAAATGTTTTTGGCTAAGGTTGTTTAGTTAAATGTCTTTAATTAAAATAGGAGAAGGGATAATGACAATAAAATTAATTAATTAATAAATGATGATGTCATCAAGGATTTTTACAAAATAAAATAGTTTTATTTAGCAAAGGGATTTTAGGTGTCTACAGTTGGCATATGATCGACATTATCATGTAGAAAGTCTAGATTTAAAGAGATGATTCTTAAATTGTGACATCATGATTGAATTTAGGCAATCTAGTGGATCACACTAAAAAGATAAGAATATAATTGAAGAGAATCTACAATATACCAGGTAAATACAGGAAATTATTTATTTGGATTATTGCTCTTTTAAAAGTTGTATTTTTAAGTGTAGATGGTGTAGACACCTAAATTCATCCTTTTAACATTAATTTAATTTAATTTAATTAATGACCCCAAATAACATTATAGTTAATTTTTTTTAATTAATTATATTTGTTAAATTCATCTATTTATTTAATTAAATAAATTCATTAATTAATAGTATTTGAATTAAATTTAAATACTACCTTTCATAATGTATTAAATTTAATTTAATACATGTTCCTTCATAGTCCCCTTTTAAATAAAAATTTAATTTATTTAAATTCCCTCACATTCTTTATTTCTACTAAACCATGATTAAATTAAATTTTATTTAATTTAATCCTAAATCCAACCTAGATGCTATCCTACACACATCACTTTCTATCTAATAAGCCTACTCACTAATTAACTAAGGTTAATTAGGCTAATTTTTGAATTCCTACATCCATTAGTCCTAATTATTTGCTCACACATGTATGAACAAATTTCTAAAAATGACCTTTTCAAAAATTGCTAAAAATTGCACAAACAAGGCCTCTTACATTTGTTATGACACTTCTTACACATTCTAAAATGGTGAAAATAGACTTTTTCACTTACACATCTCTTACACACTCTTACACATGTAC
Source organism: Chamaecyparis obtusa (assembly GCA_027943335.1). Taxonomy (NCBI): domain Eukaryota; kingdom Viridiplantae; phylum Streptophyta; class Pinopsida; order Cupressales; family Cupressaceae; genus Chamaecyparis; species Chamaecyparis obtusa. The sequence continues at coordinate 656,610 of BSBK01004658.1, forward strand.
TTGAAGTACACATTGACCTTTCACATCCCAAATTGTTCACACATGTGTGAGCAAGTCTTGGACTTTGCATGGCTTATGTGTCTCCTTGGTGGCACCTATGTGGATTCCATATAGATGCCACCTCACCCCAGTCCTCGAAAATCTTATAAATAGGACTTGTGTCTCAAGAAAAATACATTCTTTTTTGCATTAGAGTTATTATGCTAGTATATGCTTAGAATTGTTCTTAGAGTTTTTACTAACCATTTGGTAGTTGTTAGATTTTCATTATAGACTTAGTTTCATTCCATGCTTTTAGCTTCATTCATTTTTGTCACTTGCATGGCATAGAGCTTGAAGATTTCTTTCATAGCTCCTCCTTGAGCTGCTTTGGCCTCTTGCATTTGAGTGCTTGAGAGTTTCTTTTATAGCTTCTTCTTGAGCATCTCAAATCTTCATTTAATCTTGCATTTATAGTGGGATCTATACTTGTGTTGGGAGAACACACCCACAACCTCTCTAAGAGATTAAATCAAGCAAGTCTTGGGTGCACTTGCTTCATGCGCATCTGAGGTTATGGTGAAAATTAATGTTTTTACAAGTTTATGAACATGTTAGAATAGATTGATTATACTCTTTGTTGTTAATGTTTGCATGTTTAAACTTTTTCTTAACAGGTGAATTATCATGTATTTAGACCACAGGAAGATGTCCCTGTCATCCTGAATCCCCCTATCCACCTCATGGAGTAGATCTCTCTGCTCATCTCCCACTATCACCACCCATCCTCCTCTCCCTCAATGGTATGGCTATTGATCCTGAAGACACCCCTCGAGTCCTGTCTTATACCCCTCTCTTTGAGTAAGGGGTCTGTCTCTTCTCTATAGGTACTACCTGATGATAGAGGCCCATATAATAGGCCACCTCTCTCCCCATCCTCAATGCCTCTTGATGTGCATCAATCATGCCTATCACTAATTTTCCTATGCCTATCATTATCGCTCCCTATCTCAATAACTCCTACTCCCCTCAGTATGTCTCTACCACATGTCCCTATCCTTTTTCATTCGCTAGGTGAAAATGTCTATCTATCTCTGCATCTCCTCCATCTAGCCCAAGAATCAGGATACCTCCCCCGCCATCCCCTATGTACCTATGTCAGATCCTATCCTGGTAAGTTGTCCTCTACCCACTTGACCCTGTAGTATGCCCAACTCCTGTTGCGTCACCTCCATCTGAGCCCCTTCTCTCTCTCTCTCTTTGCCACCCTAGCAGCCTCTACCCTAGCTACTCTATCCCTCTCCACCACCCTGGTGGCCAATGACCTGGCTACTCTATCCCTCTCCTCCACCCTAGCTACTCTATCCCTCTCCGCTGGCACCAAATCCTGTAACTATGTCACCTCTGACTGAAGAATGTCTACCTGCTCCTGAATGCCCTACCTCTCATCTCCTCCTAATCCTCCTATCTGCATCTCCTCATCCTCTGACAATGGCTCCTAGGATGCCTCCTCTCGCTCCCTCTATACCGCTTGTGTAGGGCCACCTATCACTGGTCTTTGTACTATCCCTCTCTGACATTTTGTCACCTACCTCTATGCCCCAAACCTAACTCCTAGCACTGGTACTAGTCTCTCCTCATCCTCCTCATCCTCCTCCTCAGACTCTATCTCTGACTCTATTTTCTCTATAGCCTCTCCTACTACTAGCTCTATCAGCCTTACTGGCCTCTGCCTCTCCCACTAGGTTGCATACTCGGTTGTCACCCCTACATCTACCACATGTCCCTAAGCTTCTATCTATGGTACTAGCTACATCCCTCTCTAGGTACTCCTGGTATTCCAAAGATCTACTCCAATGCCCCATACTGACCCAATCTCCCTCAAGATGATTAGATGTAGATAGCTATTTGGAACTATACCCTGCCTAATGCCAAACTATCTGCATACTTGAGATGGCACGTATCTCACTATTTAAAATATCATCCTCCTGATCAGCTAATAATTTTTCTACATGTATTTCAAGTACTCTACATCTAGAGCACCATCCTCTCTCCCTACCTTCTCATCCCAATAACCTCATGCCTCATACCCTCTATATGGTGTCCACTCAAACCATATCAACTCATCTAGTATTAGCCACCAAGTCTCCACTAATCTCACATCCCCATATGAAAAGGTTGATCGATACCAACACACATATGGCTCATAGCATTGTCATTGGTCCTCTCCTTGTAGTGGTCATACCACTACAATATACTCCCATGCCCACACTAGCAACAATGTAACTCTCAGTCCCATCATCTATTGAGTACGGTATGCACACAAATGAAGGTCATAATACACCTATGCTAAAATTGTATATCCCTAAAAAAACTCTATACCATCCTCCTCCAGCATCTGGCTCAGTACCCTCACCCATCCAATTAGAAATTCATGCCCTGAGTGGTCTATCATCAATCTCTCTGCTACCAATCTGACTAAATACAATGCTAGTCGGGGCAACCCTGCCTCCATCCCCCCTCACCACGACATCCACTGTCGGTCAATCAGTAGCTGGTCTTCCCTATTAGGAATAAGGTGTCTCAACCTTGGATAATTCCTATTCTTATTATTTGTTTTGTAAAATGTATTTCTTGCAAATAATGTAATTAAGTGTGAGTGTACATGTCTAGTTGGCATGTTGATGTGTCACTCCACTTGATGTGTCAGTATCTTGAATTGTGTGTAAGGAGATCATGGCTAAAATGGTTATGACAGATTCCTATGACATGTACGAGCTATGTCTAGAAGATTCAATGATAGGTGAAGACATGTGGCAACTGATAAAGTTGAGTACTATACACTCTTCCCCAATCGTGGGGTTCAGGGCATCACCACGAAAAAAAATTTAGGTTCCTATTTTCTCAAAGAATGGTAAAATCCTAATATGACTATCTTTTGGAAGTTTCCCTAAAAAAGGAAGCACATGATATAAGTGTTTTTAGGGTTGTGAAGATAGGAGAAGTTAAGTGTATTGTTGGAATATTTTTTATGCTACTGCGATTTGTCTTCAAGAGTTGGAAAAATATTTTGAAAGAGCTTGCATTGCAAGTGTATTGTAAACTGTAATAGTTTTGATTAATACACTATGCAAGTTTTGGAGTGCTAGGGTTTTTACTGAAAGGTTTCCCCAAGGTAAATCATTGTGTCATTCTCTATTTTTTGTATGCATGGTATATGGCTGCAATATCATTGTTAAAGTAGTTAACGGATCTGAAATTGTAAGGATTTAAAAGAATTTGCACAATACTTTCCTTTAGAGATTAGTGTAGGAAGTTGTTTCCGCACTTGAGTTTCCTTACAAGTGGTATCAAAGCTTGATCAACTTTTGATCCTAGTTGTTGGGTAGGGTTTTTTGAGCTAATCTCTAGCTGAGTCGGAGTTTTGTGTAGAGCATTATGAATCTTATTTGCAGATTGAGATGGCAAGTTCCTCATATAGTAGAATGGAGGTGGAGAAATTTAATGGCACTAATTTCAAGTTGTGGAAACTCAAGATGGAAGACATGCTTGAAGGCCATGATCTATGGGAGGCTACTTCACTTGATGTGAAACCTATAGTGATAACTCAAGCGGATTGGGAGATCAAGGATCGAAAGGCTAAGGGTCTCATCAGACTCTGTCTAGCAAATGTCATTCTTCTGAATGTTCTTGATGAGACTACTACAAATTCTTTGTGGAAATGGCTTGGGTCTATGTATCAGGCCAAATCTCTAGTGAATAAGTTGTTCCTGAGAAAGAAGTTTTATTCTTTAAGAATGGAGGAAGGTGGATCCGTAACTGATCATCTCAACACATTCAATTTATTGATTGCATAGTTGGCATCATCCAGTGCCAAGATCAAGGAGGAGGATCATTGTATGACCCTTCTTTGTTCCTTGCTAGATTCATGGGACCATCTTGTGATGGCTCTCAAAAGTACTATAGTCACATTCCGTATGGATGATGTGGTGTCTTTGTTACTATCTGAGGAGATGCGAAGAAAGACTTCAGATTCATCTAAGGAACCCCTTGTTGTTCACGGGAGATCCAATGAAAAAGGAAAGCAACATGACAAGAAGTCAGAGAAGGGCAGATCTAAATCCTGTGGGAGTTCTAAGACTCCTAGAAAGTCCAAGGTGAAATGTTGGAATTGTGATAAATCAGGGCACTTCCAGAAGGACTGCAAAGAACCAAAGAAGAAGAAGAAAGGCTCAGATTTAGCTTCCAAAAAATCTCAAGAAGATGGAGATGCTTTTATTGTAGCTTTGGTAGCCCATGCATCTAATGATGTGTGGTTGGTAGACTCAGTGTTTCTTTTCACATGACCTCTCATCGAAACTGGTTCTCAAAATATGAAGAGTTTTATGGTGGAAAGGTGTACTTGGGTGATGATTCTCACCTAAAGATAGTTGGACGCAGAAGGGTCACTATCAAATTTCCTAATGGATGAGTAAAGGGAATCAACAAAGTTATGCACATTCCAGGTTTGGCAAGAAACCTATTATCTATAAGTATGTTGAATGATGTAGGTGTGTGTTGGTTAACAGTTTGTCCTCCTTTAAGATTTATACCTTTGACTCTCTAAATACCCAATGTGTAGAGAACAAAAGGATGTCACCAACGATTGGGTCAGTGTAAGTCATCTATCACTGCCCTCTAAATTGATAGGTACAGCTCCTTAAATATGCAATGATATGCAATGAATGTGTTTTTATCTATCATTAGATTGTTTCTTATAGGATTTAACCAAATTATTTGTAGGCACAAACAATTCAGGCAGGGAAACAATGGACAATCTATAATCCCAATGGAATGTTGATCACATATTATCATGAAGTCTATTATCTAACTTAAACCTACCTCATCTAAGAATGCATATCTACTAATGAGAATAGAAGCATAATCATATATAGATAGCAAATGGAATTACCTATACTACAATTACTGACATGAAATGGAATTCAAGCAGGAATTACAGTTCCACACACAATTGTACTTTCTATTCAGATGCATCTAAATAACTGAATGAATAGGAGAAGAATCATACATGAAAGGTTAATGGAATTACTTTCACTACAATCACCAACATGAAATGGAATCCAATAAGTAATTACAGCTTCACATATAGCTATTCTATCTATTCAAATGCAAATGAACAACTACTGGCACAACAAAGGTTAATTCTTATTTCTTCTTGAATGCCCATTTACACCCATTCTACTTAGTATTCCATGTAGTAAGGTGGGCCCACATAGGTTAAGTGATCAGATGACATGAAAGCACAGTCGGTTAGGTGTGTGGTCGCATGATCACAAGAGGTAAAGAAGAGCCATGTGATCATGCGACAACATGAGTCCATAGTGTGTTTTATAAACTCTACTTTGGTATAAGGAAACAAATGCTAATTGAGGTCATTTGAAAATAGATAACAGTTGGAAGACGATTGAATTCAGTGCTTCTATTATATGTGTGTGCATATAAGAAACACAACGTATGGTTAAGTCAATTGTTGCAGTAAGCCATTTTCGTAAAGTATAAGAGGCTCAGTTCATCTTGATATCAGATAGAGCCCTGTTTCAATGATCTAGTAGTCTTGTCGACCAAGGATGAAGACAATGATTATTTGAAGATTGATGGTTCACATCTTTCTACCTTATGTTCTATTTCAAAATTCAAAGTTCAAAAAAATGATTCGACTCTAGAAGCCCAATGGACTCAGCTCGACAATTTCAAATTGAGAAGTCATTATCTTTGTGTCTTCTTTATTCTTACATCCATAGTGACTTTTCAAGTTTTCAGATTGGAAGAGTTTCTTTCTTTTTACCTTGTCTCTTTGTATTCCAAGAAGTGGGAAGGTCATTGGCTCATATGAGCCTGATGCATTGTAAAAATCTATAAATTCTATCAAGAAACTGGGTGTAGGGGTCGGCAAACTTGTAAGGGTAGCATAAGTGATTCCATTTACTTTGCTGGGTTTTCATGTTTGTTGAACCAGTAGTTTTCATTTGCATGTGAATAGACAGGATAGTTATATATGAAGCTGTAATTGCTTGCTGGATTCCATTTCATGTTTGTAATTGTAGTGAAAGTAATTCCATTTACCTTTCATGTATGATTCTTCTCCTATTCACCCTGTTATTTAGATGCATCCGAATAGAAAGTACAATTATGTATGGAGCTATGATTCTTGCTTGAATTCCATTTCATGATTAGTAGTTGCAGTATAAGCAATTCTATTTGCTGTCTATATATGATTCTGCTTCTATTCTCATTAGTAGATATGCATTCTTAGATGAGGTAGGTTTAAGTTAAATAATAGACTTCATGATAATCTATGATCAACATTCCATTGGGATTATAGATTGTCCACTCTTTCCCTGCCTAAATTATTTGTGCCTACAAACAATTTGGTTAAATCCTATAAGAAAAAATCTGATGATAGATAAAAACACATTCATTGCATATCATTGCATATTCAGGGAGCTGTACCTATCAATTCAGAGGGCAGTGATAGATGACTTACACTAACCCAATCATTGGTGACATCCTTTTGTTCTCTACACATTGGGTATTTAGAGAGTCAAAGGTATAAATCTTAAAGGACGACAAACTATTAACCAACAGTGTGCAGGTTGTTTTTTTGAAAGAAGGATGCAAGATGATGAGAGGATTGATAGTGCTTGTGAGGCGTACTAGGAGAGGTACCTTATTTCAGCTAGATGCATGTATCCTTCTATGTAATAGTTCTTCATCCTTACCATCTGAATGAGTAGTGAAGAAGTCTATGGTTATTGGTTCCGATGGCAGTGCAAACACTTTGGAAGGTAAGCTTCCTGCAGAAAAGACAATGTTGTGGCATATGAGATTTGGCCACATTGGTGAAAAGGGTCTCAGAACCCTGAAAAATAAAAACCTCATTGAGGGGTTAAATGATTGCAATCTCGAGTTTGACTTTTGTGAACACTGTGTATATGGTAAACAAAATCATGTTTAGTTTTACTCTAGTTCTCACAAGTCTTCTGATGTTTTGGATCTTATTCATTCTGATGTATTTGGTCCTGTAAAAGTTCCTTCAATCTCCAAGTCCATATTTTTTGTATCTTTCATAGATGATTATAGTAGGACTTAGATTTATTTCCTTAAAAGTAAGACACAAGTCTTTAGTCAGTTCAAAGAATTTAAAGCTCTTGTAGAGAATCAGACTAGTAAGAAGATTAAGTGTGTGAGAACTGACAATGGTGGTGAGTTTTTCTTAGCAGAGTTTGAATAGTTATGTAAAGAACAAGGTATCAAGAGGCATAAGACAACTCCTTATACCCCAAAGAAAAATGGAGTTGTAGAGAGAATGAATAGGACGCTGATGGAGAAGGCTAGGAGTACGCTTAGTGGAGCTAGTTTAGAACAAAGGTTTTGGGCTGAAGCTGTGGCCACTACTTGCTATATGGTTAACAAATCTCCTACATCAGCTCTTGTTGGTAAAACACCCATGGAGGTGTGGTCTGGTAAGAAGCCTTCAATTAGACATCTTCATGTTTTTGGTTATGAAGCTTATGCACATGTTCCAAAGGAGAAAAGATCTAAGTTGGAAAACAAAGCTATCAAATGTATTTTCATCAGATACAGTGTTGGTGTGAAAGGATACAAGCTTTGGGATCCTGTGACTAGTAAGGTGTTGTATAGTAGAAATGTTATTTTCAGAGAGCTAACATCTTCTCCTATTGTGCTACAACTAGATGAAAAAGAAAAGGAAAAAGATGTTGTTTAGTTGCCTCCTACCCCTGAGAAGACTGAACAGAGAGACCATGTTGGGCCTAATGATGAGGAGAGCTCTAGCAGCTCTGATAGTTTGAAAGAAGAGGAGGAACAACCTCAACCTTAGCCCTTGAGGAGATCCACGAGAGAAAGAAAGAAACTAGAAAGGTTTGGTTATTCTATGTTAGATTCCAATTGTGCTTTTGCTATGATTACTAACACTGATGAACCTAGATCTGTGAAAGAGGCTTTGGGCATGGAAGATGCAGGTTCCTGGATTGAGGCTATGGATGATGAGATGGCTTCATTGGAGAAAAAAAAACTTGGGACCTTGTACCTTTGCCTAAAGGGAGAAAATTTGTTGGCTGTAAATGGGTGTTCAAGAAGAAATTATGTGCAGATGGTAGTATTGAAAGGTACAAAGCTAGATTGGTTGCAAAGGGTTATTCATAGGTAGAGGGAATAGATTATGGTGAAATATTCTCTCGTGTTGCAAATTTGACATCCATTAGATTTTTGTTATCTCTTGCTACATCATATGATTTGGAAATAGAACAGATGGATGTGAAGACAACTTTCCTTCATGGTGATTTGGAGGAAGAGATTTATATGTCATAGCCTGAGCACTACATTGTTAAAGGTAAAGAATCCTTAGTTTGTAGATTAAATAAATCTCTATATGGTTTGAAGCAATCTCCTACAATGTGGTACCTTAAGTTTGATGCTTTTGTGTTGTCAATTGGATTTGTAAGATTGAAATTAGATCATTGTGTTTATTTTAGAGTTGAAAATGATCACCTTCTTATTGTTGCATTATATGTTGATGATATGTTGCTATTTGGGAAGGGTAAGGGTATGATTTCTGATTTTAAATCTTAGTTGTTAGCATAGTTTGAGATGAAAGATCTTGGGGCAGCTAGGTACATCTTGGGTATGGAAATCAGTAGAGACAGGTCTAACAGAAAAATTTGGTTGAGTTAGAGTAAGTATGTGAAGTCTGTGTTGGACAGGTTCAACATGGCAGATTGTAGACCACTATGTGTTCTTGTTTCTGTGGGAACAAAGTTATCTGTAGATGATTGTCCAAAATCTCCTAGTGAGGTGGAGGAAATGAGTAGAGTACCTTATGCTAGTGTAGTTGGCAGTCTTATGTATGCTATGGTCTGTACTAGACTAGACATTGCCCAAGCAATGGGAGTCATGAGTCAGTTTATGGCTAACCCTGGATGGGTACATTGGGATGCAGTTAAGCGAGTATTCAAATATTTGAGGGGTACATCAGATTACTCCATATGTTACCATGGTAACTCTTCTAGATCTTTGCATTTAGTTTGTATTCATAGGTTTTTGGATTTAGATTGGGCAGGTGATATTGACAGCAAGATATCCACTAGTGCTTATGTGTTCACTATGTTTGGTGGTGCTATCAGTTGGATGAGTAAGCGACAACCTGTGGTTGCTTTGTCCACTACAGAAGCTAAGTACATAGCTGCTACTCATGCTTGTAAGGAAGCCATTTGGCTTAGGAGATTGTGTTATGATGTTGGTGTTGATGCAGAATAGATTACTATTTGGTGTGACAATCAGAGCACTATTTGTCTTGCGAAGATTCCAACTTTTCATGCCAGAATGAAGCACATTGATGTGTAGTTTCACTTTATGAGAGATATGGTGGAAGATGGAAAGATAAATTTGGAGAAGGTAGATACTATGAAGAATGTTGCAGATGCATTAACAAAACTAGTGGGCACTAAGAAGTTCAGATGGTGTTTGGAGTCTATGGGCCTTTTGGCCTATAGTGGTTAGTTCCTATTATGTTCCTGTTGCTCTTACAAGGTGTTCGACAAGTGGGAGAATGTTAGGAATAAGGTGTCTCAACCTTGGATAATTCCTATTCTTATTATTTGTTTTGTAAAATATATTTCTTGCAAATAATGTAATTAAGTGTGAGTGTACATGTCTAGTTGGCATGTTGATGTGTCACTCCACTTGATGTGTTGGCATCTTGAATTGTGTGTAAGGAGATCATGGCTGAAATGGTTATGATGGATTCCTATGACACGTAAGAGCTATGTCTAGAAGATTCAATGACAGATGAAGACATGTGGCAACTGATAAAGTTGAGTACTATACACTCTTCCCCAATCGTGGGGTTTTTTTCAGGTTTCTATTTTCTTGCAGAATGGTAAAACCCTAATATGACTATCTTTTGGAAGTTGCCCTAAAAAAGGAAGCGTGTGATATAAGCATTTTTTAGGGTTGTGAAGATAGGAGAAGTTAAGTGTATTGTTGGAATGTTTTTATGCTATTGTGATTTGTCTTCAAGAGTTGGAAAAATCTTCTAAAAGAGCTTGCATTGCAAGTGTATTGTAAACTGTAATAGTTTTGATTAATACACTATGCAGGTTTTGGAGTGCTGAGGTTTTTACCAAAAGGTTTCCCCAGGGTAAATCATTGTGTCATTCCTATTTTCTATATGCATTTTATATGGTTGCAATATCATTGTTAAAGTAGTTAACGAATTTGAAATTGTAAGGATTTAAAAAAATTTGCACAATACTTTCCTTTAGAGATTAGTGTAGGAAGTTGTTTCTGCACGTGAGTTTCCTTACATGCCCACCATCTAAAGCTCTCCTCCATGAACTGCTCCACCCTCTCCAACTAATACTCAGCCATCTCCCCCCAAATTGGTATCTATAGAATCCTCCACATGTCCTACAATGTCACTATTACCTACCTGGTTGGGAAATGGAAACTCGATCTATCTGAGTGCCATCTCTCGATCAATGTTGTGATCAACGCATTACATGCTTTCAGATGTGGCCACTCATGCACATGTTGTAGGCCACTTAACATCACCTATCCCCACTCTACCTCAGTCAGCTCCTCTCATAGCATCATCGTATCTAGCCATCTCTCTTTCGAGCGAATCCAATAATCCAACTCCTGCAGCAAAATTACCCATTCGTCAATTTTAGTCATGCCTTCATTTACCCTATCCCTTCCCTTAAATTGCCTCCCCCTGTCCCAGTGTCTTCTTTTCCCCTGCTCCCCCCCTTAGATAGTGGAGTTGCTTGTCTTAAACCAAGCACTTCCCCCTCTTCCATAGCCCCTCCTTTTGTCACATGACAAAAGGCCCACCTCCACTCCCCCTACCACAGGCTTTCCCTTTAGCGGGTGCCAGCCCCCCTAGGTGGGCAGAGCCACCTATCTACCCACAGGTGGCACTGCCATCCCTTGGACAAGAAGAGCTGCCCGTTCCCTAACAAGCGGCACCGCTGGCCCATGGGCGGGCGGAGCCACCTATCCGCCAACAGGCGACACTACCGGCTTACGGGCAGGCAGAGCTACCCATCACCCGATGGGTGGCACCACTCGGCCTTAGCTAGGAAGACGCTCGACTTTGGCCAGGCAGAGCCGCCCATCTCCCAACAAGCGGCTACACCCTGCCTTGGTCGGGCGACATTGCCCGTCTAGTGAGGGGTGGCTTCGCCCAGCTTTGGCTAAGTGGCTGTGCCCGATCGAACCCAAGCGGAGTCACTCGTAGGTGGTGTCATTCCTTCTAGGGTAGGTGGAGCCACCAATAGGTGATGCTTCCTTGCCCATTCCTGATAGTGCCCCCCCATTCCCCCCCCGCCTTGAAAATTTTCAAACCCCAAAAAACCCACCCAAAACCCTAAAAAAATGCCCACAATAATAAAATACTAAAATTGACAGAGAAGGGCTCGAGCACTCACCGACTCACCCCTATTAGCTGCTCGCTGATAGGCCTGCACCCGCTCACCCAACTGCATCATGTCCCATCATCCTACCATTCTCCCTTCTCCTCTCCTCTTTTTTCCTTCTCCTTCGGGGTAAAAATGAAACCTTTTCCCCCTTTCTCCCCTTTTATAAGGGGTTCCCTTTTTCAAAAAAGGGAAATGGTCTTTTTGGCCCTTTCTTTTTTTCTTTTTCTCCCCTTTTTCTAAGTCATGCAAAGTCTTTTTGCCCTTTTTTCGTGAAAATTGACCAATTTTTTTAAATTTTTTGGCCTATTTTGCTGAGGGGGCAAATCCTCCTACTAACTTTTCTTCTAGGGCATCTATATTTTCTTTTCTTTGACGTGATGTCATTTTTGACACCGCATCAAAGAGGGGCAAAATGTAGACACCTAAATTCATCTTTTTAACATTAATTTAATTTAATTTAATTAATGAGCCCAAATAACATTCTAGTTATTTTTTTTAATTAATTATATTTTTTAAATTCATTAATTAATAGTATTTTAATTAAATTTAAATACTACCTTTTATAATGTATTTAATTTAATTTAATACATGTTCCTCCATAGTCCATTTTTAAATAAATTTTTAATTTATTTAAATTCCCTCACATTCTTTATTTCTACTAAACCATGATTAAATTAAATTGTATTTAATTTAATCTTAAATCCAACCTAGATGCTATCCTACACACATCACTTTCTGTCTAATAAGCCTACTCACTAATTAACTAAGGTTAATTAGGCTAATTTTTGGATTCCTACATCCATTAGTCCTAATTATTTTCTCACACGTATGAGCAAATTTTAAAAAATGTTCTGTTTAAAAATTGCTAAAAATTGCACAAACAAGGCCTCTTACATTTTTTATGACACTTCTTACACATTCTAAAATGGTGAAAATGGACTTTTTCACTTACACATCTCTTACACACTCTTACACATGTACTTGAAGTACACATTGACCTTTCACATCCCAAGTTGCTCACACATGTGTGAGAAAGTCTTAGAATTTCCATGGCTTATGTGTCTCCTTGGTGGCACCTATGTGGATTTCACATAGATGCCACCTCACCCCAGTCCTCGAAAATCTTATAAATAGGACCCGTGTTTCAAGCAAAATACATTCCTTTTTTCATTAGAGTTATTATGCTAGTATATGCTTACAATTGTTCTTAGATTTTTTACTAACCATTTGGTAGTTGTTAGATTTTCATTATAGACTTAGTTTCATTCCATGCTTTTAGCTTCATTCATTTTTATCACTTGCATGCCATAGAGCTTGAGGATTGCTTTCATAGCTCCTCCTTGAGCTTCTTTGGCCTCTTGCATTTGAGTTCTTGAGAGTTTCTTTTATAGCTTCTTCTTGAGCATCTCAAATCTTCATTTAATCTTGCATTTATAGTGGGATCTATACTTGTGTTGGGAGAGCACACCCACAACCTCTCTAATAGGTTAAATCAAGCAAGTATTGGGTGCAATTGCTTCATGCTCATCCGAGGTTACAACAAAAATTAATGTTTTTACAGGTTTATGAACATGTTGGAATAGATTGATTATGCTCTTTGTTGTTAACGTTTGCCTAACTAATTAGGTTCAAACTTCCCTTTCTTTTCTTAGTTCCGGAGATTCTTCATGTTATGCTGCAAGACCAAATCACCTACATCAAACTCATGGGGTTTGATCTTCTTGTTAAAATGTAAGAGAAGATGATTTTGATACACACAAAGGTGGTTAAGGGCATTGAGGCATCTCTCATCAAGGAGTTGCAACTCTTGCAAGCGGGCAACCCTATGTTCTTCTTCAGACATTAGGTTTTTGAGAGAAATCCTAAGGGAGCTCAATTTCAATGGGTAAGACAGCCTCAAAACCATAGATAAGGGAAAATGGAGTGGCACTAGTAGGAGTACGGATGGAGGTGTGATAAGCCTAGAGGGCGAGATTGATTTGCATGTGCCAATCATGACCAGTGTCATCAACAATCTTTTTGAGGATCTTTAATATGGTTTTATTTGTAGCCTCATCTTGATCATTGCCCTGCAGGAAGTACTTGGAGGAACAATGCTAGGTAATGCCAAATTTCTTTTAAAGGTCAGAGACATCCTGATTCTTGAAGGGTGTTCCATTATCAATATGGAGATATTTGGGGATGTCATAGTGGCAAATGATATAATTTAGGATAAACTTGGAAATTTGCTTACCGGTTGTATAGGTGAGGGGGATTGCTTTAACCCATTTGTTAAAGTATTTGATGGCTTCTAGGATATACTTGCGAGCACTAGTAGAGTTTGGAAATATTTGGCCTACAAGGTCAAAACCCCAACGGGAGAAAGGCCAAGGTGTGATGGTGGGTTGGAGGGATTGAGTGGGAGTGTGTATCAAATTGCCATGCTGCTGTCAAGGAACACATTTCTTCACATAATGATAGGCATCCTACTCCATTGTCGGCCAATAGTATCCATTGCAAAGCAACTTCTTTGATAAAGTGAGACCACTAGAATGGGATCCACAAATTCCTTGATGCACCTCTTCCAAGGCTTTGTATGCTTCCTCTGAATTTAGACATCGAAGGAGAGTTCCATTGGAGTGTTTACAAAAAAGAGTGTTTCCAAGGATTTTGTAACGAGAAGTGTGGAAAATGAAGGTTTTTTTTTGGTTAGGTGTAAGAGTGAGGGGAATGGTTTTATCATGAAGATAGGTGAAGATTTCTTGATACGAAGGTGATTCAGGACCAACAATTTCACACACCATCTTAGAATCCGGTTGGTCATAGGTAGGGACCATAAGATTCTCAACAAGAAATTCACACCATGTTCTTGTTTCTGGCATAGATATTAGTGAAGCAATGGTAGCCATGGCATCTGCTTCTTTATTGTTTTCCCTTGGGATTTAATAGAAAATGATGCTTGTAAAATGCTGTTTGAGATCTTCAACCATGCATCGGTAAGGAAGTAACTTATCATCCTTTGTGTGAAATTCATCATTGACTTGTTTGATAACTAATTGGGAGTCATAAAAAACAAGCAAACTTGTGATCTTCTATCTAACAACTTGGTGAAGCCCTGTGACCAAGGCCTCATATTCTGCTATGTTGTTCGTGCAAGAAAATGTAAGTTTATAAGATTTAGGAATAAGATCCCCTTGAGGTGTCACAAATAGAATTCCTGCCCCTGATCCTCTTTGGGTAAAAGATCCATCAAAATAAAGCTTCCATTGAATGCTGGGAGTGACAGTCATGATAGTTTCATCAGGAAAGTCTATGACAATAGGATGATCTCTAGGAATGGGAGCTTCTGCAAGTTGATCTTCTATTGCTTATCCTTTGATGGCTTTGTGTCTGTGTACACAATATCAAATTCACTAAGTATCATGACCTATTTTTCTATGCGACTTGTCAGGGTGGATTTAGATAACAAGTACTTAAGTGGATCAATCTTTGCTATCAATTGTACTTTGTGATTAAGCATATAATGGCATAGCTTCTACATACAAAAGACCATAGCCATGCAAGCTCTCTCAATAGTTGTATAGTTGAGCTCATAACTCACTAAAGTCCTGCTGAGATAATATATGGCACATTCTTTCCATTGTCATCTAACTGTGCTAGGAGAGCACCCAGTGCTACTGTAGTAGCGGAGATGCAAAGAATCAAAGGTCTTCCTGGAATAGGTGGGACACCCACTAGTGGATTAACTAGATATACCTTGAGCTGTTCAAAATCCTTTTGACACAAGTAGTCCTAAATGAATTTAATATTATTTCTTAGCAGGTGAGAGAAAGAATGTACCTTGTCTTCTAGTTGTGCCACAAATCTCTGAATGGATTGAAGTATTCCTTGCAAGCTCCTTAATTGTTTCAAAGTTTTAGGAGGTGGCATCTCCAAAATGGCTTTCACCTTCTTAGGATCCACTTCTATTCCTCTACAAGGCATAATATAGCCTAAGAGCTTACCTAATTGCACACCAAAGACACATTTCTTGGGATTCAAGTGAACCTTATACTTTTCCAATCTGTCAAATATTGTAGTGAGAATATCGATGTGTGATTCTCATGTTTTGGATTTTCCTAGGATATCATCCACATAATCTTCCATGATCACATGAAGAAGGTCATGAAATATGGTCGTTATGGCTCTCTGATATGTGGCGCCTGCATTCTTGATACCAAAAGGCATGACCTGATAAAAAATGTACCCCACAGGTAGTGAATGCAGTTTTATGTTGGTCTTCCACTGCTATGCGAATTTGATTATATCTAGAAAAACCATCCATGAGGGACAACATCTCATGCCCGACAGTCAAATCCACTATGATGTCAATGTTTGGAAGTGGAAAATCATCCTTAGGGGAGGTGAGATTAAGATCTTTGAAATCAATACAAATCTAAATGCCCCCAGAGGGTTTACCTATTGGTATAATTTTTGAGACCCATTCAAGATAGTCTATTGGTCTGATGAATTTTGCATCTAGCATCTTTTGCAATTCAACTTTAACCAAGAGTGCTACTTGTGGATGCATCTTGTGTAATTTTTTCTTGACAGGTTTGATTTTAGGATCCATAGCAAGACGATGCACAACCAAGTTAGTGTCAAGTCTAGGCATATCCTTATATGTCCATGAAAAGTTAATGTAGGCTTTCTTAAGAAATGCAGTCATAGACTCTTGTTCTGTCTCATTTAGAGAGGTTGCAATGTAGGTAATCTTAGGATCTGCTTCTGTGCCTAGATTAACTGCAATTGTTTCTTCTAAGAGGATAGAAGATTTCTCTGATGGTAATGACATGAAGGGAAAGTCAACTTCCCCCTCCTCTAGCACCTCAAAGAGGTTATCACTAGAGGATGCGTCCTTTATTTTGTCTTTTTCTCCATCTAAAGGTGCCTCAAAAAGGTTTTCACCCAAGGATATTTTATCATTATTTTTTTTATTTTCTTTTTCTTCATTTTTGTAAATAAGGGAGTTGACTTGGCTACCAAAGTAGGCTTTCTCACTGTAGTGAATCTAATGTTCACTGTCTTGGAGATTTCTTAGTCCAAAAAGTGCTAAAACTACCTCATCCAAATCACATATGTCTAAGGCAAGTGGTGAATCTTATTGGTCCCAATCGATCAATTCAGGATTGGTAAGGGGAAGTTTGGGTGAGGAAAGGTTAGATTGGTCGATATGGATGACACAGGTATTAAGGTCATTTTCAATAAATTTGAAAGGGATTTCAAAGAACTCTTCCTCGGTGTTTGAATCAGATTCAATCAAACAATAGTCATTGGCAAAGGTTTTCTTAGTTTCTATGGAACCCAGTCCTCATCCTCGGGGGTATCCAATTTCTTTTATGAGATTTTTTCTTCTTGTTTCATTTGCTCCAAGGCTAGTGCTGTGATATCCCATACTTTCAACAATGGGTGTGGCCTTTATATACTTCCCTTTAGGAATATCTATGAGTTTTTCTTCTTCTTCATCAAAAATCCATGAAAGAACATTATGCTCCATATGTTTGTCTAAGAGAGATCCCCAATGTTCAAATGTAATTTGTTTACACTTCATAGTTTCATTATTTTCCTTAGGAAAAAGTTGTAAAGGTTTTCCATAAGACCTAGGAGAGAGAGGGAGCTGACCAATGCATAGGGCATTTTCAAACTTGTATTCCCCCGGCCTTGATCGGTGAACCTAACTTTCTTTTCAGACTCAGTATTCTTTTCCTGGGTAACCTTTTCTTTTCCCTTGGCTTGCTTAGACAACTGTTCTTCAGAGGAAGTGTGTTGGACAAGAATCTCTTGTGAAAGTGGATGAACACATTCATTTAATGGGCAGTAGTTTGATTATTTTCCTTCTAACCTTTTGCAATACCGAAAGGGTTCATGATCGCTAGGAATGGTTATTTCAGCTCCGTGATGTGGAAATTTCAAACATTGGTGAAATGTGGATGGGACACCTGAGATAGCATGTATCCATGGCCTACCCAAAAGGATATTGTAGGGTAGATCCAAGTCAAGCACTTAACAAATATTTTCAATAAGAGTGGGGCCCACTTGCAAGGGGAGTGCAATGAGACCTTTACTCACCCTTCCTTTGTCATCATATTTTTATTGTTATTCTCTTATTTACATCAATGAGGTCCTTAGAAAGATTGATATTGTAGATCATGCTTAAAGTACAAATATTCAAACCGAATCCATTGTCTATAAGGACTCTTTTGATTCAAGTGTTATGGATGGTGACTTGGATATGTAGGGGTTTATTATGATGAGGGTTAGGACCTCAGAAATCTTTGTCAATGAACACCAAGTGTTGTTGGGCAGCCAAATTTTTGATCATTACTTGGAATTGAGAGGTATTGATATTTTTGGGATGTGGGACTTAGTTAGGGCATTCTCAAGGACCTCTTTGTGAATGTGGGATGTATGCAAAATCTCTAGTATGGATATCTGTGTTGGGGTCTTTTTCAGTTGGGAAAGTAAGTCATAATGTGATGCAGGTCATGTCGAGGTAGATGGTGCAGTAGCTGGATCCATAATAGGTGGATTGACAGCAACTTGTACAGTTACATGAGAGTGGTGAGCAGTAACATTGCAATCTGCACTCTTTAAAGTCAATGTGTTTACATGAGTGTCAGATTGTTCAATATGGCCACACAGTGAGTCAAAACTACAGACATCATTTTCAGCTAATTTTCCACAAGTGCGTTCATCCCCTAAGATTTTGTTTGTTGAATAATCATAAGAAAAGCCCTTGCATGTGGATGTATTGTTTTGATTATGTTCTAGAAAAGGTTTAGAATACATTTTTAGCTGGGCATTAGAAGTAGAGGCATTTTGTCCTTCTACTTCATTTTTACCATCATCGATCAAATCTTGCACAAAATGAGGAAACTTCATGCATTTTTTGATCTCATGCCCTTTTATGTGATGATAATCACAGTATTCATTATCCTTATACCAATTGGGTTTGGGTTGATTTTCATCAAAAGGCCTGGTGTTAGGGTAAACCATCATCCCTTGATCGGCTAGACGTCAAAAGATCACATCAAGGAAATATGCCAGCTGTGTAAATTGTTGTCGTTGTTATTGTTGATTGTTGTTGTTGTTATTATATCATGAGAATAGAGAGCCATGATAACCAGATCCTTGATTTTGATTCTGGTTATTCGAATTGTTTTGATTATTTTGATTATTCGAATTGGTTTGATTCTTGTTGTTATTGTTCTGATCATTGTTGTTTTGATCACCTTGGTTACTATTATTAGATGCTTGAACATTTTGGATGTGTTTAGCATCTGTCACTCCATCATTAACAACACCTTTGTTCTTAGACCAGACTTGGGTTTATCACTAGTATTGCTAGATGAATTAGGGTATAGTGTTTAATTGCTCCTTTCATCAAAAGTCCATCTTCAATAGACTTCCCCTTTCTAATGAGTGCCTCAAAGGAATTCAGGGCAGCCATCTTCATGTGAAATGACATTTTTGTAACCAGATTTTTAGTAAAGATATCAACTAGATGTGAATCTGGGATTTTCCAAGGCATGTGATTGGCAAGATGTTGCCATCTTTGGAGAAAATTGGCAAAGGTTTCTCCATTTCTTTGTTTCATGTTACACAAATTGTTGAGGGATGCTTGATGTTCCATGTTATAATAATATTGTGTAACAAATTTTTCTGTGAGATCATGGAAGGTGGAAATGGAACCCGGAGGGAGGTTCAATAACCACTCTAAGGCTGGTCCTCCAAGACTCCTAGTGAAGAGTCTTAGGAGAAGATGATCATTGTGGGAAACTTCTTATGCTGCTACATAAAATTCCTTGATATGTTGCATAGGGCATGAGTCTCCCTTGTATTTATCAAATGTTGGCATTTCAAAATTGGTAGGGAATGGTTGGAGAGTGATTGATTTGTCAAAAGGATAAGGACATATTTTTGCAAAAGAAAATTCCTTCTTCTTGCCTTTCTGCATAGCCAACATCATGCCTTTGAGCTCATCAATTTGTTGGACTAATTCAAGAGGATTAGTGGTGATTGTATGGGCTTGATGTGTTCCTCCTCCTTATGATGCATTATGTCCCCCTATAGGGGGAAGATTGATGTTATGTCTTTGATTGGTGTTGTTTATTTGTGCAGAATTCTAATTTTTTAAGACTCCACTAGGCTTCAAGAAAATAGAAGTGGAGGACCCTGGTTGTGGTTCAGGTACATGTCCTACACTTAAACCATCATTACTCACCCCATTGTTTGAGTTAGGCTTGTTTAGAAGTTGTCAGATTAATTCAAGTGTATTAGGGGGAGGTTGAGTTGTGTTATCAGATGTTGATGGCATTATGGGCTCTACTTTGCTTTTGTTGGTTCAATTCAAATTGTTCTCAAGAAAAGTTTCATCGAAATTATTAGGGAGGGTAACACCCCTTTGGATAAGATTCATGAAGATGTTGGAACTATTGGCTTGGATTAGGTCTTCCACTAAGCTTAAGTTGTTAGGATCCTCAAAGAATTCTTTAGCTTGTAGATTGGCACTGACACTCTCGTGTATTACTGTGTCAGATTCTATGAGGTTCTTCTTCATCATTAAAGTCTTCTTGATAGATATTTTCTTGATTGTTATCCATGATGAAAGATTCTTGTCTTAGCTTTGCTTGTGATCGGGTAAGTACCATGCACGATTGACCTTAGGATGGTTGAATTGAAGAAGGGTGAATAGTTGATGAGGTATGGAAAGAAAAGGATTTGGTAAACTAGGAGCAACTTGGACTAATGATTAAGCATTAATGATTGAATTGGATTTGATTGAGGATTGGACTAATTTGATTGGATTAAAGAGGAGCTAAGCTTCAAGGATTGATTGGATTTAAAGGTTTGGAACAAACCTAGGTGAAACAAGACCTTGTGATTGTGCAAACATAAGATTGATTTTGATTTAAAGTCTTCTTTTGTTTGGGTGATAGACTGATGATCCCCAAACAAGATAGGACTAGATTAAGACTACTAGAGAAAAACTTAGTTGTCAAAGTAGTAAGGGATTAATGTTTTCTTTGGAATTAAGGTCTATGAGACACTATTGGAATGATTCTTTCACCCTCTGGCTTGATGAAGGTGTGAAAGATGGATTGATTTGATTCTGATTTAAAGTCCAAGATTTTGATTAATTCTACTAATGTTTTGGAATGTGGATGAAGAAAGGGGTGTTTAAAAGATGAGAAAGGGATGAATGACTTGAAGAGGATGTAGAATGAAGGTCAAAGGTACTTAGTCATAGGATTCCCAAGTGACAAAGGCCATGTTCACTTTGTTCTTGGAAACAAAATTAGCAACTTGATTATTGTAAACAATTTTATCTGATTTCTCAATAGCCTCTAGAAATTTTTGAATGGGTTTCAAATAAGATTGGTTGGCTTTAGTCTTTTGATCGGAAATTTTCTTCTCTCTATGGACTCATGAAACTAGGAGTTTTTCTTTCTTATGTTTAACACTATCGGTCATGACTTGAGGACAATATCTTGAAAGATCAAAGGATGTTCTTGGCAAGAACTGATTTCATACATACATCAAACGTTTGGGTTACAAGAACATTTGTCAAAAATAGTCCTGCAAGGGACAAAGCAACCTTGCAAGATCCAAGTGTACGAAATTGTTTTTGCAATGAAAGTAACAAGCACACTCTTTATCCCTAAAAGGAAGTTGGCTGAGATTGAAAACCTTTTCTCACTGACTTAGGAACACACCCAACAAAATCTTAGAATATGGCCATCACCAAGCATGCAATGGCTCCATGATGTCATATTATCAGAGTGTTAACATTGAAGGGGGCTTGATATGGTGAGTGTCTTGGGGAGATTACTATTCTCCTCACACGTAGATTATCAACCTTTTGGAGGTGAACTAGGTGGCTTCTAACTAATGGCTTTTAGTAAGGATCTCCATTCGAACACACTCTTTGTGTCCATGCAAGCGCGACTAGGACATATAGCCCCACAAAGCACCTTGGCACAAGTAGTCATGTAAACATGATTGAGACCACGAGGCCCTACTAAATGTTAGGTGAGAGCCATGTATAAGCTCAAATGTCATCCATCTTCTAAGGCTTTAACCCCAAAAAGAAAATTTCATTAACATGAGTTGGAGTGGTGGGCTTACACCTTGTTCTCATGTGGGTCATTCCTGAGAGCTTTTTACCTCACCGATAGGCCCATCTAAAGGATTGAAAATAAATGAATGGATTAGCCCCAAGAAGGAGTCTAGATTTCTAATTTTCCCTCAAGGGGAAAAGAGCATAATCTCCTATCCAATGAGGTTTTCTCCCAAACACACCAAATAGATGTTCAATTCCAAGTCTTTTATTTAAGACAACAATTCAAAACATTCTGGGTTTCTGATTTTCTCACTTGGAGAAAAGAGCATAATCCCCTAGCTAATGAATCATTATCAAAAGAATAAACTTCCTATTTAATGTTAGGTTCCTAAGAAATTATTAAGAAAACACAATGTTTGATTGAATCTCCTTGGAAACCTACAAAACAACCTTAGTGAGTAGTTTAATGTGTTTGGTCTTCTAACAACGTCTTGTAAAATAAATGAATTAGTAGTCTTGGAATGTTCAAATCTTGGTCAACATTCTGCAAAATCATTGTTAGAAGTCACAAAATGTCAGTATCTTCCAAAAAACTTAGATCAGAAAACTCAAGGTGCAAGATATTATAGAAACATGCAGAAATCAGACAGAGACACCTATTTACAGGCAAAGATGCCTATCTATCAGAGATGCCTATTTCCAAGAAAAGACACTTTTGTACATGTAGAGATGCTTGTCTATTAGAGATGCCTATTTACAAGCAGAGACACCTGTGTATAGGCAGAGACACCTATTTGCACAAAATCAAAAGTTTAACACCAATGTTTGAAAGTTTTATCCTCTCATCAAGTCTTAAATGCATAAAAACATTTCTAACGGAAAAAATGCAATGATTTTAAACCTTATTATGTCAAAAAAAAACTTTAATTAATCAGCTTAAAAAACAACACAAAGGAAAACTCCCTCTTCTAGCAAAGACACTTGTGTGTATGCAGAGACACCTATTTGCACAAAAATAAAGATTTTATTAGTTCATGTATTTTTCTTCATTTGCAGATACAGTTAGGTGTTTTACTAATGATCATTAGCCTTAATGTGATTTCGAAATAGAAGTTTTGTTGATTAAAAAAAACTAAAATGAGAGAAAAAATCTTTCTGGTAGAGATGCCTGTCTGGAGGTGGAGACGCCTATTTACAGGTAGAGACGCTCATGTGCAGAGACACCTAGAAATGCCTCTGGTCATGCAGAGATGCTTGTTTGGAAAATTAATGGGAAACCTTCACAAAATCAAGAGAAATAGTTAGTAACTAGGATTGTGGGTCCCATCGGGTGTGCCAAAATGTATATGATGAAAATCCACCTATTAAGAACAAGTTCAAACATGCAAACTATTATACACTAAGTTTTCACCCTTGTTTCAAGCTCTCATAGTCTTGATAACCTAGTTGTTGGTGTAATTAATTATTCCTAATTGCACTTTACTTAATCTTACTTAGGTTAATGCATTGCATAGTAGTTAGTGATTGAGACACCTAGGAGTGTGCACATCTATTAAGCACATGGTGTAGGAGGAATTCCACTTTAGGTGTGATAGTTGTCATCACATACCTTGTTGTGTGTGAGATCCACCTTTCGTGCTCTTATCACATTATCATCCTAATCCAATGCACATACTTTATTGCATATTGGAGGATGATCCACATTTGGTGGACATGTGATTACACCTAGCATAAGTGATAACTTATTAGCTCCTTATCATTCTCTCATATCATCTTTCCTATATAAGGAGGCCTATTGTGTAATCATTTCATCAACTTTGATCATTAATTCATTGGATCTATTCAATCCATCCTTGCATTCATATTTTCTCTCTTGTGCTTTTCTTCAACCTCTAGATCCTTGGTTCAATATTTGCTATTTGCAAATTCTTACATGGTATCAGAGCCATTGGAGAATTTTAGATCAGTTGATTTGAAGAGATCTTGATGCAAGCTTTGAAGGTCCAAATCTCAAATCTGAGAACCACGATGCGATAGAGGCATCTTGGAGTAGATCTAACATCACCATTGCATCCAGGAGGCTATTTCGGTTAAGATTGACTATAAATTCACCCATATTTGGTGAAATTCCAATCTGAGGCAAAAAAAATTTGCAAATCGGACCGTATGGCCCAATCTGCACTCCTAGTATGATTTTTCAAAAAAAAATATTTTTTTATTCTGCAATTAATTCAAAAAAAAACATTTGCAAAATTTTTTCTTTGGGCTTGGTACATGCCCAGGGAATATTCCCTATAACCTGCGCACACACCAGCGAATATTCTAATTCCATCAGAGAGTGACATCGGCAGACAAATCAAAGTACATGCGAGTGGGAGGCCAAACTCAACCGCGGGCTTTGCTTTGTTTAACAAGGTGGGGTTCACATATTTAAAGGGCTTGAAGCCCACAACATAAGAGATGTGGGATTAAACCCATAGAATCCCACCACCGTGCGCAGCCACCTCCTTCAGCAGTCGAGCCTCCACTGCCGCTTCCGCCACTAGTTTCCACAGATAGCGGTCCTCTCTGTGACCCCGCACCTCTCTTTAGCGCCACTGGTGGCCTCAGCTCCTCCCTCTGGTTAGCGCTGCCCCTCTGCTCCCTGATGAAGACACCACCACTGATTTCACCACCGGTCACCCCCTCTATCCCATTGCTGCCCGGTCCCTGCCAACACTCCACCACGGTGGCCAATTTCACCACCTCAGCCGGGCTCCACGCGACTGCCAACTCGGCACCCTCCACACTGCCATGCAGATGCTAAGTTGACCACCATGCAGGCCCAATCCTACCACACTAGCCTCTGCATAGTCATAGCAATAGTCAGCGCTAGCAGGACCCACCAGCTGAGACACGTGTGTGCTCTGTTAGTGCTTACATCGGTGCCTAGTCAGACACAGACAGACAACGAGAAGATGCCACGTGGAGCTCTATCACACGTCACCTCCACATAGTTAAAATTTTCCATGTCATCTGTACGATTGGCCATGTAGGTGTCTGTACTAGACAGAAAGACACGTCATCTACCACGTCAGCTGAAGGAGGCTTTTTTGCTTGCGTTAGCACATTCACTGTCCTAAATTTGACGACTGTTTAGCCGTCATCGCATGGAAAAATTGGGTCTTTTTGACAGCTTGTAGACCATCAAATTTAACCTTGTAGACTACTGATGTCATCAGAATTTGGAGATTTCTCTTCCTTCACCATTTGCATTTTTGATTTGATAGTCTAACTTTGAGAGGCCATAACTTGGTCATCCGGGCTCCAAATCGGGTGCAATTTTTTTTGAAATTAGGTAGAATTTCCTAAATTTTCCAATGGTGGTGTTTATTTTGCATTTTAGTGCCCTAATTTGTCACAAATTTCAGATTTTGTTGACTATACCTGTCTGTTCCTAATTTCTGCAACTTCCAGGACTTCATTTGGGCACATACAGTAACATTTTGAGGTGAAATTTTTTTTGAAAGTGCATGATTTTTTGTCTACTTTCTAGATCTACAATCAGATTTGAGTGATTTTGGGTAGACATATCACTTTCAGCAATAGGCTATTTTGGGGCTATAATTGCACTTGGTTAATCCTTGGATTTCAGTTTTCTGATTTGCATCAGTCATTTGAAGGAGTTATCAGTAGTTATCAGTCATTATTTGGTTGCAATATGGATAATTAAAAGGTTAAAATCCTCACTCCATATAACTACCATGAATGGAAAGTATCTTTAAGTGATCATTTGTTGAGTCTTGGATTGCTTAGAATGACTCTTGGGCAGGATCAAGAACCTCAAACAGGTGCTGTAGAAAGATGAAAATGGTTTGATTAAAGGGATAAAGCACTTGGCTCTCTTAGATCATCCATCTCTCGTGACATGCTCTTTCATATTGAATCTTGCACAAATCCTCATGATGCTTGGATCACATTGGAAGGACTCTTTGGTAAACCTGATAGGATGAGAAAATTCAAATTAGAGAATGATCTCATAGGTCTCAATCCTAGGGATTTTGACAATATTCAAGATTTTTTCTCTAAGTTCAATACTATTAGATTGGAGCTTTCTTCATGTGGCATTGTTAAAGGGGATGAACAATTGATCTTTTCTATTCTTTCCAAGCTTGGTCCTGATTATTCTATCTTTGTTTCTACATTCTATGCTACTATGGATGCTCTTGGTAGTGCATATAAATTGCCCTCTCTTGATGAATTTGCAGCGTAGCTCACAAGGGAACAAGCAAAGTTGGCACACCTGGGTCAGTTGAAGCCTTCCACACATCAAGAATTGATTGCAAGTGAGTCTACATCAAAGGCTTCTAATGGCAAAGGAAAGAAACAAAATAAGGATCCTAAGCCTCATGACAAAGGTAATGAATCTTCTTCACCAAAAAGTACTGAATCCAAGTCCTCTTCAAGAGAGGAATCATCTAGAAGAAAGAGAGATAAATGTGCATTATGTCTACATTAGGGACATGGAGACTAGAAATGTCATAGCTATGGGAGTTGTTGATCATACATCTTGCTTGTATTCTTTTTCCACTTTTGTTGATAATGATGATGATATTCATGATGTACCCATCCCTTTTCCAAGGGATAATTATGAGGAGAACTTTGGGCACTTGAATCATTTTGTGGTTGAGACAAGTGTTGATCTTCCTACTCCTCCACCTCCTGCTTCTTCAGACATGGGCTCTACTATTCAGCAGGATGATCATATTGTTTTAGATGTTGCAGAATGTGATGACTACTTGGATGCATCTTCAGCATTTGTTGATTCTCATGATGCAGATTTGGAAGACATACATGAGGGGGTTTCTCTTTCCCTTGATGACATTTTCATCATAGATGGGGATACTTCTTCACCTTCTTTGGAGATTGGTGTACTTGATTCTTCTCCTTCTTCACTTGATTTGTCACATGAGGTGATAGATTCTTTGATCTTGTAGATACCTATTCAGTCTTTAGAGATTCCTTCATGGAGACCTAAATCTTCTTCCTCATTCCATTTGCACAAGGATTGGCTTCTTCATCATTTGATGTATCTATTTCTTCCCAAGGGGAGACATGTTTCTTGTAAGCATTGGTTGAACTATTGTTTGTAGGTACTCTTCATCAACATGGGAGCTTCTACATTATGGGGGGGATATCATGTCTCCAACTATCCTTCTTATGGGGGGATAATTCTTTGTATATACATGATGTATGTAGTTCTTGGGGGGTCTTGAGCACTCCATCCATGCATCTTGTTTTCTTCTCTCTTTTTGGGGGAGGGTTTTTCCATTGAGGTTTTCCCTCTTTCTCCACTTTATGAGAGTTATGCATTTCATGTATTGCATTTTGTACATGGGTACCTAACATGGCCTAGTAGTCGGGACCCATCTTGCATTAAGAGTTTAAGTGCATTCCCCTAAGTTGCACTTAAGGGGGGGTGTTGGTGTAATTAATTATTCCTAATTACACTTTACTTAATCTTACTTAGGATAATGCATTTCATAGTAGTTAGTGATTGAGACAGCTAGGAGTGTGCACATCTATTAAGCACATGGTGTAGGAGGAATTCCACTTTAGGTGTGATAGTTGTCATCACATACCTCATTGTGTGTGAGATCCACCTTTCATGCTCTTATCACATTATCATCCTAATCCAATGCACATACTTTATTGCATATTGGAGGATGATCCACATTTGGTGGACATGTGATTATACCTAACATAAGTGATAGCTTATTCACTCCTTATCATTCTCTCATATTGCCTTTCCTATATAAGGAGGCCTATTATGTAATCATTTCATCAACTTTGATCATTAATTCATTGGATCTATTCAATCCATCCTTGCATTCATATTTTCTCTCTTGTGCTTTTCTTCAACCTCTAGATCCTTGGTTCAATATTTGCTATTTGCAAATTCTTACACTAGTATAACATGGGAATCATCTCTAGGTTGTGGGACCTATGCTAACTAAGATGAGACCTCTAGGTTCTAGGCTGGTTCCTCTTAGATAATCACCTTAATTTGCTTCTAGACATGAAAAGTAAATCTTTGAGGGGAAAGGGATAGAAGGAATGCTTGGAAAGGGAAATGATTGAAAGCAAACTACCTACTAGGTGATACACTGAAATGAAGGGTTTGGATCTCAGTATAGAGGATGAAAATAATGAACAACTCAGATCTAGGAGATCACAACTCACTAAATAGGCTTGCATAAATATTTCATAGAAGGGTCTACAATAGAAAGAGGCTATTAAGGGAAAGAAAGGATTTCACAAACAATAGCATTCCTAAGGGATTTAGACACAATTTATGACCTACAAACAAACATTCACCTCTGCAACTCGGTATAGGAATGAGATAGATTATCAAGGGGTTGAGGTATACCCACAAGAGCATTCAAATCAGATCACCCACAATAATACACAAAATTTTAGAGAGAGAGAGGGATCAGGAACCCTAAGATATCAATCAAAACATACATATACTTCAATTTAGTAAGAGATAATTCAGGCAAGGAAGCATAGGGACATGAAGAATTGTCACAAAATACCTCTGCAATGTTTGTATTATCAATGAAAGATTTACAACTGTAGAAGCCAAAGGGCAGAAAAATGCCATAGATAACTCTCAAGAAAGGTGAATTTCTCTTTTACAATTGTCCAACTCTGAGCTCAAAAGCTCCAAAAATATAATATATACATCTCCTTTTTTTGCATGTAGGTAGGAGCTAAAACCTAACTAGGGTTTACAAAAAAATTGCAATAATAACTAACCCTAACTCAACCAAGTCTGATCATGAATATATCTCTGCAACATTATGGCCAATCAGACCTCAAGTTTGCGTGCCCATCCCTGTACTGAAATCAACCTACAAACAAGCAACCCAGACTCATCTACCTCTCTGCAAATTGGCCCAACATGAATGCACTAATTTAGTACTCTCAGAAAACAAGAAATGACCAAAGACAGCCGCCCAGACCTCCTCATCATTGTCTTCAATTGCAAATGTCCTAAAGACATAAATTCTATCTACCCACTCTGTCGCAAATGACTATTGGATCAAAACCTAGCCAAAACCCAGCAAAGAAATAAATTTGAATTTAAATATTAATGGCTAGTAGGTGGCTCCATACTTTTCCTCCATTGATAGCTGATGTTTAAATCTCAATCTCCTTTTAAAACATGATCGTTAGATCTTCTTATTTACTCAGGAACCGTTCGTCTGCATAATTAACCTCAAGTTCACCTCAGGTTACCTTTTTCTCATTAATCTCAGGACTGCTAATTATTTTAACCGACCTTGGTTAAGTCTGACGAACATGAAATAACCCTTTAGTCACTAATTTTTTTAATGTTTTCTAACCCTAGGTCCATTCACCACTTGGCAATCCTTCATTCACCCTGACCACCTCATCAGCAAACACCTCGATAGGCTCTGACAATGGACCCACTCAAACTAAGATTCCAATCTAATGGCGGGTGCATGATCTCATGACCACCAAATATTCCTTTAGATCATATGCCCACCATAGATCATCATTAAGCTGTGACCCCACCAACACATCGGTCCACCTGGAAGTCTTCATCAACACATGACAACCAATCACATTTGAGAAAGTCAGCATACCTGGCAACATGGTCCCATAGATTTCTCTTTACTTTGACCAATCAAAAGATGGCATGTCATCCTAACCTAGCATTGGACCCACTAATAGGACCTGAACACTTGGCAGATCGAATGACAAGTACATGATCGCATGTGTTAAAAAACCTCTACGTGAAGATACACCAGTCATTGATCTTCATCCTTCTGTCATCCCTGCAAAGATTCTAACATGGTCCCACTGACACATTCCAGTTGTGTGCCCATCAACCAATGAAATTTGAACACATAAGCAATACGAGGACCCACCTGACAAGGCTCTGACAACAAAGTGAAATCGACAGTCAGTGCATAATCTCATGGCTTTGACACAACCCATGAGATCATGTACTAGTCGTAGGATCATCTGAACATAGTCTGTCAGGCCCACTCTAACAAGGTTACACATCACAACCCTTCAGCCAATCAAGAGCTTCCACATAGGACAACATGGCATTAGACCCACTGACACACTGCAGGGCTTCATTAAAAGGGAATCGACGGTCGGTGCATGATTTGATGCTCTGACACAAACCCTTTAGATCATCAAACAACCATTAGATCTATTAACCAGGACCTCACATAAAAAGACAACCGGACCTCTTAGTGAACATGTGATTGAAGGGAAGTTAACCGCTTGCTGAGTCGCTAGCTGTTTAGTGGTCACCATGAAACATTAAGCGATTGAGAGAATGACGGCAGTCACCAAATGGAAAAGGTAACAACTAGGGAAATAAGAGAATAGGTGATCAACCAATGAGAAATTAGTGCACATGGGTTTTTGAGGACTTAAGTGGCTGATAAAGTAACAAGGAATTAGAACTAAGGCTTAGGGCTTTCAGGGTTTTTCTTGGTAACGACTACTTTTTTAAATTTTTTTACTAGCAGGCCAGGGAGATAGAAAATTTGTAGAGACTAGGAAACCAAACATAAAATCATGAGATTTTGAGGGATGCTTGGCAAGGTGAAAATAGAGATTTTGGAATAGGTTTTAGCCAAATTTGCATGTACATGGAAATTGGGGTAACATTTTGGCAATTTCTGCTAGATGTCAACCTGCTAGACATGGAAAACTAGTGGCCTTGATATATTCATTGGGCATGGGGTCATCTAAGGAACACAAAAATCTTTGATAGAGAGGCAAAACGGGAACCAGAAGGACAAACTTTTGCACGAGCACTTCTTGGAAAGCAGGAAACTAACCTAGAAAATAGGGAAAGAAAGTAGGGGAAATATTTATAGAGATTTACAAGGAAGGACTAACCTCAAAATAGGGCTTCAAGTGGAAACCATTTACTGATATTGGCAAGGCATCTCCTTCAAGGGTTAATAGTTGAAAAGCATTAGACCCCTTGCACTCTATTATAATAAATGGTCCACCCCAAAATGAATCAAATTTTGTATGTCTGCCAGGCTTGGATCTGAACTCATCCCATTTGAGGACAACATCCCCAACCTTGAAATTTCTGACCCTGGCTCTTTTATCAAAGCTCTTCTTTGTCTGAATCTGATGGAACTCCATAGCTTTTATGCATTTGTCTTTGATTTCCTCTAACTCCATGAGCTGAACATACCTGATCTGTAAGGGATCTCCTTCTTCAAATAGAGCATACTGAGTGGCCAAGTCCAGGGCTGGTAACTCAATTGAAATGGACAACTTAGCCTCCCTTCCATACACTAACACATAAGGAGAGTTTCCAATGATCTTCTTTGGGGTAATTCTATCTAACCACAAGGCAGACTTCAACTTTGTATGCCAATCTCTCTGATTGTCTTGCAGAGTCTTCTTGATTATCCTAATCAAATTCTTATTTATTGATTCTGCTAAGCCATTGCCTTGAGGGTAATAATTTGAACTGGTATTCAAATAAATGCCATTCCTGATTTCCCACTCTGAGACTTTGAGGCCTGTGAATGCTAATGCATTATCTGATACTATGGAATCAGGAGTGCCAAACCTATGAACTATATCATCATAAAAACTTAAGACAACACTCTCATTGGCTTCTTTTAAAGCCATTGCTTCTATCCATCTGGTGAAGTAATCTGTTACAGTAATTATCCATTTATGGCCTGCACTAGATGGAGGATTGATCATGTTAATGAAATCTATGCCCCACTTCATGAAAGGCTGCTCTGTTCTGATTGGTTGTAGGGGCAAGGCTGCAAGCCTTTCTTTTCCTACAAACATGGCACACTTGATGCATTTCCTCACATACTCATGACTATCCTTAAAGATAGATGGCCAATAGTATCTAGCCCTCATGATTTTAAAAGTAGTAGTCCTAGGAGAAAAGTGACCTCCAGAAGGTCCATCATGAAACTCAAATAGGACATCAGCTATCTTTTCTGAATCTATGCATCTTAAAAGGACACCATTGTGATCCTTTATGAAAAGAACTTCATTTATCAGCACAAAAGGAATATATTGTAATCTATAATACCTTCTTTTTGCTGAATCCAAACCTGTAGGACATTGTCCTATCTTTAAGTAATTGATCGTATTAGGCAACCAACTTGTTGCCTTGGCTTGTTCTTCTATAGAATGCACCACCAGAGATGCATCTATTTGCTCTAATTTCTTTAAACTTTCATCCTCTACCAAATGCTCACAAAGACCTCTTCCTGTAACTAGCTTGGTAGTTTGGATATCTATGTCATATTCCATCACCTTGGTGATCCAACTAGCTCTTTTCTCATTTAGGTCCTTGGAAAGCAAAAATTATTTGACACTTGGATGAGTAACTTTCAAGTGTACCTTGCTATGGGTCAACAAATATCTAAACTTTTTAAGGCTCTTTACCATAACAAGTACATGTTTTTCTACAAAAGAGTATCTCTATTCATACTCCTCTAAACCTTTGCTAAAGAAAGCAATAGGCTACTCTAATCCATCTGAATTTTCTTGGGTCAGCATTGTAGATATAGCATCATGACCTCCATAAGCATAAAGGATAAAATCCTTACTAAAATTTGGGTTTAAGAGGGCAGGAGCTTCTGTTAAGGCCTCTTTGATAGCTTGGAAATTGACTTTCCCTTCTTTGGTCCAACTAAAAGCTAAACTTTTCGTTAACATGGATGTCAAAGGCTTGAGTAAATCTGCAATGTTAGGCAAGAACCTCCTAACAAAATTAATCTTTCCTATGAAATATTGGAGACTTTTCTTATGATGTGGCAATGGTAGTTCTAGGATGGTTGCAATTCTCTCAAGATCTACTGTAATTCCTTCTTTGGATACTACATATCCCAATGATTTTCCTTTGTGAACTGCAAACCCACATTTCTTGGGATTAAGAGATATCCCAAATTCTCTACACCTTTCAAAGATCTTCCTCAAATGTTTGATGTGATCTACTGCATGTTTTGAATAAACAGTTATGTCATCCAAGTAGACCAGTACAAATTTGTACATGAGGCTTTTAAAGGCCATATCCATTGCCTTTTGAAATGTAGCACCTACATTTGACAAACCAAAGGGCATCTTTTGATAAGCCATGGTTCCCCACTTGGTTGTAAATGTAGTCTTGTATTGATCCTCTTCATTAACTAGGATTTGATTGTATCCTAAATAGCCATCCAACAATGAAAATCTCTCAGATCCAGAGACACATTGTAAGATTTGTTCCATAGAGGGTAATGGATGGTGGTCTTTTAGAGAGGCCCTATTAAGATCCCTAAAGTCAACGCATAACCTCAACTCCCCATTCTTCTTCTTGATAGGAACAAGGTTGGAAACCCAACTAGTATGTTTGATGGGGTAGATGATACCACTTTTTATCAATTTGAGAACTTCTTTATGCATAAGTGGCTCAAGCTTGGGATTAACAGGCCTTTGTTTTTGCCTCACTGGTTTGGCATTAGGCTCTAATTCAAATTGTAAGTTCCTACCTAGTTCCAACTCTAGTTCAACACAATGTTCCTATTGGACTACCAAGCCATCTTTGCTCTTCTTGACTCGATCATCCTTGTTGAAGATAGTCTCTAAGGTGACAAGACCTCTAGGAATCTTATTAGACTTAAGTTGTATCACTTGATCACCATAGTTTTGTGATAGCCTATCTTGATTATGCTCTAAAAAAACATCCTCTTCAAACAAGAACTGTAGAATTTTTTCATCATTGTCAAACACCAGCCAATTGACATCATTATCAGGAATAGATGGTCTAACAATCACTTTGACATGTTTTTGATCTATCTCTTTTGAAATTCTGTTGGGAATATCATACTGAGATCCGACAGCAGTTAATCTATCTGCATTTTGATTTAGCTTCCTAGGGATAGCAACAATGTTGAAAGCACAAAAATCTTCAATTGCATCCCAAAATCTATGTTTGTATGCTTTCAAGGTGTCATTCTTGGTTGCACTTAACCCTCTCACTTGGCTGACAACTAACTCACTATCACCATAAACGTTTAAGGCCTTAAGCCCTCTTTTTCTAGCCCACTCTAGTCCATTGACTAGACTTTCATACTCTGCAGTATTGCTAGTGCAAGAGAAACTGAATCTAAAGGTAGTATAATACCTTTCTCCTTTTGGGGACACTATCATAGCACCACCACTAGAACCATGTCTACTTCTAGCTCCATCAAAAAATAGTTCCCAAACCTGATTATTCTGATCCTCTGAATCAGTATCTTCTTTGAGAAGGCTTGGCTCTATGGATCCACTTTCTTGTATCAAATAACTTCCCAAACCAAAATCCCAAATTAGATTTTTTTGGGCCTCTGAAGCTCTTTCATCTAGAAGAATATTAGAGATACTTTCTATCTTTGTGCTTGCTTCACTAATGGTTTAGAAGTCACTGTCATCAAATATAGGGCAATTTACATTGATGGTATTAGACACATATGGTTCTATATGGTGTGCTGCCAATGGTTCTAACTTAATGGTGACCTTGGTACCATACCTTGTATGAAATATCATGTGAGACCAATCAGAAGATAGGTAACCTCCTATCTTGGCTATAAACTCCCTTGAAAGACATATAGAAAATAATGCAGGGAGATCTATGATATATATATCAAGGAGGATGGAAAAATTAGGACTAGCATGAAGGATCAGATTGGTATCCTTGGCCACACCTATATTATTGACTAAGGACCCATCAAGTTGTGTAACCTTCTTTTGGAAGGGCTCATATTTTAGTCCTAATTGATCAGCTACCTTCATGGGCATTTCAGTGCTAGTAGCTCCACTATCTACCATACAACTATGCACTAAAGATTTTCCAATGATTAAGGATACATAAAAGGGAGGTGGCTTTGAATTCCTACCTTGTGTGGCATTGGCCTTGGAGTTGCTACTTGGAGCCTCCTTTTCTTGATCAGTGTTAACCAACACTAGCTTTGCAACTTCTTTTGTAGGTTGAGGAGTTGTCACTTTTGTTATGGCCTTCTTCAAAATCTCAGACTATCCTGGAAGAGCCAAAGAGTCCCACATAGACATGGTGACATTCACCTTCTTCATGTTGTCTATGATATTAAAAGGTTTCATAGTGTGTACTCTTTTTTGTGCTTTCACTATGATGGGCTCCACTTCTTTGGAATGTTGGCCTTCCTTACTTGTAATGACAGGAGCCTCCTTAGGTGTGATGGGAGTAGCTTGCTGTGGTGGCTCTATAGATGTAGTGGCTTTGGCATTGGAATCTGCTCTCTGCATGTCTTGAGCTCTCCTTTTTGCTCTTGTATAGGCAATAAAATAAGCTTCATCATTGACTCCATTGAAGTCTAGTTGCTCCCAATTGAAAAGAGCAGTCTCATTCTCTTGTGATTCTTGTTGAGGCACTGAGCCACTAGATGAAGCCTCTGATTGAGCTTGGGAGGCATTCTAAACCATTAGAGCTTGGTTTATCCATCCATTTGAACATGTAGCCTGATTATGGGGTTGATTACAAGGAAAACATCATTCATTATCCATAGCCATATTATTTTGACTAGGAACCATATCCCTCATTGGATTTGCAGAATTGAGAGGTGCAGGGTTATATGGTTGGAATGGTCTTTGATTAAAACTTTGTCTTTGTCCTTGATACCCTCCTTGGTATGGTGGCCTATTTTGTTGACAAGGTTGTCTCTGATTCTGATATTGTTGATTAGGACCTTGGCCTTGTGGCTAAAATGGTGGTCTAATTCCTTGACCTTGCTTCTTTAGATTTGTGACCTCTTTAGTCAAGGTCTGCAACAAATTTGTCATTTCTTGCTGATTGCTATGTTGGCTATTCTTTATCTCTTGTAGCTCTTGAGAGAAACTAGTTGTTAGCTCTTGACCATTGGTACTAGCCTAAGGTGCTAATATAGTAGGAATAGGGGTAAATGGGGGTACTTGGGCAGGTGCAATGGGCTAAAGGCTAGGGAAGATGGGCATTGGTGGCCTTCTAGAAATCATGCCAACTTGGATTAAATAATTTTTAGCCTTGATAGCTATGTCAAAGGCTTGGGGTAAGGAAGTACCACCCATAGATTGGATCATGACATAAATTTGACCATTCAAACTTTGCCAGTAATATAGAAAAGCATGGTCAGCTGATGGTCTTACTGATACTGGAATTCTATTCCATGTTTTGAGGAATCTACTATTGTAATCTATCATTTTCTCTTAAGGGTCTCTCTTAATGGTTGTTAACTGATTAACCAGAGACAAGTTATCTGATTTATCCTCAAAATGCTTACTTAATGCATCTCCTAATTCATCCCATGAAATAATAGAACCAACAGTTAAAGTTCTAAACCATTCAAGAGCCTTACCTTTTAGAGAGGCTACTAATAATTTTGTGGCCACATCTTCTTGGGTAATATTGTGTATGCTGTAGATGGTGGTCACATCTCTTATGTGTTCAAAAGTAGTTGTCTGCCCTTCACCTGTGAAATCAGGTATACTCGTTAGTGCCACCAAGGGCACATCATGATGTTGAGAAAAGGCTAATGGATTCCCTTGGTTGAAAGGTGCAAAGGCAAACTACCTAGCCATTGCAGGAGTTGGAATCTAAAGATTAACAACTATATGAGTTGTATTTGCTACTGGGTTTGAATCCTCTTCTAGATCTCTGGTTAGAGATCTACCTCTTCTTCTATAATGAAAGGGAAAAGGTCTCCTTTCTGAGGTATCCGGTGGTGTTGATTGAACTCTCCTTGTAGGGGATGTTCTTTGAGTTGACCTGCTTTTGTGACTTCTTTTTGAGGGAAACTTTGAAAATTGAGTAGGCTTTGAGCTCCTAGTCTCAATCTTTCTCATAGACCTTAAACAAGGTTGGCCTAGATCTTTGGAATTAGTGGAGTCACCAAATATACTTGATAGAACAACCTCTATAGGTCTGTATTATGCAATCTATATATCAGAGATAACATAACTTCAAACAATGAACTTCTTTACTATCCCACCGGGCATGCCAGAAATTTTATACACTAAGTTTGCACCCTTGTTTCAAGCTCTTGTAGTCTTGATAACCTAGTATAACATGGGAATCATCTCCAAGTTGTGGGACCTATGCTAACTGAGATGAGACCTCTAGGTTCTAGGCTGGTTCCTCTTGGATAATCACCTTAATTTTCTGCTAGACATGAAAAGTAAATCTTTGAGGGGAAAGGGATAGAAGGAATGCTTGGAAAGGGAAATGACTGAAATCAAACTACCTACTAGGTGATACACTAAAATGAAGGGTTTGGATCTCAGTATAGAGGATGAAAATAATGAACAACTCAGGTCTAGGAGATCACAACTCACTAAATAGGCTTGCATAAATATTTCATAGAAGGGTCTGCAATAGAAAGAGGCTATTTAGGGAAAGAAAGGATTTCACAAATAATAGCATTCCTAAGGGATTTAGACATAATTTATGACCTGCAAACAAACATTCACCTCTGCAACTCAGCATAGGAATGAGACAGATTGTTAGGGGGTTGAGGTATACCCACAAGAGCATTCAAATCAGATCACCCACAATAATACACAAAATTGTAGAAAGAGAGAGGGATCAAGAACCCTAAGATATCACTCAAAACATACATATACTTTGATTCAATAAGAGATAATTTAGGCAAGGAAGCATAGGGATATGAAGAATTGTCACAAAATACATCTACAATGTTTGTATTATCAATGAAAGATTTACAACTATAGAAGCCAAAGGGCAGAAAAATGCCACATATAACTCTCAAGAAAGGTGAATTTCTCTTTTACAATTATCCAAATCTGAGCTCAAAAGCTCCAAAAATACAATATATACATCTCCTCTTTTTGCACGTAGGTAGGAGCTAAAACCTAACTAGGGTTTACAAAAAATCTTCAATAATAACTAACCCTAACTCAACCAAGTCTGATCATGAATATATCTCTACAACATTATGGTCGATCAGACCTCAAGTTTGGGTGCCCATCCTTGTACTAAAATCATCCTACAAACAAGCAACCCGAACTCATCTACCTCTCTGCAAATTAGCCTGCCATGAATGCATTGATTTGGTACTCTCAGAAAACAAGAAATGACCAAAGACAGCTGCCCAGACCTCCTCATTATCCTCTTCAACTGCAAATGTCCTGAAGACATAAATTCTATCTACCCACTTTGTCACAAATGACTATTGGATCAAAACCTAGCCAAAACCCTACAAAGAAATAAATTTGAATTTAAATATTAATGGCTAGCAGGTGGCACCATACTTTTCCTCCATCGACGGATGACGTTTAAATCTCAATCTCCTTTTAAAAC
This sequence comes from Chamaecyparis obtusa, assembly GCA_027943335.1. NCBI lineage: Eukaryota > Viridiplantae > Streptophyta > Pinopsida > Cupressales > Cupressaceae > Chamaecyparis > Chamaecyparis obtusa. The sequence goes on from BSBK01004658.1 coordinate 694,543, forward strand.
ATGACTGTTAGATCTTCTTATTTACCCTGGAACTGTTTGTCTGTAGAATTAACCTCAAGTTCACCTCAGGTTACCTTTTTCTCATTGGTTACATGACTGCTAATTATTTTAACTGACCCTCATTAAGTCTAGCAAACATGAAATAACCCTTTAGTCACTAATTTGTTTAATGTTTTCTAACCTTGGGCCCATTCACCACTTGGCAATCCTTCATTCACCCTAACCACCTCATCAGCAAACACCTCAGTAGGCTCTAATGACGGACCCACTCAAATTGAGATTCCAATCTAATGACCGTCGCATGATCTCATGACTGCCAAATATTCCTTCAGATCATACACCCCCTATAGATTGTCATTAAGCCATGACCCCACCAACACATCAGGCCACTTGGAAGTCTTCATCAGCACGTGGCAACCAATCACATTTGAGCAGGTCAGCATACCTGGCAACACGGTCCCACAGATTTCTCTTTACTTTGACCAATCAAAAGCTAACATGTCATCCTGACCTGGTATTGGACCCACTGATAGGACCTGAACACCTAGCAGATTGAATGGCAGGTGCATGATCACATGTGTCAGAAAACCTCTATGCGAAGATACGCTAGCCATCGATCTTCATCCTTTTGTCATCCCTGCAGAGATTCTGACATGGTCCCATTGACATGTCCTAGCTATGCACCCATCAACCAATGAAATTTGAACACATAAGCAATACAAGGACCCACCTGACAAGGCTCTAATAACAAAGTGAAATCAACAGTCAGTGCATAATCTCATGGCTCTGATACAACCCATGAGATCATGCACCAGCTATAGGATGATCTAAACATAGTCTATCGGGCCCACTTTGACAAGGTTACACATCACAACCCTTCAACCAATCAAGAGCTTCCACATAGGATGATGTGGCATCAGACCCACTAACACACTACAGGGCTTCATTGAAAGGGAATCGATGGTTAGTGTATGATCTGATGCTCTGACACAAACCCTTCAAATCATCAACAGCCATTAGATCTATTAATCGGGACCCCACATAAAAAGACCATCGGACCTCTTAGCAAACACATGACTGAAGGGAAGTTAACCGCTCGCTGAGTGGCTAGCTATTTAGTGGTCACCGTGAAACATTAAGTGACTGAGAGAATGACTACAGTCACCAAGTCACTGAGTGGAAAAGGTAACCGTCGGGGAAATAAGAGAATAGGTGACCAACCAATGAGAAATTAGCACACATGGGTTTTTGAGGACTTAAGTGGCTGATAAAGTAACAAGGAATTAAAACAAAGGCTTAGGGATTTCAAGGTTTTTCTTGGTAACGACTACTTTTTAAAAAAAAATTACTAGCAGGCCAGGGAGATAGAAAATTTGCAGAGGCTAGGAAACCAAACATAAAATCATGAGATATTTAGGGATGCTTGGCAAGGTGAACACAAAGATTTTGGAATAGGTTTTAGCCAAATTTGTATGTACATGGAAATTGGGGTAACAAAAATGTTAACAACAAAGAGCATAATCAATCTATTCTAACATGTTCATAAACTTGTAAAAACATTAATTTTCACCATAACCTTGGATGAGCATGAAGAAAGTGCACCCAAGACTTGCTTGATTTAAGCTCTTAGAGAGGTTGTGGGTGTGCTCTCCCGACACAAGTATAGATCCCACTATAAATGCAAGATAAAAGGAAGATTTGAGATGCTCAAGAAGAAGATATAAAATCAACTCTCAAGCACTCAAATGCAAGAGGCCAAAGAAGCTCAAGGAGGAACTATGAAAGAAATCATCAAGCTCTATGGCATGCAAGTGATAAAAATGAATGAAGCTAAAAGCATGGAAAGAAACTAAGTCTATAATGAAAATCTAATAACTACCAAATGGTTAGTAAAAACTCTAAGAACAATTCTAAGCATATACTAGCATAATAACTCTAATGCAAAAAGGAATGTATTTTACTTGAGACAAGGGTCATATTTATAGGATTTTGGAGGACTAGGGTGAGGTAGCATCTATGTGGAATCCACATAGGTGCCACCAAGGAGACACATTAACCTTTCACATCCCAAGTTTCTCATACATGTGTGAGAAAGTCTTGGACTTTGCATGGCTTATGTGTCTCCTTGGTGGCAACTATGTGGATTCCACATAGATGCCACCTCACCCTAGTCCTCCAAAATCTTATAAATACATGACGTAGACCAAGGTAGGGAGGATCTAGTTAAGGACAATCTAGCCTTGCAGCTTCAAAATTATACAGTAGAAAACTCAACACACAAGATGTTTCAAATCAATTTTCATTAACATGCCCGACTATAAGGCCTTCCGGGTTAGGGCCAATTAAAAATAGAAAAAGTTCTTCAAGAACCACATAGATACAATACAATCTCAGCTAGTTTAGCTCTGAAAAAAATCAACAAATGATGGAAACCCTAAGGCAAATCTAAACTTAAGCTCGCAAGCCTCGAAGTAATCTCCTTGTCTCCAAGTGTGAAAACCACTAGCTCTACAACTACAAACTATTAGATAATAATCTGATCTGCAAGATCATGCATGATCTTTTCCACAACTTTGCCAACTCCAACTTTCAAAGCCTCAGATTTGATTCACTAAGTCTTCCAATTCATGAACTCCCACTCCTACTGATGATGCCTAAACATCTACCCAAACATCCTATAAATACTAATCATCAACCACAAGTCGACTAGATGAAACCATTAACTCCCTCCAACAATTATTAAATGCAATATAAGTCAGCTTCAAAATAGCCTTACAAACACTTAATTCAAAATGTCAGCCTGTAACAATAGCTACTAACAATAAATGCACCAAGTCAGCCCAAAAAATCACACAGAACTCCATTCGGTAAACCAGAACTACTGAGAAATAGTAAAATAACCGAGCATGCCAGGCATCACCAAGCACCAATGTTGACTGAGTACCACAAGCATCACTGAGTGCCAAAGATTACCGAGTTCCTTTAGTGACTGAGCTTCCTTCAATGACCGAAACCATCGATCAAGGCTGCAACCAAGTAACACCGGCCAAAAACACACCTCCCATGTAGATTCACTAAGTACCCTAGAATGCCCTTGCATCAGACACCCTAGGTTTGAAAAGATGTCCATATGTGAGAAGAACATCTTCTGGGATTCAGCACATAAACCTTGAAATGGTTCTTCACATACAAGTCCTCCACCTTTTTAGCTTGCATACTCTTCCACTTCAGCTTTCTTTGTTTTTTCAAGTCTTTCCTTGACAAAAAATAGGTTTGTTCTCCATACTGATCATTCATTTTCTCTGGATCTACCAACTCAGCTTGGATACCAATACTCATGCTTCTCCTATCAAGTGTTGTATCTAGCAAAGGCATCAGGGAAAACTTCCTATCATCCTTCTCAATAGTAAAAACATTTCGGACATAGTCATACATAGCTCTGCAATCATATTTCCAAGGTCTACCGAGCAATATATCACCACTATTCATCTTCACAATGTCACATAATACAAGATCCTTATACTAGCCAATTTGAACATCAATAAACCATTGTTCTCTTACTTCTAGAGCATGAACATCTTGTAACTAGTCAATCCTATAAGGACAAGGATGCTTCATTCTATTCAATCCAAGTTTCTGAACCATGTCCTCAGCAACAAGGTTATCAGTACTACCACTATCAACAATAACATCACAAAGTTTACCTCCAGACTTGCATCGGGTCCTAAAAAAGTTACTCCTTTGACAAGGTTCCTCCTTTGTACCGAGCAGTGTTCACCAAAGCATCAAGTTCTCATATTCAGGTTCATTCTCATTCACCACAACAGTTCATCAGTCACCAAAATTCTTCTGTGTACACTCAAAAGAATGGTGTCCTTCCTCACCACAGTTATAGCAAGTACCCTTAAAGATAACTCTACCTATCTTCTTCTTCAGTTCCATAGGTTTCTATTCATCTTCTACATCAGTCAATTTATCCTTCACTGAGTGATCAATCTTTTATTTCCCTTAGGGATTACTATGTTGTTTCCTCTTCAACTTATCTTCTGCCTTCAGAGCATACTGATAAGCATCTTCAACAGAATCAATCTTTAGCATACCAAGCTCATCCTAAATATTGAATCTCAAACCATTCCCATACTAAGCTACCTTTTCCTTACCAAGCTCTTGGTGCCCACACCGAATAGTAAGTTTGTAGAACTCCTTGGTATAATCTTCAATAGAAAAATCCTTCTATTTTAGATTCTGCAACTTCTTAAACAAGTTAAGCTCATAGTCAGAAGGTATGAATTTAGCTTTCAGCTTTGTCACCATCAACCTCCATCGATTGATCTTCATTTCACCTTCATCTTCTCTATCCCTTTGTAGTTCCTTCCACCAAAGAGTAGCATGTCCTTTCAACTTTGTCTATGCTAATCTCACCCGAAGAGGATCTTCAATTTATTCTATCTCAAAGAAATCTTCAAGTTCACCAATCCAATCAATCAAATTCTCTAGCTTCAAAGTACCAGAGAAAGTAGAAACTTCCATTTGGTAACTAATACTTAACCAAGCTCCAGATCTAGGCAACCGAGCAGTTCTATCTTCACCAAATCTATCCCTCTAGTCATCACCACTAAATTGAGTAGGTTTAAAGTCTTCAACAACTTCCTCATAGCCATCTTCAGTACCAAAATTTCAAGGTACACCAACAACAGCTCTCATGATCTCTACGACCATGTCATTCTTCATCAATTCCATCTTAGATCTGAAATCTGATTTCACCTTCTCTGTAATCCTAGATTCAATAGTATCATAGATATTTGCAAGTACTCTAGGGTCCAATCTTCTCAGAGGCATCCTTAAAGATAAGAGAAACCCTCTGCAACAAAACCTACACCAAACACCTTATGGAAATCTCCAAGTTCTATGCAAGTAAGATCTCAACCTACCACCTTGAACAAACAAATAGGGCAAGATCCACAAGTTCAATGCTCTAGATCTACAATCTAGATCATATGATCTCTTCACCAAGAAGATCAACTTTGCAAGATCAGCCTTGCTAGGTCAACCTTTGCTCCACAAGATCAACTCTCACTCTGATACCACCTAACGCAGACCAAGGCATGGAGGATCTAGTTAAGGACAATCCAGCCTTATAGCTTTAGAATTACACAATGGAAAACTCAACACACAAGATGTTTCAAATCAATTTTCATTAACATGCCTGGTTGTAAGGCCTTCCGGGTTAGGGCCAATTACAAATAGAAACAAGTTCTTCAAGAACCACACAAATCTAATACAATTTCAGCTAGTTCAGCTCTGAAAATAATCAACAACTAATAGAAACCCTAAGGTAGATCTAAACTGGAGCTTGCAAGCCTCTAAGCAATCTCCTTGTCTCCAAGTGTGAAAACCACTAGCTCTACAGCTACAAATTATCAGATAACAATCTGATCTACAAGATCATGCAAGATCTTTTCCACAACTTCACCAAATCTAGCTTTCAGAACCTTAGATCTGATTCACTAAGTCTTCCAAGTCATGAACTCCCACTTCTGTGGATGATTCCTAAACATCTACCCAAACATCCTATAAATACTAATCAATAGCCACAAGTCGGCTAGATGAAACCATTAACTCCCCCAATAATTATTAAATGCAATATAAGTTAGCCTCAAAATAGCCTTACAAATATTTAATTCAACATGTCATCCTATAACAACAACTACCAACAATAAATGCACCAAGTCAGCCCAACAAATCACATAGAAATCTAGTTGGTAAACCATAACTACCAAGAAATAGTGAAATAATCGAGCATGTCAGGCATCACCAGGCACCAGTGTCGACTGAGCAGCACAGGCATCACTGAGTAACATCATCACCGAGCACTAGAGATTACCAAGTTCCTTCAGTGACCGAGCTTCCTTCAATGACTGAGACCGTCAGTCAAGGCTGCAACTGAGTAATACTAGCCAAACACACACCTCCCATGCAGATTCATCGAGTACCCTAGAATGCCCCTGCATCAATACATTCCTTTTTGCATTAGAGTTATTATGCTAGTATATGCTTAGAATTGTTCTTAGATTTTTTACTAACCATTTGGTAGTTGTTAGATTTTCATTATAGACTTAGTTTCATTCCATGCTTTTAGCTTCATTCATTTTTATCACTTTCATGCCATAGAGCTTGAAGATTTCTTTCATAGCTCCTCCTTGAGCTTCTTTGGCCTCTTGCATTTGAGTTCTTGACAGTTTCTTTTATAGCTTCTTCTTGAGCATCTCAAATCTTCATTTTATCTTGCATTTATAGTGGGATCTATACTTGTGTTGGGAGAGCACATTCACAACCTCTCTAAGAGATTAAATCAAGAAAGTCTTGGGTGCACTTGCTTCATGCTCATCTGAGGTTATGGTGAAAATTAATGTTTTTACAAGTTTATGAACATGTTAGAATAGATTGATTATGCTCTTTGTTGTTAACATTTGCATGTTTGAACTTGTTCTTAACAGGTGGATTTTCATCATATACAAATGGTATGAAACATTTGAGAGGACATGAAGACATGATACACATAGTGGATTGTTTTCTATAGATTCCTCATGCTTCCTACCAGAGGGAGCCTTAAGTTCTACCAATTCATTGTGGGTAGATATTTCTTTAACTCAAACAAGAAGTGGTAGTGGTCATTAATCTATTAATTCATAGTTTATTGTGAATATATACATGTGTTTATTAATCAATAAATTTTTTATAACATGCGTCTAATATATGTATGTCATTCATTTAAAGGTATTTTTATATGAAGACATTTTGGACCCAAAATGGGTATTTGTCATACATTACGGTTCAAGATTAAGGCATGGATTTGATGATGCATTAGTGATATTGAGAAAAATAATGATGGCAAACAAAATGAAAGAGAGGTATTAGAGAATATCAAAGAAATTGACATCCATGATGATGCTGAACATGGTTATGTTCATGCACAAGAAGGAAACAATCTAGAATTAGATGAAGTTATGGAAGACACCAATATGGATGGTATAGAAAATCATGATCCAAATACATTTGGTAACAATATAGATGGTCTAAAGTCAAATTTCAATGGTGATGAAGATGATGTGGGTCAAGATGAGGATGATGATGATATTAAATACTTGGAAGAACATATGAACATTGACAATGATACATTGGATGTCATTGTAGCATATTATTCTATTAATGACCAACATTTCTTAATTCTCAAAATTATTTACAATCCTTGTTTAAAAAATGATGATTCTTATGGCCTAAAATTTGAAATGCTTTAGTAATATTATTTGTGTTGATACAAATTACCTATTGCAATATCCTTAAATTGTTCAATCTTTGGTATGAATTGTTGGCAGAAAAAATTAGGATTACTTGGATGCTTCTTCCATTCATTGTGCATCAACATATGTTTCTGTAGACACAAAAGTTAATTAAATATTAATGCACGTAACTCATAATTATTTAAATAAGAAATTTTTGTTAACTTAGTTAAATAAGCATTTCAATTGTGTGGTGACACATGGGCTAGCTATCTTGAAGCTCAATGGGATGGTCTAAGTTTGGTCAACAATTGAGCTAGTATCGACAGATGTTGTTCTGATCGTAGGGGTCAAACAAGTAGTGTGCAAACATGTATTGACATGTATGCATGGATTTCCAAGTTGTGCAAGTCAAGGCTCTTTTACTGTGTATTTGAAAGAGGTATGATGACATGTAGGATTTGAAGCCAAAGTGCTCTTTAGAGGAATATTGCAGACTTATGGCTTGTAGTGCAAGTCAAAAAATTATTATACCTTGCTTCCATTATTGTGCACTATGTTGTGATGTTTTTATAAACAAGGAATCCACTTTGAAAAGATCTCATAGTTGTGATTTACAAGACAAAAGTTGCAAGAATTGGCAAGTAGCTATCCTCATTTTAAAACTTGAGAAGTGTGATTTATAGCTTTTAGAAGAGAAGAGATAAGTTCTTTCTCTAGAGTTGTTTTCTTACAGTGTGAACATTTTTGTGCATTCAAGATGTTGATGATGAAGATTATCATGAGTCATATTTTTGTTTCTTAAAAGAGAGATTGAAGAGAGACCTACTGCAAGAAGTATACAAAGATCATGATAGAGTGTAAGCTAATACATTTTCTTGTAGCTACAAGGATTTTTAAAATACCAAAGGTAGTTGTAGGGATTTTTCAATGAATAGGCCCAACTATCCATGCTTAATGCAAAGCTATAGGAGCTTGTTATGAAACATCAAGAGTTGAATCCCTTTTGACTACCACTCTGATTCTCCCCAATGGGCCAGATACAAAGTGGGGGATGGATGAAGGACCTAGAGGTGTGGGTTTTTATAAACCTAGTTTGATTTGGGAAGTAGTCTCAAATCTCTCTCCTAAGAGGGGAGATAGTGAGAATCTTGCATTTTGTCCCTCTCCGCATCAACTACCATAGAGTATGGTGATGAAATGACTTAGAATCCTAATTGAATCCAAGGTGACACTCTGGCTTCTTTGAAGTTCTCCAACCTTAGGCTATCTCATACAAGTGGGCAATCAAATTCACTACAAGACAAAACCAGAGGTAAAAATTTTTGTTAGGAAGATATTATCTGTGACTAGCTAGTGGCAGTTAAAATTTAAATTGTACTAGAATTTCTTGTAGCTTGTTGCACTCCTTGTATCTATAAAAGGAATATCAAGGAAATTTCCAAGGGTTCTAAAAATTATCTGGATGCTCCAATTGTTTTATATTGGAGAGGCTTATGACCAATATAATGGAAAATGGTTTTAGTATGTCTTGTGTAAATGACTTGTAATTGTGCATATTGAATAGAATTAATGAAAATATCAACATGTTTCATCTCTTGTAGTATTTTATTCATGATGATGATTAAATTTGTCAAGGATAGATTTATATTGTCGCTACGAATTTGTCATTGTTGTGAAATACATAGGTTTGGCTCTTTTCAAGGAAAAGGTTAAATTCATGCTTGTATGTTGCAATGGTTTGAATAAATAGTAGTGATTCCATAAGAATGACATAGGGTTAGATATAGTTTGATGTTTGTGTAAGGTATTGACATATGTTCATGAATACACAAAAGTTGATAAAATATTAATGCACGTAACTCACAATTATTTAAATAAGAAACTTTGTTAACTTCATTATTTTTAAATAGTTTCTATTTTTATGTTGAACATAATTTTGAACATGTAATTGAAAACATCCATGGTAAATACTTTATAGCAGGATTCAAATTATTATTTTCCTAACTAATCAAATTGGCATGTAGATTCAAATCATATTAGTCTTTATCTTCATTCCTACTTATCTTTCTCCTATGTTTATTACTTCTCCTATTTCTACTTCTCATACTTTTGTTAAATGGTTGAATATAATTTTAATGGTATTAGATAACTAGTGCCTTTTCTTTTCTTGGGAACAAATTCAAGTCCTAGTGAAATTCTTATGTATACTTCTACAAGACAAATTTTAAATCTACCACTTTTCTAAATCTATCTTGTTGGTGTTTCCAACTGATTTCTAACGTATGTCTAAGGTTTATCCTTTTCCTATGGTGATCAATTACCTTAGTTCAAAGGCCAATAGACAAGGATATCTCAAGGAATGAGAAAATCCTTCTACTCTTAAGGCTCTACAATACCCAGGTGGGTAAACCTAATGTAATGTCACTGAGTACAAGCTATTAGTATTGAGCATTATAGATTTAGCACATTTCTCTCAAATATAACTAGTCAAAATTCATATTGTCCTTAAACGAAATTATCTCAATCTTTATAATTCACAATTTATAATGTCCCAAGAATGAATATTATAGAAAAAACCTATTTCTACATACATGAAAATTAAAACTAATTTATGCTTTGATGGTTATTAAAACCTTAAAGATCTTAGACCAGTGTCTTCCATCTTGGAGTAGATTCTCATGATTAATAAATAAGAACAAGGTTAGATATGTTTTCCTATATAAACATACCTTACATGAACACTCAATTGCCTCACACCACATATCATAATTCAATAAATCATATTCATTCCTACAAAATCCCTACAATTCATAGAAATATTTATATTATTTCCTTGAAAAAAACCTAAGCTATGCCATTGCACATCCATATTAAAATTATGGAGACAAATCAACCAATATTTGATAGAAAAATTCATATAATTGTAAGAGAATAAAGTATGAGATGAAACATGGTGGGATTTTCATAATTTTGATCCAATCTACTATTCAAAAAATTATTACAATATGAACATCCAATTCTATATGTTTGTATTAGCTTAAAAAATATAGAAATCTAAAAGTCTCAAAACCTGCTACCAATCAACCATGAATTTCCTTTAATAGAAAATAAGGTACAAAAAGCTACCAATTGATGACGTGTTAAAAAATGACTTGAAAATCATGAAAATATTCCTTTTGGCATTGTAAATACCATGAAGACTTAAAATAGAGAAGGAAATTAACTACAAGTGGTTACTCTATCACGATTTCATCGAGTGAAAAATATCTGCAAAGGAAAGCGTGTCTATTTTAGTTTTGAAGTGGACAACAAGATTCATTGATGAAAAATTTGTAGGCCTTTGCACATTGCACATAAAAAAAAGACAAACACTACCTCATGTCATCTATTACATTTATTTTAACAATAAATCATTGCATCTTTTGATATTCCCATCATACCTTCAATCAAGGACATTTGTGTTTAATTTGTTGAGTTGTCTAATTGAATATTCTAGCTCATACAATATGTTTATTTCAGAAAAAAAATGATTGTATATTATCCTTGTCATTTGTGGCTTTATCAAGTGTAGAGTATAGAACATAACAATCCAATTCTACCTTCCATTCTTTCTCTAACTTTTCACCATTGTACTTAATAAAAGGATGGGGATTCAAATTCCTAATGACATTAAATCTCCTATAGGCCTTTAGGATTTGCAAATGATGTTAGAATAACTGAGAGGGGGGGGGGGGGGGTGAATCAGTTATCCAGGTCCTAAAATAAAATAAGTAACTTAAAACTTATATCTTCAAATACTGTCACTTGGTAAACATATATCTTCTTCACTATCACTGTATCTATCGATTATCAGATAAGCTCAAAATGATTTACTGATTAAATCTAATAGTTAACATGTAAAGTATGATAACAAATAGATAACACGCTCAACACATAACACAAAATATTTTAACGTGAAAATCTTGTTAAGGGAAAAACCAAATGGGAACCGACAACCCAAAAATTTCACTCTTTTGAAGTGAGGCCTGTGAGGACCAAACCCTATTAAAGGTTACAATGCACACTGTTAGGTGTGACCTGGTTAGAGGATTTTCCACTAGGAGTTATCTTTCAATCTTCTGTCACTCACTATGTTGATTTACAGGATAACCATGTTTCACTGATTAGAATGAAACACTAATTAGAACTTAAAAGTCCACTCGGTTAAGAGATTTTCACCGATTACAATTGTTAGAAAGTAACAGTAGTTTGATTCACCTTATTACAACAAATTGCAGATTACGAATCAATGTTATGCTCAAACAATATTTTCTGACCATTTAACACTTCAGATCTTAAATCAACTTCACTTACAATCAATCAATACTATGCTCTATGTAGCTCGGTTTGTTCTCTATGTAGCTCGATTTCTACAGTCTCAATTTAGTAACCAATTGATCAAAAATTGCATGAATATAGATTCACGCTCAGCTTCCTATAGTATCTCCTTCTTCTTCTCTTCCCCTTTTTTAATGTAGTTTCTTTCTCCTTAAATAAACAAGTAAGCCGTTTCATTTTCATCCATTAGATTTTGCTGCTTAATCATGTTCATTGCTTTTGCCACTTTAACCTTCTTCGGTAGATGTGTCTTTAACATGTTTCAATCTTCTTCATTAGATCTTTCTTGAATTTTGTCAGCCATCAATCTTGTAACAAACTTTGTTCCTTTTCATATCTTTACACTGATTTCGAGGTGCCAGCTCATCAATCTTCTTGGCCTACAACATCATTAAATGATCTTCTATTCTTCTCGGTCAAGTCAAAGAAATGTGTCGATAAACCTTATCGGTTAAACTTGTGCTTGGTATACAACACACTACGTTAGTGTATACTACCATTGGTGTTCATACTGAGAATCTTGGTAAACACTAAGTTGTCTTCTTTTACCGACCAACACTGCTTTGTATCTTTGAATTCCTTTCTTCATAATAGATGAATACCACATACTAGGATCAACATAATGAGATCAAAGACTCATCAATAAGTTATCCAAAGCATTCCATAACCTCATCTACTATGACCTTCTTCCACCATTCTTTAGATGTCTCGGTAATGAATAACTTACAAGATAAGTACTATCAAACTAATAAGAAACTAGTTGACATCAATGACAACATCATACTGATTTAGAAAATAGTATTATCTATCTATCTTCAGCTCTGTAATCTTCAATCACTTGTTCAGCAATCTCTCCATATGATAAATCAGTTGTAGACTTAACAATCTCTCCCTTCAGCATTGATGGCAACTTAAATAATATGAATGTACCATACCCATACCAATATCTATTCTACAACATTGTCATAGTTCATCCTTAACTCTTCTTTATATAGTTCATCCTTAACTCTTCTTTTTTGTTTCTTCAGCATTCATCACATTCTCTCCCTTTTTCCAGTATTCATTCATATTTTCTATTCTCTCCCTTTGACAACAATTCCAAATGAAAATAATAACAAAATATGAGTATACTAACATCTGCATTGTATCTGAAATACTGATATCTCCATCTTTTAAAAAAAACTTAATCACAACCTTGAACTTAATCAAAGTGCGATCTATGCTAGCATCAACATGTATGATCTTCTGATAAAATAGGCTGATACAGCATGCCAGACCACCTTAGTGACCTATAGACAGGGGACAGACCCCATGTCTATTCCTCAAGTATTCAAAAGTTTCTTTCAGTAGAGGCTTTGTAAAAATATCAGCAAGCTATTCTTTAGATGTTACAAACTCCAGTTTAACTTTCTTGTCTTGTACTTGCTCCCTTAAGTAATGATACTTAATTGAGATGTGCTTTGTCTTCAAGTGCATTACAAGATTTTTTGAAATGTTAATAGCACTAGTGTTGTCACAATAAATAGTCACTAGATCTGTGATCACTTCATTCATCCCTTCCAACACTTGCTTGATGTAAGCTATATTCAAGCAGTTTGTCGCAGTAGCAACATATTCAGCTTCGGTTTTTGACTGAGAAATACAACTCTGCTTCTTGCTAGTCCATGTAACAAGTTAGTCTCCAAAGAAAAATGCACCTCCAGTTGTACTTTTACAATCATCCACATTACCAGCCCAGTCAGCATCAGTATATACCTTCAATTCAAATTTTCCATCTCTCGGATACCAAAGGCCATAATCTTCTATTTTCTTAAGGTATCTCAGGATTCTTTTTGTAGCTATCATATGAGATTCCCTAGGGTTAGCAAAAAATCTTGCAACAATTCCAACAACATGAGCAATATCAGGTCTAGAATGTACTACATACATCAATTTACCAATCATGGATCAGTAAAGAGTCTTATCAACCTTGATAGTATCATCTTCCTTTGTTAATTTGCATCCGGTAACCATCGGTGTTCCTACAAGTTTTGCATTTCCCATACCAAGTTTCTTCAAGACCTCCTTTATGTATTTTGATTGAGTGATGAAGATTCCATCATTGTGCTAAATCACCTGCAGTCCTAGAAACAACTTAATCTCTCCAAACATTGACATTTCAAACTCTTTCTACATCTCATCAGCAAATGCCTTACACACATTGTCTCTTCCTCCAAAAATTATATCATCAACAAAGATTTCAGCTATGATAATAGTGTCATCAGAATTTCCTTTCATGTATAGATTACTATTATCACTTGTTCTAATAAAACCAATACTTAACAAATATGTGTGCAGTCTTTCATATGATGCTCTTGGAGCTTGTTTCAGTCCATACAATGCCTTGTGCAGTCTACAAACCTTTTCTCGGTTGTCTAGATCTTCAAAACCTTTAGGCTATTCAATGTAGACCTCTTCTTCAAGTATTCCATTTAGAAAAGTAGACTTCACATCCATTTGATAAACTTTAAATTTCTTAGTGTATGCTAGTAACATTCTAACACCCTCAAGTCTTGCAACAAGTGAAAATGTCTCACCATAATCAATTCCTTCTTCTTGTCCATATCCTTTACATACAAGTCTAGCCTTGTTCCTTGTCACTTCACCATTCTCATTCAGCTTATTTCTAAAAATTCATTTAGTACGGATTACATTCTTATTCGTCGGTCTGGGTACTAAAGTCCATGTTTTGTTCTTCTCAATTTGTTCAATTTCCTCAGTCATTGCCTTGACCCATTCTTCATTATTCAAAGCAACTTGTACAGTTTTAGGTTCAAATTCACAAACCAAATAAGTACCTTGTCATGATTTACTTCTAGTTTGCATACCAGCATTCTTGTCTCCAATAATCTAGTTTTCAGGATGATGTCTTCTTACAAATCTTTCTAAGATCCTAGATCTTCTATCTTGTGCATCTTGCTCTATATTCTGTTGTGCATTCGGTTTAGGTTGATTAACTTGCTTGGTAGGTGCTCCTTGATCATCATTTTGTTCTGTTGGTTGTGCCGGTTGCTGTGCATTGCTCATCTATCCGTCAGTCATAGTAGTCTGTGATAGTCTCAGTTGAAACTCAGGGACATCATAGTATGTAAACTATCGATATTCTTTAGGTTCCTTAGTCTTTTCTTCATCTGTAAGCTTGTCATCAAATTCATCAACTCAAACATTTACACTTTCAATAATCTTGTTAGTCATCTTGTTCAAACATTTGTAAGCTTTACTTTGGATAGAATATCCTAAGAATATTCCTTCATCTCCTTTGGAATCAAACTTACCATTCCTATCATCTTTCCTGATAAAACACTTACTTCCAAAGATTCTAAAATAACTTACATTAGGCTTGTGTCCAAACCAAAGTTCATATGGTGTTCATTTGGAGTCCTTCTTTAACTGTACTTAGTTAACTACATAGACAGTAGTACTTACAGCTTCTCTCTAGAATTTTTGTGCAATGTTCTTTTGTATCATTAGTGTCCTCGCACAATCAACTATTGATTTGTTTCTTCTTTCAATAATGCCGTTCTATTGTGGTGTTCTCAGTGCAGACACTTGTCTTTGGATTCCATGCTCATTACAGAAGTTAGCAAATTCATCAGATATAAATTCACCACCTCTATCCAACCTTAAAACATTTAATCTCCTTACCAGTTTCCTTTTCAACCTTAGCCTTATACCATTTAAACATCTTAAATGCTTCAGACTTTTCTTTCAAAAACATCACTATCATCAATCTAGTATAATCATCAACAAAGAGAATAAAATATCTATCACCATAGTAGCTTGGAGTTCTCATCGGTCCACATAAGTCGGTATGTACCAACTCAAGAATTTTCTTTGTTGAGAAATCTTTACTTTTAAAACTAGATTTAGTCATCTTTCCCTTTTGACATTCATGACAAAGAGTGTGATCAGGCTTATGTAAGTTAGGAAAACCTTTAACTCTTTTCTTCTTATTGATCTTGATCATATTATCAAAATTTACATGACATAATCTCTTGTGCCATAGCCAAACATCTTCATCTTTCATTAGTAAACAAGAAGATTCATCAATATCAAGATAAAAAAGGTTACCTCTAGTCTAAGTACCAGTCCCAACAAGTCTTTCATCAGCTTCATAGATTTTCACCTTTTTGTTTTCAAATACCAATCTGTGACCTGAATTAATCAGCTGTGCAACACTCAACAAATTGTAATTTAGTCCATATACCCAGTAAGCATTCTCACATCTTATCTTATCATTTATTACTAGGGTACCTTTACCTTTCATAGTGCGCAAAGCATCATTTCCCATTTTTACAGAACCACCATTATATTCAACTAATTCTTCAAATTTGTCTACATCACCTGTCATATGATGTGTGCAGCCACTGTCGATAATCCATGTATCATTCTTTCTTACTTGTGAAATTAGGGCAGATTCTTCATGTTTCTCATCGTCTTTTGAATCATCCTTCATCGCCACAAATACAATCTCTACACTAGAATCAGATTCAGAGTTAGTCTCTTCAGCAGCAAAGTAAGCCTTCTTACCTTTATCTTTTCGGTCATCTCTATCTTTATGTCAGTAATTCTTATGAACTCTCCTTCCATAACTTCCTTCAGATCTGTCTCTAGGTTCATCATCGTCATTTCTTTTATGAAGACATCTAGCAATGATATGACCTACTTCCTTACAGTTAAAAAAAGCCAAGGGTAATTTACCTTTATACTTCCCTCTGCCTTTCGATAATCTTCTAACCATTAACACTTCAAGCTTATCAAGGTCATCATCAGTGTCACTATCATATTTACTAGATTTCCCAATCTTTAGTTTTGACATGAAAGCATACTCAATATTACTTCTAGAAGGTACAACACTATTATCAAAATTATTTACCTCAAAGGTAGTAAGCTTACTGATCAAAGTATCAAGAGTGAGATTGGAAGAATCTCGGTTTTCATGAATTGCAAACACTCTGATGGCATATACAGGTAACAAAGTTCTGAGGATTTTGTTGATAATTGTTTCTTCATCAATGACTCCATCAGAAGCTCTTACAACATAAACAACTTCTTTGATTTTGTTTGAATATTCCACAATATTTTCTCCTTCTTTCATTCTCATTTCATCAAATTTTCCTCTTAAGCTCTCTGCTCTAGCTCTCTTGACAGATGTGTTACCACTGTATACTTGCTCTAGTCTATCCCACATTGTCTTAGTAGTACTCAATCCTTTGATTTCTTCAAATTCAGCGTCGGTACAGGCAGCAGCAAGTTCCATCATTGCTACATTGTGATCATGCTTATCTTTTAGTTGTTCCACAGTTAGAGGACTAGTCGGTTCACTGTAGATAGTTTTCATAAAATGTAGTGCATTTCCACCAATTCCAGCTATATGCAATTTCATTCTTTGTTGCCATATTGAGAAGTTGTCTTTGTTCAGTCTGGGCACTTCCCTCTTATTCATTTTGTGATCTTTATGCTCAAGTCCTTAAAACTCTATTTCAAGCAACTGACACTCTGATACCAATTGTTAGAATAACTGAGAGGGGGGGTGAATCAGTTATCCAGGTCCTAAAATAAAATAAGTAACTTAAAACTTGTATCTTCAAATACTGTCACTCGGTAAACATATATCTTCTTCACTGTCACTGTATCTACCGATTATCAGATAAGCTCAAAATGATTTACCAATTAAATCTAATAGTTAACATGTAAAGTATGATAACAAATAGATAACACGCTCAACACATAACACAAAATATTTTAACGTGGAAACCCTATTAAGGGAAAAACCACCTAGGAACCAGCAACCCAAAAATTTCACTCTTCTAAAGTGAGGCCTGTGAGGACCAAACCCTGTTAAAGGTTACAATGCACACTGTTAGGTGTGACCTGGTTAGAGGATTTTCCACTAGGATTTATCTTTCAATCTTCTATCACTCACTATATTGATTTGTAGGATAACCATGTTTCACTGATTAGAATGAAACACCAATCAGAACTTAAAAGTCCACTCGATTAAGAGATTTTCACTTATTACAATTGTTAGAAAGTAACAGTAGTTTGATTTGCCTTATTACAAAAAATTGTAGATTACGAATCAATGTTATGCTCAAACAATATTTTTTGACCATTTAACACTTCAGATCTTAAATCAACTTCACTTACAATCAATCAATACTATGCTCTATGTAGCTCAGTTTGTTCTCTGTGTAGCTCAGTTTCTACAGTCTCAGTTCAATAACCAATTGATCAGAAATTGCATGAATACAGATTCATGCTCAACTTCCTACAGTATCTCCTTCTTCTTCTCTTCCCCTTTTTTAATGTATTTTCTTTCTCCTTAAATAAACAAGTAAGCCATTTCATTTTCATCCATTAGATTTTGCCGCTTAATCCTGTTCATTTCTTTTTCCACTTTAACCTTCTTTGGTAGATGTGTCTTTAACATGTTTCAATCTTCTTTGTTAGATCTTTCTTGAATTTTGTCAATCGTTGATCTTGTAACAAACTTTATTCCTTTTCATATCTTTACGCTAATTTTGAGGTGCCAACTCATCAATCTTCTTGGCCTACAACATCATTAAATGATCTTCTGTTCTTCTCGGTCAAGTCAAAGAAATGTGTCGATAAACCTTATCGGTTAAACTTGTGCTTGGTATACAACACATTGCATCGGTGTATAGTGCCATCAGTGTTCATACTAAGAATCTCGGTAAACACTAAGTTGTCTTCTTTTACCGACCAATACTGCTTT
Organism: Chamaecyparis obtusa; assembly: GCA_027943335.1. Lineage (NCBI taxonomy): Eukaryota > Viridiplantae > Streptophyta > Pinopsida > Cupressales > Cupressaceae > Chamaecyparis > Chamaecyparis obtusa. The sequence goes on from BSBK01004658.1 coordinate 712,981, forward strand.
GTATCTTTGAATTCCTTTCTTCATAATAGATGAATACCGCATACTAGGATCAACATAATGAGATCAGAGACTCATCAATAAGTTATCCAAAGCATTCTGTAACCTCATCTGCTGTGACCTTCTTCCACCATTCTTCAAATGTCTCGGTAATGAATAACTTACAAGATAAGTACTGTCAAACTAATAAGAAACTAGTTGACATCAATGACAACATCATATTGATTTAGCAAACAGTATTATCTATCCATCTTCAACTCTATAATCTTTAATCACTTGTTCAACAATCTCTCCATATGATAAATTAGTTGTAGACTTAATAGATGATACATGTGATGTTGTAATATAAACTCACCTAACTTAAGGATTTTTTCATTATCCTCCTTAAAGACCTCAACCCATTGAGCATTGTTCTCAAGATGTTCATTAACAAGATGCATAATTGATAATATCCTACACAACCCCTTATTTACAAACTTCAATTTTAAATCCACTTTTCTCTACATAGGAATTACCTTGATGATAGCTAGGTATCTATCCCACATGACATGAAAATGGGGACAAATATGTCTAAACTTTTGATCAATCAAGTCTGTTTCTTTCTTAAAATTTGTGAGCTTCACCTTTTTTTTAAGGAGACATTTTTTTTTGCACAAGAAATAACTATCTCTCTGCTTCTTCTCTCCTTTCCCTCTCCAATTTCAAATCTATCTTTTCCAAAGAGAGGTTTTCACTAGCTTCTAATAAGAGACCATGTCCAAGAGTGGTTTTCACAAAAACCTCTAGCTCCCTTATCTTTCTTTGTAGATTTTTTATCAAACTATTTTTCTCTTCAACCTTTTCTTTATTGAATAGAGAAATATCAACATTCAAAATGGTCACTTACCTTTGAATTAACATTACCCCTAGCTTGTACATTATAAAATACTCAAGCATGTCTTGACATGGGATAGGTAAGGAGGATCCAATTAAGGATAGTCCAAATATGCAGCCAAACACCACAATGCAGAATAACACAACAATACAATATTTTCAACAGAATTTTGATTAACATGCCCCGTTGTAACGCCTTCTGGGTTAGGGCCAAATACAATCAAAGTATATTTGCAATCTTCCAGCTAGTCCAGTTCTGAAGCAATCAAAAACTGATGGAAACCCTAAGGTAGATCTAAACTCAAGCTCGCAAGCCACCAAGCAATCTCCTTGTCTCCAAGCATGCAAACCACTAGCTCTACTATTACAACTATCAAATAAACAATCTGATCTTCAAGATATCACAAGATCCAGATCTATCCTTCTATCTTCCTACTCACTTACATCCACTGACTCTCTAACATCTACCCAAACACTCCTTAAATACATTTCCTCAAGAAAAAGTTGGCTGGAAGAAATAATTAACTCCTAAGCCAGGTTGGCTTCTATTACAAATAAGTATTAAATGCAACAATAGTAGGCTCTCAAATAGCCTTACAAATAATTAATTCTCCATGTCAGCCTCAAGATCTACATAGGAGAATACAAAAAAAGATACCAACAATAAATGCACCAAGTTGGCCAACCAAATCTTCAAGAACTCTAGTCAGTAAACCAGAACTATCGAGCACCAGAGAAATGACCGAGTACTGGTGAAACAACCGACCATGCCAAGCATCAATGAGAAACATAGGCATCACTGAGCAAGAACATCGACCGAGCACCACAAGCATCACCAAGTATAAGTTCCACTGAGTGCAAGAGGTTTCATCGAGTTCCTTCAACAACTAAGCTTCCTTCAATAACTGATACCATCGATTAAAGATACAACCGAGTAACATAGAATCAAAACAACACACCACCATGCATATTTACTGAGTACCCTAGAATGCCCTTGCATCGGACACTCTAGGTATGAAAAGATGTTCTCATAGGCTAGAAGAACATCTTCCAGGATTTAGTAGATAAACACCAAATAGGTTCTTCACATACAAGCCCTTCAACTCTTCACCTTGCACACTCTTCCACTTTTGTTTCCTCTATCTTTTCAAATCTTTCCTTGATAACACATAGGCTTGTTCTCCATATTGATCCATCATTTCAGAAGTTCTTAGCTCATCTTGGCTACAAAAGCTTAGGTTTCTCCTACCAAGTGTTGTATCTAGTAAAGGCATCAGGGAAAGCTTCCTATTATTCTCCTCAATAGTAAACACATTCTTGAAACAATCATACATAGCTCTACAATCATACATCCAAGGTCTGCTAAGAAATATATGACAACTATTCATCTCCACAATATCACACAACACTAGATCCTTATACTAGCCAATCTAAAAATCAACAAAGCATTTCTCCCTCACTTTTAGAGCATGAAAATTGATGCAGGAGCATCCTAGGATTATTGGCAATCCTGTATCAACCAAAAATATGTTTGTCTTTGAAGGTAGATTGTTAGTTTTGTTCTTAGTTTGGTGGAGTTCTTGCTCGGTTTGGGAGACTGGTTACTCGGTTTCTATGGTTATCGGGGTGCTCGGTCTCTAAAGAATTCTCAATGACCGAACATGTCGGTTCACTGGCACTCAATGATAACTATGTTTCTTGGTCATGCTTGGCATGGTCGGTCGACTAGTGCTTGGTTATTTATTCTGTTGCACGGTGTTCTTGCGTATCGACTGGATTGTTTGGATAGATCAGCTTGGCTGATTGGTGCATTTAATTTGGGTCGTGCTCCTCATGTTATGGATTGACCATTGGACATGTGGGGACCTAGATCTAGCATGTTGCATTCTTCTATGTGGATCTGATGACCATTTGGGGCCATCTTTGAGGGTTTATTTAGTTTGTAAGGCTATGTGAGAGCTGAATGATGTTTTAGCATTTAATATTTGTTTGTAAAGATCTATTGTTTCATCAGCCAACTTGTGGCTGGGATTTAGTATTTATAGGATGCTTGGGTAGTTGTTTAAGGCATCAGATTATTGGGAGGGAAAGGTTAGTAGCCTACAAGCTTAGGAGCAAGAAGATTGCTTGGAAGTTAGAGTACAAGTTTAGATCTTTCCTAGGTGCCTACCAATTTTCTGCCTATTGCAAACTTGGACTAGCTGGATGCTGATGTTGGGGAAAAGATTTAAATCTTGCGAGATCTTGTAGACTATTACTTGCATTATAATTGGTCGTAATCAGGAAGGCCTTATAGCCTGAAAAATTGCATGTAATCGGTGTTTTCATGAATAAAAACTTTTGTTTCATATTAGATTTGCTATTTGTATTGTGTATTTCTGTTGCATATTGGTTTGGCTACAAGGTCAATTAGTACTTCATTGGATCCACCGAGCTTGCTGCATTAAGTGGTATTAGAGAAAAGGTTTTTCCTATTTGAGTGAAGTTTGTTCCTGTTGGAGCTGAGTGGATCTTGTGTATCTAGATCTTGATTTGAAGATGCCTCCGAGGATAAATCGTGAGATCCCTGAGGAAGAAGAAGCTACTAGAGAATTTTGTCTTGATGATTTTAGGGCTTTGCAGAAACAAGTGAAAGACCTACAAGAGGAATTGAGAAAGAAGAAGCCTACCTTGAAAGAGGATAGTGATGATGAATCTAAGGAAGATCATTTTGAAGAAGTTGTCAAAGAAGCTAGAGATTCTAAGGAGAATCAGATTCTAAAAGCTATGTCTAAGATTGGGAAGAGACCTAAGATTGAAGTTTTTGCATTTTCTAGAAGCCTTAGGCTAGAAGAATTAATTGATTGGATCAATGAGATTGATGAATACTTTGAGTATGAAGAAATAGAAGATCCTGATAGGGTTAGATTTGCAAAGACTAAGTTGAAGGGTCATGCAAATATCTAGTGGAGAGAAGTTTAGTTGGAAAGAGGTAGAAGAGGAAAATAAAAGATCAGTAAGTGGAACCGAATGGTGGACAAGTTGAAGAAGCAATTCATTCTGGTGGATTATGAATTGGACATGTTTAAGAAGATGCAAGCTTTGAAGTAGACTAACAAATTAGTACAGGAGTATACCAAGGAGTTTTATAGAATCTTGATTAGGACTGGTCATTCTGAAGCTGATAAAGAGAAGGTTGCTAGGTATGTCTATGGTTTGAGACCTAGTATTCAGGAAGAGTTATTCACTATGTGGATGACAATAATCGGTGATGCTTATTAGATGGCATTGAAGAATGAAGAGAAGCTGAATAGGAAGTATGAAGGAAAATAGAACAATAGGAACCGAGGTGGTAAAACTGGTGAGATAGTTGTAGAGAGTAATGTGATAGAGAATCCTAAGACTGATGTGGGATCTGGCAGTGGTCAAGTTACTAAGAATGTTGGATAGAGAGGAAAGTGGAAGAATGAGTTCACTGGCACTTGTTATAACTGTGGTGAAGTTGATCATAGAAGTTGGCAGTGTCCTAAGAAAAGAGTTGCATTAGCTGCTAAAGAAGACATTAAGAATGTTCCTGAGAAAGGTGAATGTCTTTTCCCTAGGAGATTAGCTGCTAAAGATGACATTAAGAATGTTCCTAAGAAAGGTGAATGTCTTTTCCCTAGGAGATTAGCTGCATGTGTTCCTGAACTAGTGCAAAGAAGGAATTTGTTTAGAACTAGGTGTAAGTGTAGGGATAAGGTATGTAATGTCATAGTTGATGGTGGTAGTTCTGAAAACTTTGTTTCAGATGAAATGGTTAGTAAATTGAATTTAGAAAGAATGAAACATCCTAATCCTTATCAGATTAGTTGGATACAAGATGTTTCTAAGGTTAGAGTTGAAGAAAAATGCTTGGTTAAGTTTTAGATTGGATCTTACCATGATGAGGTATTATGTGATATATTGCCTATGGATGCTTGTAATCTGTTGCTCGGTAGACCCTGGCAGTTTGACATGAATGTTTTTTTTGATGGTCATGCTAACACCTATGTGGTTAGGCATGAAGAAGCTCGGCATAAGCTGATACCTTTACAAGAGACAAGGATTAAAGGATGTGGAGTTATCAGGTGTTGTCCTTATGATAAACCTTAGGAGTAGAAGGTTGATGAACCTATTCCTACTAAGCCTAGTTTGAAGGAGAAGGAGAATGATATCTCTAGAGATTTTGTTGAGACTAAGAGATAGATGGTTTTGCTAGCAGAGATGGTTCAGCAGATGGTGACATTTGTGACATAGAGAGATGCAGATGATACTAATTTGATTGAGGATTCTGGAAGGGATGAACCTTACCGAGGCATTGAGGTGGTCAATAGTCGTCAGAGTCGATTGCTATCAATTGCTGACCAGAAGGGTAAACAAAGTGCAAGACAAAAGGACTTTCTGCATGAGACAGCGAATGAAGTGAAGACTACTTGGGATGAAGGACAAGAAGAGATATGGGTGAAGAAAAAATTCAGCATACTTGTTCTATTTCACTTGAGGCGTTCCTGATTTCCTTATGAGAAAATATTTCTTACCTAGGGTGTCTGATGCAGGAGCATCCTAGGATTCTTGGCAATCCTGTATCAACCAAAAATATGTTTGTCTTTGAAGGTAGATTGTTAGTTTTCATCTTAGTTTGGTGGAGTTCTTACTCGGTTTGGGAGACTGGTTGCTCGATTTCTATGGTTACCGAGGTGCTTGGTCTTTGAAGAATGATCGGTGACTGAAGGCATCGGTTCACTGGCACTCGACGATAACTGCATTTCTTAGTAATGCTTGGTGTGGTTGGTCAACTAGTTCTCAATTATTTCTTCTGTTGCTTGATGTTCTTTCTTACCACCTGGATTGTTTGGATATATCGACTTGGTCAACTGGTGCATTTAATTTGGGTCGCACTCCTTATGTTATGGATTGACCGTTGGACATGTGGGGACCTAGATCTGGTGTTTTTCATTCTTTTATGTGGATCTGATGACCGTTTGGGGCCATCTTTGATGGTTTATTTATTTTGTAAGGCTATGTGAGAGTTGACTGATGTTTTAGCATTTAATATTTGTTTGTAAAGATATATTGTTTCATCAGCCGACTTGTGGCTAGAATTCAATATTTATAGGATGCTTGGGTAGTTATTTAAGGCATCAAATTGTTGGGAGGAAAAGGTTAGTATCCTGCGAGCTTAGGAGCAAGAAAATTTCTTGGAAGTTAGAGTACAAGTTTAGATCTTTCCTAGGTGCCTACCAATCTGCTTCCTGTTGCAGACCTAGACTAGCTGGATGCTGATGTTGGGGAAAAGATTTAGATCCTATGAAATCTTGTAGACTATTACTTGCATTGTAATTGGTCGTAATCGGGAAGGCCTTACAGCCTGACACATTGCATGTAATTGGTGTTTTCATGAATAAAGACTTCTATTTCATATCAGATCTACTATTTGTATTGTGAATTTCCATTGCATATTGGTTTGGCTGCAAGGTCAGTCAGTCCTTAATTGGATCCACTAAGCTTGACTACATTAAACATCTTGTAACCAGCCAACCCTATAAGGGTAAGGATGTCTCATTCTCTTAAAACCAAGTTTCTAAACCATGTCCTCAGCAACAAGGTTATTAGTACTACCACTATCAACAATTACATCACAAAGTTTACCTCTAGACTTGTACCCAGTTCTAAACAAATTACTCCTCTAACAAGGTTCCTCCTTTGCATTGAGCAATGTTCTCCGAACCAAAAATTTATCAGATTTAGGTTCATTTTGAATGATCTCATTTACCACAGTTGTAATACCCCCACCAAGGAACCCATAAGGAATCAGGTCTATGACCTAAAATTACAACTAACAATTTTTTTTAACTTTCTAACATATCAACATTACCATTCACAAGTACATTCCTTAAGGTTCCCTTAATGAATTCAATTAACATTATTAAGTATTTCATTTTATTACTTAATCAAAAAAATTATATTTCCATTACAACTTCAACTTACATTGATTCCATTTCACACCAAAACCAATTACATTAATGAACTGATGAAATTAATTTCCCTTACGGACTAACACGTAATTTACCTTCAGAAGTGAAACAAGCACATGTTACTTATCACATCCACTAAGAACATTTATTCTTTCATGTTTATTTACTCCTTAACATTATTTATGCTCAACTCAATTGCACCATCAAAACTAATTTAAACTTTTACAATAAGAGTCCTAACTTCCTACTTTCAATATAATAATAGAAAGAGCGTAAAGTACTTAACCATAAATTGACAACCAACATAAATCATTAAATGAATCATTTTTTCCATAAGTTTGACTTCCACAAATTATCAACTATAACCTTGTAAACATCTAGTAAAAGATTTATATTAAACCTAGTTGAATAGCTCGACCTCACTCACATTGAAATATACATTTAAGAAATCACATCCCATTACTTCTTTCAATAACATACATGTTCCTTTTTCCCTTATTATTTCACCTACAGATACCCTTGAACTCTTAGCATATCTTTTCACTAACCATATATCAAAAAAAGTTTACATCCACAAGAACTTTCATTACAAAGATTTGCATAGAACCATTACTTTCAATTTCATTTAAAATTCACAAGAGATATAAAGTAGGAAATTACTCATATATTTAACCATATTCAATCCCTTTTTAGATTCACAATTCTACCCTACACCTATACATAACTTATTCCTTACAATTTCCTTTTACAAACATAATTACAATTATTGCACATTTCCCGAAGGCATATAGAAAGATAATTACATCAAGTTGCCCAAGGGCTTACAATACATCTTTACATCTTGATAACAAAAGATAGAGATACATGATATGAGAACATAATCTTCACCATTGAACAATTTAGAATCTCAGCCATGACACAAACCATGAACAATACCTTGAAAGAGATTTTCCACCCAACCATGTGAAACTGGTAAAGTTCCACCCCCTATGCTAGGAGATAGAACCAAGGTACTCTCAAGACCTTAAGGCAATCTAAGTCTTAAAAACCAATAAATCCAAGACTCAAAACAAAAAGAATAAGACACATAAAAATATCATCATGTTATAACACTGAGGTTAAGGTTCTAGGAGACCACCTAAGTGAGTGTCATCACACAACCTATGTATTGGGATCCACCCTGGCAACAATGTAACCTCAGTCCCCCCTTTATGAATAGGGATCCATCTTGGTAGTTATCCCTAGTCCCGATACTCCAATCAGGTTTGTGTGGCCATTATTATATTCTCTTTCATTATCTTTTGAATCCCCCCTTCCCAAGTTAATTTTTAAGGTTATCACTTATTTACAAACCCACCCATAGGATCCTCCGGCAACCAATTTAGGGTTCCAACACCTATGGTGAGCCACTCACTTAGTTCCTATTACCTTACCCCATCACAATCCACAAATACAAGATAACACTTCCAAGTCCTGATTCATAGGTTTAGGAAACTCCCCTGCGCACTCAAACCCTCAGAGCGAGTCCTAACCTTAGCCATATGCATAACAGGAACTATTGGAAGAATGTCTATCACAAGACATCTCAAAGAAAAACATAAAACTTTTCACATGAACAAGTTCAACTTTTTCATGGCTCATTTATAGGTCTAACGAACCCTCCCATGCACATAGGCCACCGAGACAAGTCCTAGCCTCATAAACTAAACTTAGGTATATGACAAGTGAAAACACATCATAAGTAAGCCATATAACCTCCACAAAACAAGCAACAAATGTACATAGGGGATACAACTTCACACATAACAAACACATCATAAACACTTTCAAGAACTAGAATCAAAACATAGAAAAGAATAGGAAAGTTTTAGGAACATTTGGAGAACATTTAGGAGGCCTTAGAGTAGTCCTAATCCATTGGACAACCCTAACTCTAATTCTAATCCCTAAAACAAATCCTAAACCTTATTCAAGCATCTAAAGTTACCATATAATCCCAACAAAGCAAGAAATGAACATATTTAAAGTTTACACAAAGTTTCATATGCCAAAACACCATGCTCTGCAAAATCTCACGTGCCTAAAATTTGGCTAAGTCTAATTTTTTTTAAGAAATCTCAAAATTAGAAATTGCATCTTAACTCCTATGAATCTGGAACCTATCTCAATCATCTCAGAAGGTACCTAAACCCTTTATACAAGTACAACTTAAAGTATAATAAATTATTAAAGTACATAAATGTTATACTTGTATAAAGCCTATTTTACCTCAGTTGACACTAGTTGGTCGGTTAACATAGTCTAGGTCGGTTAACACTGGATTGGTCGGTTATCACTACATTGGTAGGTTAATACTACATTGGTCGGTTAATATAGAGTTTGGTCGGTTGATACTAAGTTTGGTCGGTTAACATTGCATTGGTTGGTTAATACTAAGTTGGTCAGTTAACACTAAACTGACCTAGCTCAGTTAATACTAAATTGACCTAGCTCGATTACCACTATATCGACCTGGCTTGGTTAATACTAAACTAATAGAAACTACAAAATACGACTGTCAACATTGACTTGTGGGTTGAACTGGGCATAATGGGGACTATGGTTGCCTAATCTGAGAACAACCCATTTGAGATCTCCTAGTTTCCCTTCAAAAATGGCTCATTAATCCATCCTATCTATCTAGCAAATCTATTCTAGATCTGGACAAAGAAAGGTGGTGCACAAACTGACAAGACCAATAAGGTTGAAATAACAGTTCTAAATTTTGGAAACATTCATAATACATTCAATAACAATATAGTACACTATCCTACCTAATCATAGCCACTTCTACCCTCCCAGGAAGATTTCACCACAGTGAACATACAAGCATTCATAAAAATCACTTCCTGAAAACATATTTCAAATACACAAAAAAACAAACATATATATAGTTCTCATTTTCAAATAGAAATAAACCATCATATTCTCATTGAGTAACATATCATTCAAATACATAATCATGCACATGGGAAGAATGGAGATTCATCCCAGTTTAGACCCTACCTGGGGTCCTGGGGAGAATCGTCCTCCCTTGGTTGGAAACTCTCTGCAAACTTTCCAGCCTTGAGTAGATATCCTTCTGAAAATATTCCTCTGGCAATCAACTCCAAGCAGTCCTCACACATAAGACTTCACCAACTAGAGACTCTCAAACTCACATAACTTCCACAAAAAATTTCTAGAGAAATCATTTACAGACAACTCAGAAGAAAAACAATCTTCCAAAAATTATCCTCCTTTCTGCACACAAAGTCTTCAAACATTTATCCTCCAACTATGTGGTTGGAGGAGTTGCTTTATAGGAAGCAACTTCTCCAACTTCCATAGTTGGTTGAAAAATCAAACCAATTATTCCCGTAAGCACTTAACAAAGTTTTAATGAATTTAATTAAAAATAACTTCGAAGGAAAACATAACAAGAACATTCAACAAATAACTTTCAAGAAAACCACATAGCACACATGGAAACCAACTAGCCTAACTTCTAGGAGATCACGAGTTTGACTCCCTCCTAGATAGCTAGTTTTACTACAAAGAGCATTTATTTTCATTATTACTATTATTAATATTATTTTCACCTTTTTAATACATTTATTTAATACACTTCATTGAATTCACTTTAAATAGCATACCACCAAAACAATCGATAAATTCATACAACTATTATTATTTATATAAGCATGGGTATATGCGTGTGCACCCACATATACACATACCTATATAACATACAATCAATGTACACTTATGTATAATATATATATATATATAGACACACACACACACACACTAGTTAGGGATAAATCTGGCTCACATCAAAATCACAAAATGACATCAAAACATAATTCACAAGACCACATCACATAGAACATTTAGATCCCCCAACTAGGGTAATCTCCTAAGCAGAAATCTAAGTCCATGGTAATCTTGAGAGTAATCTTGGTAATACCTCCACACAACAATAGTTCAAGGATTTTGAAGGCATGCTCATACCTGTGTAGCCAGGTGGAGTCGATGTCTGGTACCTGCATCCTGCAACACCAACCAAGTACACCAATATATACATATGTACAAACAATTGCAAACAAAGAGGGAGAGTGCGACATCATGTGGATCTCCTAGAGGAGTAACTATGACTGCCTCCCCTCTTTTGACAGTCACATCAGATAGTCACATCAACAAGTCATAATTGGATTAGTGTGGTTAGTATCAAAATGATCCTTTTTCTATATTGTATAACAATAATGAATCATAACATAATCATGTAAACATAAATCATCTATTATCTTTCACAAACCCATTTAACCATCAGACATGTACTCAAAATGTCCCATTATCCGATCAAGATAAATAAATCATATAACCCCGAATGTATTAATCATATCTAATCCACATTTTTAGAGAAGATAGTCAATTAGCCTAAGGCAAACATAAATATTAATAATAAGAATTTCACAAAGAAGCATATAAGCCTATCAGGTGATCCTTTTAGTATTAAGATCCTAAACTATCATCGACACACAAGAAGATATAAAGGACATACTTATGTGAATAATATTATTTCCCAAATTAAAATGTGAAGTTATCATGATTAGTAAGAAACCATCTCAAGAAGGATCATTCTCTTACAAAATAACCATGAAATCACTTATAGCATGATCTAACTCCCTAACCAAGATTTGATAGGGTTGGAGGGGCATTACAATAGTAGTCCTTTGGTCACCAAATTTATTATGTGTAAACTCAAAAGATCAGTGTCCTTCTTCACCACAGTTATAACAAGTACCCTTAAAGATAACCCTACCTATCTTCTTTTTCAATTCCACAGGTTTTGGTTCATCTTCAATAGTTAGTTTGTCCTTCACCAAGTGATCAATCTTTTCCTTCCCTTGAGGATTACTATGTTGTCTCCTTTTTAACTTATCTTCTTCCTTCAAAGCATACTGATAAGCATCTTCAACCGAGTCAATCTTCATCATACCAAGCTCATCGTGAATATTGAATCTCAAACCATTTACATACCAAGCTACTTTTTCTTTACCAAGTTCTTTATGTCCAAACCAAATAGTCAATTTATAGAACTCCTCGGTATAGTCCTCCATAGTCAAATATTTTTTCTTTAGATTCTACAACTTCTTAAACAAGTCAAGCTCATAGTCAGTAGGTATGAACTTATCTTTCAATTTAGTCACCATCAACCTCCACCGATTGATCTTCATTTCACCTTCATCTTCTCTATCTCTTGGTAATTCTTTCCACCAAAGAGCAGCATGTCCTTTCAACTTAGTCTATGCCAATCTTACTCTAAGAGGATCCTCAATTTCTTCAAGCTCAAAGAAGTCTTCTAATTCACCAATCCAATCAATCAAGTCCTCGGGTCTCAAATACTAGAGAAAGTAGAAACTTCCATTCGGTAACTAGTACTTAACCGAGCTCTAGATCTATGTAACCAACTAGTTCTATCTTTGCTAGATCTATCTCTATGGTCATCTCCACTAGATTGAGAAACTTCCTCATAACCATCATCAGCACTAAGATTCCTCGGCATAAAAATAATAGCTCTCATGACCTCAGCAATCATGTCATTCTTCATCAATTCCATCTTAGATCTAAAATCAACTTTAATCATCTCTATAATCTTCGATTCTACAACATCATAGAGATCTACAATCTCTCTAGGGTCCAATCTTCTTGGAGGCATCCTTCAAGCTTTTCAAAAACCCAAAGCAATAAGTCACCAACAAGGTCTTGGTGTAAAAAGCCTCAACTCAGAGATCAGTTTACACACTCAAGATCTTCAAACTTTGATACCACCTAACATATGACAGGTAAGGAGGATCCAATAAAGGATAGTCCAAACATGAAGCCAAACACCACAATGTGGAATAACATAACAATACAATATTTTTAACTAAATTTTCATTAACATGCCCCGCTGTAAGGCCTTCCGGGTTAGGGCCAAATACAATCAAAGTATTTCTACAATCTTCCAACTAGTCTAGCTCTAAAACAATCAGAAACTCATGGAAACCCTAAGGAAGATCTAAACTTGAGCTCGCATCCCACCAAGCAATCTTCTTGTCTCCAAGCATGTAAACCACTAGCTCTGCTATTACAACTATCAGATAAACAATCTAATCTAAAAGATCTCACAGGATCCAGATCTATCCTTCTATCTGTTGGTGTTCAAAATGGACGCTTATGCTCTTAGTCTGCCAATATACCCTCAGGTTGATTTTAGGATTGGTTAATTCCAAAATGTATAAGGATCTTAGGGAAACTAGACCAACTATAGGGACAAGACTACCCTTTTCACTTCTGGCTCTACAAAACCAAGGCAGGTGCACCTAACCCAGTGAAAACTATACTTCACACACCAAAGACTGGGTCTAAACAATAGATTGAATAGTAAGAAAGTGCTAAATGCTAACCTCACATTCATTGACTCTCCATTACTATAGGGTATTACTACTATCAACCAAATATAATTAAAACTTGAAAAGTGTTGATATCTAGAGATGGAAAGAAGTAAGCAAGGGCCAATCCAGCATTGAACTCGACTAAATATACTAATCTCTGATCAGTGCCATTATCCATTGGGAAAATCTCAAATATAGACATTGAAACATGAACCAACTATTGTCAAAGACTCATAGCTATAAACATAAGTATTTCAGCCCATCTACTACTTATAATATCCTTTTGTAGACAAATCAAAGTGAATCTATGTCCTATCCAAAGTATATTTCACTTGATCCTAGATCAAGAACTGAAGACTAGAACATATACAAAGGTAACCCTATGCAATGGATCAGAAAATCTAGAATTCACAAGATTGACACCAAGGAGAGACTTGAAAGCTTGAAATAATTATATTAAGTATAATGAATCATGTACATGTTCAAAGAAGAGAAGAGAGAAAACCACTTCAATAACCTACAAAAGACTACAAGGGAATTCTATTCAATCTAATACAATATGATACCACCTGCTACAACTCCCTGGAACTAATCAAGATCAGAACCCTTTCAAAATAAAACATTTTACTTCTTATACCCCTAGTCACCTTGGAATCCTCAAAAAGGATGCATCAAGCTTCGGGTGACTAGGGTTAGGGTTTCAACAACTCAACCAACTAAAACTACATCAGAATTTATTGCAGGGGAAGAAACATAAGCAACCCAGAGAAAATGAATCTCAGACGGATCTGCAATCATCAAAATCTGTGAGGCCAGTACAAAACAACAAGGAATTGTCATGAAAACCAGTCAAATTGGCCACCTACAAACATACCTTGAGCACAAAACCATACTTCTCCTGGTACAAAAACATCATGCCACCTACCACAGGGACCCTTGGGCCAGCCTGCAACAACCAATGCCACCAAATCAATCAAAACCGGCCATTAAAACCATAAATTTTTGGTACCTTCTATTGCTCAAAACTCTTTGCAAATTTGAATTTAAACTTCAATGGTCATTTTATGGCTTTAATATAAAATTGACGGTCAACATTTGAATCTCCATCAACTTTAAGTCATGACCGTCTGATCTCTACCTTTCACGGTCTTTTAGTTTTTAACTCAACTGCCACCTTGGGTTTACCCCAGCAACCATGCGACAAGGCATTTCTAATTTGTGAAAAGAAAACTTAACCCATCACTTAACTCCATGACTTGGTGACCATAGGAAAACACATAACCTTAGTTCCACATTTACTGAACTAGCGACCAAAGGTCACCGCCAGTTCGCAAAACACTTTATCTATCTACCAGAAAGTTTAGCAATTCTACGAATGCTTGTTCACTGAACCGCTAAAACATTTAGAGAATCACCGCTATTTCATGCGAACAAGTGAAGCCTTCATAAATTTTTTAGACCGCCAAAACACTTATCAGAACCACTAAAAGACTAAGAAACTTTGACCGGGCCTACATCAGGAAGATCGACAGCCATCTAAAGTTTGAATAGACCTCCAAGATTCTATCAGATTTCACACCCACCATCGGATAAAGAATCTCCTCCCTACACTGACAACCCTCTGATAGGAAACAAAATCAATGGCCATCACAAGATCTTAAGCCTCTGACACACTCGATGAGAACTTACGCTGACCATCAGATTGAAATACTATCAAAGAGGGGCCTAGGAAAATATTAAGCCCGAACATAGGAAAAGTTAAATGCTGAGACTTAGACTTAAAGGAAAATATTAGGCGCAAGGGACCGTAGGAAAATTAAACATCGTTGGGGGAAGAAACTTAGGAAAAATTAAAAGGGACCCCGCCAGACATGAAAACCTAACCGCTAAATAGCTTAAAGGATTTAATTAGCACATGCAGATTAGGACTTTAAGTGACCCAAAAAGGGTTAACTTGAAATTAGAACAAGGTCAGGGTTTCAAGAGGTAATGGCTAGTTTTTTGAATATTTTGCAAGGGTTTCAAGGCCAGGGACACAAAAATGACTGCAGGGACCAGAAGAAAAATGCTAGAGCCATGAAAATTTTTCTAGGTGCTAATAGTGGCTCTAGTTGGGGATGCATGTCTCTTGTAGGCATGGCAAGAAACCAGATCTCTGGAAAAAGTAGACCAACTCAAAACTTTGACACACAAAAAGAAAAAACAAATGACTGTACAAGGGAAAACCTAAACTACTGCTCATGGAAAAGATACTTCAAGAGAAGTAAAACTTTAGGAATTGTCCATGAATAGGCAATTCCAAAATACCACTAGTTAAATCTTTTAGAACATAAGAATCTATCCCCCATTTGCTTTCAATAAGATAAGGGCCCAACCAAATTGGATCAAACTTTCCATGCTTCCCCTTATCTTCCAACCTTGTATTCCACATCAAGACGAGGTCATCAATTTCAAAACTTCTTTGGGTGGCCCTCCTATCAAATAAATTCTTACATTGTCTCTGCAATGCCTCATTTCTTTTATGTGCATCCCTCCTTACCTCTTCCAATTGGATCAGTTTATCCATTCTTACTCTCATTTAATTATTCAAGTCCTCATCATATGCTTGGATAAACTTGTACTTCTGCAATAGATTATTTTGAGGCAATCTAGCACTTATTCCATATACCAAATCAAATGGACCACAACCTATGGCCTTCACATACACCTTGGTGCAATTCTCCTAATAGAGACTCAAACCTCTCATGGTCTATGCATTTTAGCAATACTCCTTCATTGCTTCTCCACCACAACTTACCATGTATAATGGCATACCTTGAAAATTGCAACTTGATAGTTCTCCTTATATTTTCATCCATCTTGGGGGGAAGGACCAATTTTTGCAAGTAGCCAATAACATCTTTGTACCAATCACAATAATCCATATCACAAATGTATGGCCTTTGTTCCAATCACAATAATCCATATCCTAAAACTTCTTGTTGCACCAATATATCCTTAACTGTAGCACTAGGAACATAAGCAACCACCTTAGCTCCTACAAGATAACATCTAAAAGCCTTGATTGCTTTCACTAAGGCATAAGCCTGTTTCTCAGTAATATCATATTTCAATTATATTGCTTGTAAGGATTTACTAAAAAATGATATGGGTTGTTCATATCCATCTGAATTCTTTTGTAATAAAACTGTTGCAACTGTATGATAAGAAGCAAAAGAAAATATCTGCATGGGCTTACCATAATCAGGTGTCCTTAAAATTGGAGCATCCTTGATGGCCTTTTTGATACTTCTGAAAGATTCATTTGCTTCTTCATTCCACTCAATCCTTGCCTCCTTTTTCAACATCCTAGAGATAGGGATACTGATTTTTGCAAAATTTGTAACAAATCTCCTTAGGAAATTTACCTTCCCAAAGAAAGACTATATTCCTTTAACATTTCTAGGTGGTGAAAGTTTATCTATAGCCATAACCCTTTTAGGGGTCAATTCTCACTCCATCCTTGGACACAATATGTCCTAAGAGCTTGCCTTCCACAACACCAAAAGAACACTTCTTTGGATTCAAAGAGATCCCATACTCCAGGGCCCTAATAAAAATTTTCTCAAGATGTTCACAATGTTGACTTTCCTTATCTAAATAAGCTATGAGATCATCCTGATACACCATTAGAAAATTATTTATAAAGTCTACAAAGGCTACATCCATAGCTCTCTGAAAAGTAGCTCCTGCATTTGTCAGACCAAAAGACATTCTAACATAAACATATGTTCCCCAAGGGGTAGTGAATGTAGTCTTAAATTTTTTTGATTCCTTGACCATGACCTGATTATATCCAGAGAAACCATCCATCATGGACATTAACTCTGATCTAGTAACCTTCTGCAGCATATTCTCCATATTAGGCAAACCATAATTGTCCTTCAAAGAATTAACATTCAAATTCCTAAAATCAACACATAACCTAATGTCACCATTCTTCTTGTTGACCGGAACCAAGTTTGACACCCAAGTAGAATGTCTGACAGGCTTGATATTGCCAACATCCATCATCTTTTTGAGTTCATCTTGCATTTTTGGTGCCAAAGTAGGGTTCACAGGCCTTAACTTTTGCCTAAAAGGTTTGGTTCCTTCCTTCAATGGTATTTCATGCTGGAATAAATCTTCTCTATAGGCTTTCAAATCATCATAAGACCATGCAAAGACATGTCTGAATCTTTTGAGGAGATCAATCAGATTATTCCTAGTTCTTTGGGACAAACATTTACCTATGTAAACATTTTTGGGTATTTGATTTTTTCCTAAATTTATTTCCTCCAAATCATTTAGCTTATCAACAAATTTAGGAAAACAAGTCCTTTCTTTATCATCAAATGCCCTCTCAAGAGAAACCAGTCCCCTTGGGATCCTATTTGATTTTAATTGCAAAACTTCCTTCCCAAGAACATTCTCTTTTCCATTTTTGATGTCAAAAAAAGTGCTGAAATCCATCTCTTGACCATCAAAATGAGATTCACATTGCAAAAACCTTAGTATATCCTGATCATCAAAAAATACCTACCAATTCTCAACATTGTCTAGGATAGAAGGCTGAGACTTGCACTCAATCCTGGATATCCCTAAAAAGGTAATATCCTTTGGCCTTAATGCTATGTTTTCTAGTATGTCAACCATCCTGTTTTGGCTTCTATCCACCCAATCAATACCAAAGGCACTGAAACCTTCAATTTCATCCCAAACAACATTTCTATATTGTTTCAACCTTTGATTCTTTGATGCATACTTTGATCTAATCTGAGAAACTATTAACTCAGAGTCACCAATCACCCTAAGATGTTTGATCCCATGTTTTGATGCTTGTCTCAAACCAATCAGTAGGGCCTCATATTCAGCAACATTATTTGTGCAAGGGAACAAAAGAGTGAAAGAAAACTTAAAAGTCTTACCACTTGGGGATATAAATAGCACTCCTACTTCAACACCTTCCTTCAAACTTTCTCCATCAAAATATAGGGTCCATAATACATTACCTTCTGCCATGTTACTTTTATCATCAGCCAGAAAGATAGGCTTAACCCTTTCTTGCATCTCTCTCTCCTAAACTTGGAAAGAACCAATGTCAGTGTCCACAAAACAATTCATATTGTCCTCTTCATCCTCCTCAATCATATGTGGAGTTCTAGATTCCCTTGAGACTTTCACATTTTTTCCTTCAATGCTAAAAGTGGCAAAGGACAAGTCACATTGAATACTTCCTCCCATGGAGGCACTCCACTTTCTAGATAAAGACATTCCATATTGAGGGGGAATGTTGACTACAAGAACACTCAGTTAATTGTTTGTTAGGAAATGCTGCTAATTTATAAGGCAAAGCCTTAATGGTACCAATAACTGACACTTCTCTTGAGTCCATAGCTTGGCATCTCCCATGAGGAGTATCAACCTTTAGTCCCAGTGACTTCATGATCTCTATAGGAATGAAAGTGTTTGATGCTCTAGAATCAATCATGCAATTCTTCAATAATTTTCCATTTATCATAAGGGACAAGAAAAAAGGATCAACTGTCCCTGATGCAGTATTTACAATGTTTGCATTCAAAAATATTTGAGGAATCTCAGAGACAATTTCTTCATTTTTACTCTCAGGTGTGTCATCTAAAGTAGCCACATGCTTGTCACCTCTGTTCATTTCTTGGACCTTTATGGAAGAGGCACCATTTACCCAATCCAAGGCCTTGACATTGTGCTCTTCTATTCTCATCATTTCTAACAAGGGAACCTTGACAGTTATTTGTGAAAGAAATTTAGTCATATCAATGGGAACATAAGAATGGTTGCCCATATCTTCCTTAATCTCAGAGATATCTTTATCCTCTTTTTGGACAATCAAGTCAGAGTTACTCTTTTGTACAAATTCATCTTCCTTTTGAGGTATGGGGACAACTACTTCTGATGTCTTTACTTTACCCTTAGGTATTGCAGTAGGCCCAATCTTCTTTTTTATTTTAACCTGACTGACAACACCAACACCCTTTTCCTTTTCCTCATGTTGTTGTGTGTTCCTTTCAAAATTCTTGATAAACATGCTACCTGGTTTACCACTTGTGCCTCCAACTGTCCTGCTTCTCAAATTGTAATTACTCCTAGCTTGAGTGACCATGTCTGCAGTGATTTGTGCAATTTCCTCATCAGAGGGTCTCCTTAAGGAAACATGTTCCTCACACTTCACTGCACCACATCCAACATCATCAAATTCTTCCTCCTCATCATCAGTAGAGTCAACCTCATCCCATGCATGTGAAGAAGTCATTCCACAACCACTCCTATCATACTACTCATCTTGTTCTTGGTTATCAGGTAAATTCAAAGCAATAACAAAATGCTCTGGACTATGAGGAGATTGACAAATAGTACACCATGGGATATCATCATTCATGTTAATTGAATTTCTTTGCAAAGGATTAGGAATATTATCATTAGGCCTATCCCTTTTAACTGGAAAAATGGGCTTGCCATCCTTCCATTGAGTATTGTATGGGTAATTCTGCATTCTTGGTTGCCTGCTAAAATTAGTTGAAGATGACCTGTCATTTGTTGCAACATTATTGTTTCTTTTTTCATCAGGCTTTAGACTCTCTAAAGCACTTAGAATCTACTTTAGATTTCCCTCCTCCTTAGGCTTAAAATTAGCAAACCTTCCCATTTCTTTCTTGTTTTGCACTTGAGGCCTATAATCATCTCTTCTCCCTAATTTTCTTGATATTCTTCTATTACTTTCTATGTTGATAGCCAACTTGTAAGCCTCCCCAAGATTTCTAGGGTTCTTATCCCTTAAGAGGTAACCCATCTTTGCATCAAAAGCATTTAAGTATGTCACAAGGCACACCCTATCATCTAATCTAATAACTTGCAGTAGCCTGTGCATCCTTTTGGAATCTTATATTAAATTCAATGACCTCTTTGTTCTGATTTTTTTTTATGTTATTGAATTCATTCAAAATAAAAACCTCATTTTTTTTATCTCCATAATGCTCTTTGAAACAATTCTTAAATTCATTCCAAGATCCTATACTAGCATGGGGCAATACTCTAAACCAATCCCTAGCATCCTCGATCAGAGATTGTACAAATAACTTCATTACAACATCATCAGGCTCAACATTATAGTCATCTATTACATCCATAAAAAATTTTAGATGTTCTTCACATGTAATGACATTGTTTCCAGTAAACTTAGGGATTTTCTTTCTAATTTCATCAGGAATAACATTAGGATAACCAAGGATACCAAAAAAAATAAGTTGTTTGTACCTTTCATGAACAGGAACTCCATGTGGTGGATCCATTCCTTGAGATGTAGATGTCCTTGTGTTTGAACCATCAGGAATTTTAGTAGCACCCAGAATGCCATTTGTTTGAGCTGCAAGGTTACCATGATTTCCACCTTGCCCCAAGAAAGAAGCAACAACATTTGAAGGTCCTGAGGTATGCTTGAGAAAATCAATCTTCTTCCTCATTTCTATAGTAGTAGCCTCCAACTCTACCTTCTCTAGTTCTTTAGCCCAGATTTCTTTCTCTTTTCTAGCCCTCTCAAGGTCTGCATCTAATCTCAACCCCTGATCTAATGGGTTTTCCACATGAATCTGTTCACTAATCTGCACTCCAACAATTTTTTGTTTGCCCTTATCTCTAGGCCTAGTTATCTCATGTGTTTTATACACAATATTTTGTTCATCTACTCTTTCAGGCTCTGGGACTAAATTAACTACCTCCAAATCTAACAACTACCTCTTTAGCTGATCAGCCCTTACCATTGCTTGTCTTAGTCTGTCCTCTTTGTCCTTTTCTCTTTGTTGCCTGATAGCAACTTGTTCTTGGACTCTTCTTTCCAATTCATAGACCTCCTCAAAGATCTCTTCTAATTCAAGGAGAGTAGTCTCAGACTCATCATCTCCCACTTGAAATTCATCCTCATACTAGTTCAATCCCAAATCAACAGCCTCTTCATATTCTAAAATATTTTCTTCTTGACTAGGCTTGGTTTGAGTTTCTTGTCTTGTGTCTTTCTTATTTCTCCAAGTATGAGAAACATTTCTTTTCTTCTTTCCTCCCCTTGTCTGACTAGGCTTGGAAGTGCTTGGAATACCCTCTTTCATTATGTTTTCAGAATGTTCATTCCTCTGGGACCTAGTACCTCTATAACTCATTTGATAAAAATCTACTGACTAGCACTGCTACAGAGATGTTTGAGTCACCACCCAAGTATATTGGGAATCCTACAATACCACTTAACAAATATCCAAATGAGACTATAAGACAAGGGACAAGAATAACCCTATTTTTTAATGATGACCTACTAGTTACTATAGACTTGTGTAACACTTCCCCAGTAGAGTCACCATCTTGTTGGCGTTCAAAATGGACACTTATGCTCTTAGGCTGCCAATATACCCTCAAGTTGATTTTAGGATTGGTTAATTCCAAAATGTATAAGGATCTTAGGGAAACTAGACCAACTATAGGGACAAGACTGCCCTCTTCACTTCTAGCTCTACAAAACCAAGGCGGGTGCACCTAACCCAGTGAAAACTATACTTTGCACACCAAAGACTGGGTCTAAACAACAGATTGAATAGTAAGAAAGTGCTAAATGCTAACCTCACATTCATTGACTCTCCATTACTATAGGGTATTACTACTATCAACCAAATATAATTAAAACTAAAAGTGTTGATATCTAGAGATGGAAAGAAGTAAGCAAGGGCCAATCCAACATTGAACTCGACTGAATATACTAATCTCTGATCAGTGCCATTATCCATTGGGAAAATCTCAAATACAGACATTGAAACATGAACCAACTATTGTCAAAGACTCATAGCCATAAACATAAGTATTTTAGCCCATCTACTACTTATAATATCCTTTTGTAGACAAATCAAAGTGAATCTATGTCCTATCCAAAGTATATTTCACTTGATCCTAGATCAAGAACTAAAGACTAGAACATATACAAAGGTAACCCTATGCAATGGATCAGAAAATCTAGAATTCACAAGATTGACACCAAGGAGAGACTTGAAAGCTTGAAATAATTGTATTAAGTATAATGAATCATGTACATGTTCAAAGTAGAGAAGAAAGAAAACCACTTCAATAACCTACAAAAGACTACAAGGGAATTCTATTCAATCTAATACAATATTATACCGCCTACTACAACTCCCTGGAACTAATCAAGATCAGAACCCTTTCAAAATAAAACATTTTACTTCTTATACTCCTAGTCACCTTGGAATCCTCAAAAAGGATGCATCAAGCTTCGGGTGACTAGGGTTAGGGTTTCAACAACTCAACCAACCAAAACTACATCAGAATTTAATGCAGGGGAAGAAACCTAAGCAACCCAGAGAAAATGAATCTCAGACGGATCTGCAATCATCAAAATCCATTAGGATAGTACAAAACAACAAGGAATTGTCATGAAAACCAATCAAATCGGCCGCTTGCAAACATACCTCAAGAAAAAAACCATACTTTTGCTAGTACAAAAACATCATGCCACCTACCACAGGGACCCTCAGGCCAGCCTACAACAACCAACGCCACCAAATCAATCAAAATCGGCCATTAAAACCATAAATTTTTGGTACCTTTTGTCGCTCGAAACCCTCTGCAAATTTGAATTTGAACTTCAATGGTCATTTTATGGCTTTAACAACAAATCGACAGTCAACATTTGAATCTCCATCAACTTTAAGTCGTGACCATCCAATCTCTACCTTTCGCGGTCTTTTAGTCTTTAACTCAATTGCCACCCTGGGTTTACCCTAGTAACCATGTGACAAGGCATTTCTAATTCACGAAAAGAAAACTTAACCCATCACTTAACTTCGTGACTTGGTGACCATAGGAAAACACATAACCTCAGTTCCACATTTAGCGAACTAGCAACCAAAGGTCACCACTAGTTCACAAAACACTTTATCTATCTGCCAGAAAGTTTAGCGATTCCATGAACGCTTGTTCGCTGAACCGCTAAAACATTTAGAGAACTGCCACTATTTCACGCGAACAAGTGAAGCCTTCATAAATTTGTCAGACAACCAAAATGTTGGAAATTTTCCTAATGTGGATGCATAGATGTTGTCATTATGGCAACATATGATCTCTATTGACAGCGCAGAATCTGGAATGCAAGTATGGCAAGTTGAAGAAAGAAATTGTCTAAGTTTGGATATAGTGATCCTGGCAGAGCACCCGATGAAGATTTAGTTGGCGACATCCACTGGAGAAATATTTTTGTTTGCATAGTTAACTAAAGCTTCTATAGAGTATGAGGATACCCCATCTCAGTGTGCATAAAGTTTGGAGCAGTACGGACAAAGTTATTCAAAGTTTACCGAAGATAGTTTTTGCAGATAGAACAGTTTTGGAGATAGTTTTAGCGAAAGAGTTAAGGGATTATTTTTTCTTGTCAAAATAATGACTTAACATTATGAAGGGACAACATCCTAGATGTTTACTCTTGGATAAAGATTTTGGAAGCCGACCATGTAAAGTTATTAGCTTTAATAACTCATATATTAGGCATACTTGAAATGTAATGAAATATAGAAGTGATATGTAAAAAGAAAGAAAAGATAACTTGTGATAGTTGTATATTGTGATAGCAGAAAAGGCTATTCATGTGAAGTTGTAAGCAGTACCATATTACAGTCAAAAACATTTTGTATTACCTATTTGGGCAGTGAACTCAGCTGGTGATCAGGTTTTGTAATCTAACTCCTAACAGGGTTAAGGCTTCTTACAAGGCCTAAAGTCCTTTAACCAGGATAGATCTATTATACATTGTAAATTGACTCCTAACAGGGTCCAATATCCCTAATAGGATACTTTTGATTAGTGATCTTTGTGGGTACCATCCCCACCAGGATTTTCCCTTGGCCAGGGTTTCCTCAAGAACATATGATGTGTTATGAGCTCTTTCTATTTACTGTTATGTTTTTTAATCAGCTTGATAATCTTTGTATGCACTAAAGTAATCTGTTATATCCATAAGTGGGAAAAAGAAAAAGTTTGTGAAATACTGATTCACCCCCCCTCTCAGTATTTCCTATTTCTAACACAAAACACTTATCAGAACCACTAAAAGACTAAGAAACTTTGACCGGGCCCACATCAGGAAGATCGACGACCGTCTAAAGTTTGCATAGACCTCCAAGATTCTATCAGATTTCACACCCACCATCAAATAAAGAATCTCCTCCCTACACTGACAACCCTCTGACAGGAAACAAAATCAATGGTTGTCGCAAGATCTTAAGCCTCTGACACACTCGATGAGAACTTACGCTAACTGTCAGATTGAAATACTATCAAAGAGGGGCCCAGGAAAATATTAAGCCCGAACATAGGAAAAATTAAACGCTGAGACTTAGGCTTAAAGGAAAATATCAGGCGCAGGGGACCATAGGAAAATTAAACACCGCCGGAGGAAGAAACTTAGGAAAAATTAAAAGGGACCCCGCCGAACATGAAAACCTAACCATCGAACAACTTAAAGGATTTAATTAGCACATGCAGATTAGGACTTTAAGTGACCTGAAAAAGGTTAACTTGAAATTAGAACAAGGTCAGGGTTTCAAGGGGTAATGGCTAGTTTTTTTTAATATTTTGCAAGGGTTTCAAGGCCAAGGACACAAAAATGACTGTAGGGACCAGAAGAAAAAGGCTAGAGCCATGAAATTTTTTCTAGGTGCTAACACTATCTTCCTACTCACTTACTTCCATTGACTCTCTAACATCTACCCAAACACTCCTTAAATACATTTCCTCAACCACAAGTCAGCTAGAAGAAATAATTAACTCCTAAGCCAAGTTGGCTTCTATTACAAACAAATATTAAATGAAATAATAGTCAAATCTCAAAGAGCTGTACAAACAATTAATTCTCCATGTCGGCCTCAAGATCTACATAAGAGAATACAACAAAAGCTACCAACAATAAATGCACCAAGTCGGCCAACCAAATCTTCAAGAACTCCAGTTGGTAAACTAGAACTATCGAGGACCAGAGAAACAACTGAACACCAGTTAAACAACCGACCACACCAAGTATCACCGAGCAACACAGGCATTGTTGAGAAAGAATGTCGACCGAGCATCACAGGCATCGTCGAGTACAAGTTCCACCGAGTGCAAGAGGTTTCATCGAGTTTCTTCAGTGATCAAACTTCCTTCAATAACCAAGACCATCACTTAAAGCTACAACCAAGTAACATAGAACCAAAACAACACACCACCATGCAGATTTACCGAGTACCCTAGAATCCCCCTACATCGTGTCTTGTGGATTCTCAATGTTAATTGGCTTTTTACTAGGTGGATAGAAGGACCATATAGAAAGGTTATTATCATTTGGTCTTATTTCAAACCCATAATTGATTTAGATCAATAAGGCCAATCTAACCCCTTAACCAAATCACTCTACCAATGCTCACAAACCCAAAAGGTTACTCAAACTCTTCTTAAGGTTTCTTCCCACAAAAGTTACCCAAACTTTTTCTCAACAACCCAAGACTATTTCAAGACCTTATAGGTTTTCTCCTACCTTATTTAAACTAGCTTCAATCCCCCCACTAGGGCCCCCAACAAACTAGACAACACAAACTATCCAACTGGTCGCAGGCTAGACCCTTTCCCTTATAGCCCTATAGAAATTTCAGTCTTGACTTTTTGCAAGATTTTACCAAAACAATTGGTGAAAATATTATATTTTTAGATACCCAGTTGGTCCCTCTATAAAATATCCAAATCTCAAGTACACTTCCTTTGGAAACCCTATATAGAAATGACCAAACTATCCTAATTTTAGGTCTAATTAGGCCTCTTTTCCAAAGCAACCACAAGAAATACTTAACTGCCAAACCTCAAAATATCCACAATCTTCTATTTTGATGTCAAACTAAGGATTTAGTAACCTTTTCCCCAAATGAATCCTTATATGTCAATCACAAAACCCTCTAATTTGATGGCCCAAAACTAGGGCTTTCTAGTTCTCCCACTTCCAAACACTTACAAGACCCAATCAAAGTTACAATACCATATTTAGGACATTCCTAACCCCTTCAAATATAAAAATTCCCCCTTTTTAAGGAAGATCTTTTACTACTACACATGTAGCAACATTTCACCCTCTTTTTCAATAGCCTTCCATGATGATCACCTATCAAACACTTCTCCCTACATGTATTTGTGTTAGTAACATTAGATATATGTTAAAAGGGATCCATTTAATAGGAAACAGTAAGTAAACATCCACAAAATGGATCAAGAACTTGTTAGGACCTTCAAAACAGTTAAATTCTTCATCCTGTTTTGGTTCAATCAATCAAAATGTCATAATCAAATTCATCTAATGCTTCAAATCACTTAAATAGGACATAAAAAAACTATATAAAGGTCCTGCTTCATTTCCTACAAATTAGATAATCAAATCAATATGGAAACATGCAAAGACCAATGAGATTTGCAAGAAATTGTTATTTTATTTGTTCTCAGATTGTTCTCTGTACACACCCTTACACCACACCATGTCAAATGCCCTTTAGAGGATTTATAGACTCCATACAAACTTCCCCCAACTGATTTAGATTGGTTTGATTACATAACCAACCCAAAAAAACTCAAAATCATAAAGCCCACCAATACCTAACTAGTCGTTAGAATTTAAATATTCAAATTTGGAAATCCTAACAAATGAGCACTAACCAAATTCTACCCACTACTAAGAGAATTCAATTGACCTTATTACATTATTTAACTATTGTAAAACCCTTCTAGACTCTTACCTATCATAAATCCCCCTATTACATCATTTTGGTCATATGGTCCCTTTGGGGCCATTAAGACATTTTGCCATTACATCATGTTTATCACATACAAAGGCCATAATTGGATTTAAAATATCATAATTAACCTTTGATGATCCTTCAACTCCATCTTTGAACCTTGGTGTCTTCCTATCAAGTCTTTGGACATGAGGTGCTCTTACACCAATAACATAACCTATCAATCCCTTGATCATTGATCCTACAATCCACATCTTTGTATCTCCTTAAATCATCAAACACAATGCAAGTGGAGATGTCTTCTAATCATCAATAATATCCACCTCCATTGCTATTTCCTTTCCTTTTATATTATAAACAAACATTTTTAATTCCATATATTTGACAAATTCACTATCACTAATGAATTTATCAATACCTTTTTCCTCAAATATTCAACTAAGTACTTTGCAATCTCCAAAATGTCATAATTGTAACTAGTCATGGGCTAGTAGGTCTCAAGTTGAGCATCTTGTAACACTTCCTTACCTTCTTTCCCCCTACTATACTTCCAATATCTTGTAAAATAGCCAAGTTGGTTGATCATGCAAGTGACTGCCTATCAAGAGGCATAATAGGGTTTGTACCTCCAATTCCACTAGTTGCATGCACTTGGCTAAATGCAACAACAACTTCAACCTCATTTAGTAACACCTTTGCAGATTAGATAAACAACTCCAATCTCTTTGCCCTATTAAACTCATTAGGTAATTACCCTCGGTAATTGGGAAATTCCCTTGATCTCCTAAGCCCAAATTGCTACATGTTGTTGTATACTTCAAGCACATTGCAACCCCTCTTGTAGGATGAGAAATTCATCCATAGTTCCTCCTTTTTCAGGAAAGAGTGGTGATATGATCCCAAGGTAGCATATTTCTTTTCAAAGTCATATTATTCCTTAGGATAAAATGCTCTAGTCTCTACCCCTTTAGGAAAATTATATGTGTTGATAAATTTGATAACCTCTTCAAACCCCTATGAATCATTAATATGAAAATATCCCATTTTGAGATGTCAAGGGAGGATTGAAGCTTTGTTATTTTGCCTTAAAAAATTAGTAGCCTCAAACAATTGCCAAATGAATTTCAAAATTTCTAATTTGTCAAGAATAGTGAAGGGTAGGACATGAACCTTACCCTCAAATCTATAAACCCTAATGAATGAATATATCTTCATCAATTACCAATCCACCCAATTGTGATCTACTTTTTGTGCATCACCCTTTTCTTTTGGCCTTAAAAACCTCATTATATCTAGGAACATATTTGGGGAGGCTTTGGAGCCTATGATATCATATAGTCTTTGAACAAAGAACTCTTCAAAGTGTATATATTGAGCATTTTTGTACTCACAGTCCCAAACATTAGTACACAATTAAATAGGCTTAGGGTTCCCAAAGTTATCTATAGGGTTAATATGGAGTTCACTACTCCATACTTTGAACCAATTTCTTTCCCATAGAAGCATATACATCAATAATGAAAACCATTTTAAAATTAACCACCGATTCATTCTATTTAATTACACATGGTGACTGATGCATTTATTCAACCACATAATAGGGATAAACAAATGGCCTATTATTATGTATATTTAATAGTGAAGGGTAGGACATGAACCTTACCCTCAAATATATAAACCATAATGCATGAATATATCTTCATCAATTACCAATCCATCCAATTGTGATCTACTTTTTGTGCATCACCCTTTTCTTTTGGCCTTAAAAACCTCATTATATCTAGGGACATATTCGGGGGATCTTTGCAACCTATGATATCATATAGTCTTTGAACAAAGAACTCTTCAAAGTGTATATATTGAGCATTTTTGTACTCACGGTCCCAAACATTAGTACACAATTAAATAGGCTTAAGGTTCCCAAAGTTATCTATAGGGTTAATATGGAGTTCACTACTCCATACTTTAAACCAATTTCTTTCCCATAGAAGCATATACATCAATAATGAAAAACATTTAAAATTAACCACTGATTCATTCTATTTAATTACACATAATGACTGATGCATTTATTCAGCCACATAATAGGGATAAACAAATGGCCTATTATTATGTATATTTTGTATACCATAGTCTAAAATAGTCAGTTCCTTTGGAAATTTATCATCTCCCTTATATCCAAACACTTTAAACTCAAAATAATAGGTCATATAGTAGTATTTGTGAAATAATTTGGCACTTTAGGGTGGAGCCTCAAAACTTGTGAACTTGTTTAGCTCACCATTAACCCTAGGTCTATGAATTGGAAGCCATACCCTCCTATATATTCCTTCCACATTCTTATATTCTTAATTGAGGGAAGCTAGGTTAATCTTTACATTGTAATTGGAACCATCCTTTATGCCAAAGATATTTCAAATTAAATCCTTATTTATGCATAACATAAATCCTTGTGACCTTTCAATTTCCTTGGTTTGAGTGTTAAAATATATAACTAAAACCATAATCAGGTCTACATTAATGAAAATATTAGGGACTACCAAATTTTCTAACCCCAACCTCCAAGGGTTAGACTTTGGCTGAGGGCTCTCTAGTTTAGTATAGAAATCTATAAAAATATTGTTCCCTCTGACTCCCATGTGTAATTCACTAGCCTCTATCTGATTGTCACTAAATTTTAAGAAATATAATGTCATTTTTGACCTCTAGGAGCAACTAGGGAATTGGAAAATTAAGTCATCACAAAGGTGCCACTATTTTTTTATTTTTGGTTGCAGGACCTTCTAGGGTAGGGTTTCTTGAATAAGGTGAAGCCATAGAAATTTTATTTTACAAGAGAAACCTCATTCTAAAAATTCAATTACACTATAATTTATTCTATGAATTCACATTTCTTTAAGAAATTTGTAGAAAAGACAAGGTGGTAAACCAAGGGTTAACTCACTATTTATCAATTTATTGGGTTAGACAACTACACTAGATGATAAAAACAGATGCTTGAACTCGCACAATTCTTTCTTTGTTCTACAATTCTTATTGTTTTTTTATGAAATCAAGAGAAAAAACCTCCCAATTAGGCTTTCAACCTTGATTGTTGTGCCATTAAATTGACATGTGTAAGCAATTACCATTGGAACAGGAAAAAAATTGAGTTTAAACCATGGTCGTCAATGCAAAGAAACCAATGGTACTCAACAAGATTTGAAATCCTTCCATTGAGATCAATAAAATTTTATCACTTCATGCTTTTATTACACAGTGAGACATATTCTCAATGTATTTGTAATGCCCCATGTTGGAATAGAATGAATGTCTCATCAAGCCACCACACTAAGTAGAGAATTTACACATTATATGCCACATAAAATTTATTAGTGTGTTGAAATATTTGAAATCCCTCAATGCACCACCAAGTGAATAAAAATAAAACCTTTGGCACACCACATTGTCCATTCATCCCAACTAAATTTGGTGGTGCAGTAAAACATTTGAAAGGCCCTGATGAATTACTGTGCTACCAACACATCAACATATCTATCACCACATGGATGTACACTTGAATACCTCCAAGAACTTGGAAATGTAGTGAAACATGTGAAATATTTGACTACACTAGTGCAAGGGATCCATCATCATCTATCCATTGTTTAATTTCTCAACTATGAGCCCACACAACTGCTTTGTGGTTCACACCAAGGGAAGAAATAAATCCTACCACACCACCACATACATTCATATCTTGTTTATCTATGCACATGTACCCACATTTCATTTTAATTTCCATCCACATCATCTCTTGATGACACACCGAAGGAGAAAGGAACTCCCACCATGTCACCGCGTGCCACATCACAATAAAATATTATGCATAGAGAAATTACTTGGTAACTTGTTGAGACAAAAGGAAGCTCTTAATGCACCACCATGTGCCAAATTGAATCATACAAAGAAGCTTAGTAATGTAGGGAGATAGGAGAAACATTACATTACATCACTACATGGGACT
This sequence comes from Chamaecyparis obtusa, assembly GCA_027943335.1. Lineage (NCBI taxonomy): Eukaryota > Viridiplantae > Streptophyta > Pinopsida > Cupressales > Cupressaceae > Chamaecyparis > Chamaecyparis obtusa. Next base: position 744,143 of record BSBK01004658.1, read on the forward strand.
TGCAACCTCTTAACCAATGAATAATGTACACGAATTCATAATTGGGTTAAGTTATCATGTGAGGGGAAAAAACTTAGGCAAAATGACTTAGAAAATAAAAAAAGAAATAATCGACAATAATAGGGGTAATCAGTGGAAGATGTAAACTTTGACAAAGGGGTTTGATTAACCAATGGACTTTAACTAATGAGAATGTAACACTTAGAGAGCTAATTCGACTATGTAAACAAGTCAACACAAGAATAGAAGTTGGTGCGAATATTTGAATATTTTGAAGGCATAAGGCACATTTTATACAAAACCCGATCCTCAAATCCTTTGCAAAAAATAGGTCTAACATGTCCACTACTTGGTTCTTTAAACAAAATTAAATTTCCTCTACTACTATAACTTATTTTACTTGAATTTAACATCTTCTTGAGATGACCAATTAAACAAGTTATATAAAGAAATTATCTTCAAATGATTTGAGTTATAATTGATATTCAAACCAAAATAGTATAAAACAAATTATTATGAAAGAACATAAAAAATTCTTAGTTAATTGAACTAAAATCACAAAAGAACTCAATTCATAAGAAGATGATCCACTGCCTCAATATATTAGAAGAGGCACTAGTGTTGTAGTTTCTATATCATATTGTTTCAACATTACATGTAGAGTTTTATGTATAGAAATATTTGAAGAGGTCATTCCTAACATAAACATTCTAATTTATCACCTTAGATTATACTCATGAAATCAATACTACTTTCCTCGAATAACTATAATGCATCCAAAAGGATTTAATCTATTCCTTGAAGAAAACTAGTAACACATTATACATTCATGAAACTAATATGAAGACAAATTTGGCTATTTTGAATAAAAAAAACTTATGCAACAAAAGGAAAATTGAGTAGGAGACAATCTGCAAATGATATTTTCAATTAATTTCTTTAGAATTATTCATACATTTGATTTAATACAAGACTCTATCATTTCTATTTCTCCAAAAAGATCTATTACATAAAATATTATACTTGTTTGTGTACAAAATGTTTTTAGAACCTATAAGATTGGCATTGGTATTCCTGGAGAGAAACTACTTGAATGGAATTTGAAACGGACTGAGTCTAGAGCTCTTCCATAGATCCAACTAAGCTTGTGAGCCATGCCATTATTGCCCATGGGTGGTTTTTGAGGTATAAAATGCCATAATGAAAAAATATCACCATATTTTCTCATGGAAGATGGATTTGAAAGTACAACACAAGGAGAAACAAATGACTCCAGACTCCCATCTTTTGTGTTTGCACCCAAAATTTTATTTGCCTACATCCTATAAAATAGAACCAGAAGTGGTAATTTGAGATCAAAATTATTTACAACTTGTAGTGGATACCTTTAACTGTACCCAATTAGTTTTGTATCTCTCGAATTACCAAAGGCAATTTTAGTATCTCTCTAATTATGAAATGTATTATCAACTAGTTCATTGCTATGATCTTTGTATATCTTCTACAATATGGCTCAGTCTAACCCCTTCTTTTTACAATGAAATCCCTCTATAGACTCAACAAGCCCTATCCTTAACACTCAAACAAAGAAACACTCCCTTCCAATTGTGAACAACCCAAATTTAGACAACACACATAACTCATTCTATGTTTATCCTTTCCTATATTTAAGTTATGGTTCACACTTTCAAATTGCAAAAAAAGAAGCAACAACTATCCCAAGATTTGCACATATCCCAACAGCTTCAAAACCTATCATTCTAGCCTTTTCCCTTGGTTACAAAAAGTTAAATATGACACTCAAAAGGTTGTGTGACAAGGGAATGATTTTATAGAAAGGGAATGATTTTTAGATCAGAAATATACAACATTCCATCAGTCATGACATCTCTTCTTAGATTCTTCCTTCCATCACTTTTTTTAATGTATTGTCAAATAGTTTTGGCCAACTAGACACGAAATTCCTATAACTCAAATGGTGCCACTTGGTGGCCAATCATTTTCTTAGACCCTATAATAATTAAGACTAACTTAAACACTCTAATTTCATGTATCTTGCATCATTATTTAATTAATCACTATAACCTTGTGAGAACTTACTATAATACATAACCAGAATTTAACCCTATTCTCAATAGAAGCCTAAGTTATGCATTACATGTTTAAAATGAATTTATAAAGACAAATTGATCTATCCTTGACTAAAAAATTCATTAAATTGACACATAAGCTTGTAAGAGACAATACATGTCGAGATTCTCATTAATTATTTCATGTATATAATATTTTCTTCACTTACAAAAAACTCCATGTATATTCCTCCAAAATACCATCTATATTTTATTTCTACCCATCCAATATATAATCTCACAAGTTTTCACAACACCTTGTTTATCAACCTTGAATTCCCTTTATAGAAACCAGGGAGAAAAGACACCTTTGATTGATGACAAGATAACATATGTTGAAATATGATTCCATACTCAAAATTAAGAAAAAAGGGTTAGGGGTAGAAAAAATATCAAAATTCTTCCAAGATATCCATCTTTTCAAAATTTTAAAATTTGGTGGGAGCTAATGACTAGTTCCTGGTCCAAATTAAAATTCAAAAGATAAATACAGAGGGTTAGGGTTAGTAACAACATCATAAAGCATCTAATGCTCTATTTTTTAAGTACTGGAGAGACTTGAGATGCTGAATGTAGTCTTTGTCACCAATTTTTTCCTTTGTCTTTCTCAATTTGGTCTATCCTTGATTGATGAAAATCAGGTCCTCTACATAGTTGCTGAAGTTCATTATTTCTCTATCTTTATCAGAATTTATTTTTTCCAAAGAAATGTCTCCCAAGGCCTCAAGCTTCGCCTCCCAATCTATAAAGGTCTTTGAAACCTATGACCTTATGTCCATCTCTTTGTTCACAAAACATAGAAGGCATCCCATACTCTATCAGGTTATAGAAGCTAGATAACTATACCCCAATTATCTTAGTATATAGTTTATTCTTGGAGAACATTTGGGACAAAACCTTGATTTTCCATTCATATTATAGAAAAAGATCAAGAAGAATATAAAGGGGAAAATTTTCAGCATAAAACTTGAAACCCCTTATCAGCTTGTTCAACCTTGATAGTAATCATGATAAGAATATTTTCTATTATAGGTGCACATGTTGGAAGTTGAGGAAATCCAAATAGTCACTCCATTTATCTTCTACAATTATTGAAAGGATATTTGACTTTGCATCAATCATGAATTCAACTGCATCCTTAGTGGCCTCATCCCACTTGACATCTCTAATAGCCTTGTTCAATTTGGCTTTCAATCTATCATTCTCAACATTCAATGTGGTAATTGTAGTCTATAGTTTATTTACCTCTTTAGTAGGTACCCCTTCAATAGAAAGTGCATAACCTTCTTATAATTTTTCTTCAAGAATCTTATCTCTAGCCTCTAAGGCTACAATTTTCTATTGTTCTCTAGGTGCAACTACACATGAAATTTGGGCTACATCAACAACTAGATTAGTTTCTTGCACACCTAAAAAACCAGTAGACTTTATAATAAGAAATTGTTCATAGTATTTATCTTGAAAAGAAAGCATAGAGTTATTCATGGACTTAGGATATAAGGACCATATAGAAATCACATCAAGCTTCTTATTGAACGTAATGCCAAAGAGTAAGCTTTTTTCTTGGTTCAGAGAGAAGATAGATAGATCAACATTTTTACTCCTCATGAGGCTATCAAAGGCAATGGTAGAAGAAATATCACAACCCTTTGAAAGAAGAACACCACCATTGAAAAATATTTCTCTTCCCTTTTCTGGTGTCATGGTTTCCATCTTTTGTTAAACTTTACTAAGGACTTCATCTTTAATATTTGATTTTTCCTCCTTAATCAAAGTTTCAAAATTTACTCCCCTGCTAGCTACCAAGATTTAGGCCTCTTTTTCAAGAACAAGCTAATTTAAATATTTCTTCCCGATGAATTCATCATCAAAAATTAGATCTCTACATGAATACATGCTAATATATTATATTAACCCTCCTAAATTGAAAGACTGCAAGTGTTCTTTCACCTTATGGCACTTCAAGTTGATTTTTCTTTTGGATGTCAAAATGACTAGGAGGTGGAGGTGGAAGTATTGGGGTTGTAAATCCCTTATATGGAGTGCATGGGATGGGTTTATTAGGGGATAATTCTCTAAGTGGGACAATTTCCAGTGGGTTATCTACAACACTTGATGACCCAGATCCTGATGGTGGGGTCACCTCCATTGGTCCCTTTGATGAAGAGGCTACAAAAATCCCAAGTGGGGGTAATGAAACCTATGGGGAAGGTTGAGGAGTCTCCTAAATGGTAGGTGGGGGAGAATAAATAATCTATTCAATGTGTGGAGGTGATTGAGGTGGAATAAGAGGTGGGGATGCATCTCCAATTAGAGATCCAATTAAAGAAGGAGAGGACTCAGAATATATTTCAATTGGGATATGGGTAGGATCTTGAGCCTTGGGAGTGTCCATATGAGGAAATTACATCCTATCAATATCTATATACAAAGTGGAAATCATTTTCATTTTTAACTCAATAGCAGTAGCCATTTTCTACAAAGGATTATGATTACTGTGTTTCTCCTTATGATGCTCCACATACTAGATTTTGTACCATCTTTCTCTCCTCCTTAGCACATCATAATAGTCTTCAACATTTCTTATCCAATCCTCTAGTGGCTCCACTTGATGAGGATCAATATTTGAGTAGACACTTTTTATGAATCCTTCTAAATCATAAAATCTATAGAAATTAGGAGACATATGATATTCATTCATTTTAGTAAGGATTACATCAAATCATTTTATTGCAATGAAATGTAGTAGACCTTGGATGACCACTTGGGGAGGGAATAGATAACCTCTCTTCCTTGATCCTCTTAAAGAGTAATTTTTTAAAGAAACTAATTGCCTTATGACTTCAAAAAAGGAAATTCTATTAGGTATCAAGATATGTAGTATTTTAGGTGCCACTTTACTTCCAAAGACTCTAATAATTTTATGATCCTTATAGAAGAACCATGATCCCCAATTGTGGTTAAGTCCTACTTGTGGATTCAAATCCTTTGGACTTAGGAATTCCTTGACTTTATGAGAAATTTCCCATTAAATACTTTCCTTCAAATAAGTCATTAGAGGCCTGAAATTTTTCTTGTCAAACAAGACATGAGAACATTATCTGTAACCTTTATCCCAAATATAGGTCCACTCTTGAATAGGAAACATTTCTCCATCTACAACTACATTGAATTTGAGTGCTTGTCCCAAATTTTGAGACCATTCTAGAGGATGATATGCATTAATATGGAATCAAATCTAAAATTACTTGTCTTCTTCTCCTTCATTGTAATTAAATCCTTTCGGATAAAATTTTATAATGTTCCTACATAATCAAAACATCTATCAGTATCCATTCCTTATATATCTAAGCACACGAGAAACATCCAATTTGGGATCCTTGATGTTGCATTTGTACCACTCCATTGACATAAATAATTTAATGTATCTTTTATATATTGAAAAAATAAATAAATATCTTATGGAGGAAGGTATTTGGGACACACGAACTTCTTTTCCTTGGATAAGTTCTTAGGTATATGTAGAGGAATATTGCCTCCATATAACTCTTTATATTTATCAAAATTATTCTCTAATTGATTCTAGTCAAAATCCCACCATTCTAAATCTGTCTCTAGTCTAGATGTCTCCTCTATGGTTTCTCTAGCAACTTTGACCATTTCCTTTCCATAATGGGATAAGAGCTATATTTTCCTAGGAATGTACTTGTCTATAATGGAAATCATCAAATATGCATTAGCAAAAACATTAGGAATAATGATTCTTTCCAAATTTGAGTCCAATAAGTTCCTGGTAGGAATTCCCTCCTTTCTTTTGTTATAATTCTTTCTCCATATATAAAATCATGTCACATTAGCTCCTAAGATCAGATCTCTACATCCTGCCTAGAAGTTGATTAATCATTTCTCAGGGAGACTATAAGATTTATCCATTTTCCTCTCAAAATTTGACCCTGGTAATTTAATTAACATCTCCTAAGCATAAGGGTCTAGGTTAGAAGATCCTTGTTCCTTTTCCATGATTTAAATTCTCTAGTAGAGTTTAGTATAAGGTTAGGGTCTTGAAAATCTAAGCTCAATCACCTCCCTAAGTTCATAATTAACTCAATTATACCTAGATGGCTTCTAAAAAAGATATCAGAATAGAATTGTGCAATTGAAAGATTAAACATCAATGCATATACAAAAATCCCTAATTTCAGAGTAGAAAACCCTAAATTGTAGAAGAATAAGCTTAAATATAGAAAATAGTGGATACCGAGTGTAGATAAATACTAATATCATTGCAGAAGATCTATTATAGTGAAGAATTTGTCTACAACAACACTATTCATCTCTTAGTTATAGGCACTTAACCAGGTTTGTGGTGCCAATTAGTTGTTAACATTCAAATTCAAACGTTGAAAATGCAACAGCTCAATGAAAATAAAACACAACAAATGTTTCCCTTTTATCCATTGCCTAAAATTGTTTGATCCTCAACCCAATGAAAACAAAATGTGTTTCCCTTTTATCCCATGCTTGAAATTATTGGTCAACTAATTGTGGTGCTCTTTCACACTTAGCAATTCTTGCATCTTCATTTTAATTATGGAACTACAACACTCTGAGAACCATCATTCTATTGGAAACTACAATTGAAGCAATTTTTGTATTGTCATTGATGCCAAACCTTAACTGGTAAGACTATTGCTATCTAAGAAAGTACTTTATCTATTTGATTGTTGAGAAGGATTAGGGCAAGGGTGATAACAATATCACCTAAGGAAAGGTTGAGCTATCTTGATACTTCAATGGGTACTTGATTATGTGGCACAATAATAAGATAATGTATTGTTTATCTAAGTGAGAAGAAAGACTAAACAAGTAGGCTTAACCGAGCAGAAGTGAAGAAATCTAGTTTAAGCCGAGTGATGTTAGTGTCAACTAAGCCAGTATATGCCGAGTAAATTCAGTGTCGACCGAACAATAGTTTATTACCGAGGAAGATAGTATTAGCCAAGGGAAACAGTTTCAAGTGATGACCGAGCTACATAGTGATGACCGAGGAGTTGAACACAGTATTGATCGAGTGTTAGTAATTTACATTTGAGGAAGAATTCAGATTCCTAGCTGACATGTTTGAATTCTTGGATTATGTAATTTGTGTTGACTTTATTTATTGAATGTATGGAGCATTTAATGCACAGTAAACCATTTTATTGTGATTCCATAAAGAGATTAGAGATGTTTCTAGAAGGATGGATGAAGAACATAATGTTGGAAGGATTCGATGAATTTGACCTAACCCTAAGATCTATGGAGGAGATTAAGCAGCAAAAGATGGATCTACCTATTGAAGAGGTATTAAGGAAACCTAAGTGTGAGGTTGAAGCAATATGATGGAGTTGTTGTTGTTATTGACTGAATAAGTAGAAAAGGTTGAAGGAGAAGGAGTTTTGATTGCTTTAAGGGATTTTCAAGCATATCAATGATGGAGATGGAAATGGATCTCAGTCAGTAAGCCAACATATATATGTAAGAATTGGATCTGTTATTTGCAAAGTGAGTTGTATGTTTTTACATCAAACACTATTGTTACTTTCTAACCATTTTATTAGTTTACATCCTTTAATCAAGGTTGACCTAAGAGTCATTGTATAAATCCTTTAATCAATGTTGCAATCTAATGGAATGTACTTAAGTCCTCTAACAAGGCGCACTCCTAACAGGGTGGTTGAAATCCTTTAACCGGGTCACACCTAGCAGTGTGTTTGTGATGTAGGAGCATCCTGGGTGTAAGAGAAATCTTGCATCACCCAAAAATATTTCTGTTTTTGAATTCAATAAGGGCTATCTTGTGCAGAGCTGCTATTTATGGAAAGTTACTATTTTTGGTAATTTTTGTCTGTGCTCAGAATGATCTAATTTCTTTCTTGGAGGTTCATTTTGGTCAGATAAGTCTACCAGTAAAGTTTCATTTCCAGATCAAGTGTATGTTGGAAGATATTGAAGATTTTCGGTATTGGCAGCAGGGTACAGAAACTTTGAACTCAGTTTTGAAGGCTTTAGAGGCCCCGGATGAGGTCAAAAATTTGGGTGACGGGCGCTTGCGCGGGTCAAGCCTGTAGAGCGCTTCGTGGCATTTCCAAAATGGGGTTATAATAGCCGAGCGGGTCAACGGGTGATGACTTATGGTCTTCGGAAGTTGGGCCACCTAAAATGGCAAAAAATAATTTTCTTCAAAATTTTTGTTCGGGTTTCAAAGGTTATCTTGAGCCGACTATGATGTAATAAAATGTAAAATAAAATAATTCTAAGTTTGGTCGGCCTTATTGGCTAAAAATTCTGGAACCTTCCCAGGCGGTGGAAAATTGCCTATATAAGGAAGGCTGTATTATTGTCTTAGGCAGTTCAGAATAGTTCTGGGTAGTAGATCTGGGTATTGATTCGAGGCTTTGTCCTACAGAATATTGTAAGGGAATGCCCATGTGGCTTTGCATATTGTAATTCTGAAAGTTTGTAATTCCACATTTGTGGAGATAATAAGAAGCCAATTTTCTGTTCTTGCATATTGTTGTTGTTTCTCTATTTTTGTTATGTGTTTGAGGTATTAAGGAGAGCACCCTTCATCAGTTTGTAAACCTTTGACAAGGTTGGATTTTCACAGAACTCACTTTAGAAGAGTGAAAATATCAGTAGCATGTTACAAAGTGGTTTTTCTCAAATTGGGTTTCCACTATAAATCCTAGTGTTAATACTTGTGTGAATGTTTTGGTTTGAACATTTCTATGTTTTGCAAGTTAAATACTATTGGATAGTGGATTGCACTATTATATGTTTTGTATATACATTCTGTAATGACCGAGTAGCTGTTGGTTGTTAGATCTAAGTTTTTGAAGTGTTTAAAATTTTAATTTATACATCTAGACCTAAGAACAACTGATTCACCCCCCTCTCTGTTGTTCTAAATCATATTAACAATTGGTATCAGAGTTTTTGGTGCTTACAAAGAACAAGTTTAAAGGTACTTGAAGTAAATGATCAGGATGTAGAAGAAGGAGGTACTAAAGCTGAATAAGGAGAACTTCCCTACATGGCAGAGTCTGATGAAATTGCATCTAGCTAGTATTGGTGACTCAGCAAAGTATTATGTTGAACATGACTATGTCACACCTGCTACACCCTTGACTATCAAGGAGATGAGAGAAAAACAAGAACACAACCAAGAAATGTTGGAGATTGCATCTGCCTTAAGTTATCTTGAATTTGAAGACATTAAAGATTGCACAAATGCAAAGCAAATATGGGACACTCTTGAAAACATCTATGGTGGTGATGTGAATGTACTAAGGGAAAAGGCTAAAAGCTTGAGAGGTAAATTTGATGAAATGAAAATGCAAGAAGGTGATAATATTGCTCAATATTGTGGTAGGATAAAAGAGGTTTTAAATGCTATTAGAGGAGCTAATGGGACTATTGATGATAAGACTGTTATTGGAAAATTATTGAGAACTTTGCATCCTATTTATGCCATCAAAATTTCAGCAATTAGATGTAACCCTGGTAATGCTCTAACTTTGGAAAGTCTTGTTGGTAAGCTTACTACTTTTGGGCTTTCTAATTATGATAACTTCACTATTGCTAATGTTGAATCTGAATTTAAGTCACAAATGGTTCTGACTAAGTCTAAGAAAGAAAAAGAAAGATGCATCAGTGAGAGTGAAAGTGATAGTGACACTTCTGATGAAGAACTAGAGGATCTTGAAGCTCTTATGGCCAGAAGATTGAAAAGAGGAAAAGGAAAGTATAAAGGTAAACTCCATATCATATGTTTCTCATGTAACAAAGTTGGTCATATAGCTACAAGATGTCCTAACAGAGATGACAAGGATAAGGAAAGAGATAGCAAGCACAAAGATAAGAGAGAAAATAAAGGTTACCAAAGGTACAAGGACTACAAAGATAAAGGTAAGAATTCTTGTTATATTGCTAAAGAATAAATTGACACTGATAATGATGATTTTGAAATTGAAGTAGTCTATGTTGCTATGAAAGATGATTTTGATGAAGATGAGAAAACTGGACTTGTATCCTATGAGAACAAAAAAGATAAATGTATTATTGATAGTGGTTGCTCACACCACATGACTGGTGACAAAAGTAAGTTTGATACCTTATATCATTAAAAAGGTATAAGTTTTAAGTTTGGTAATGATGCACCATGTCTTGTTAAGGGAAAATGATTAATTAAGCTGACTGATAAGATCACTTGTAAAAATGCTTATTGGGTTGAAGGTCTTAACTATAATCTACTAAGTGTTCCACAGCTTAATAGCACTGGTTACCGAGTGGAATTTTATCACAGGAAGGCTAAATATTTGATGTCATTGGTGAACTAATTGGAAGTGGAGAACAAACAAGAGGTAATTTGTTCTATCTAAACCTATCTGAGGAGACATGTTTGATTGCACAAATTAATGATATATGGTTATGGCATAAGAGGCTATATCATGTTAACTTTGACAATTTGGTAGATATTAGTAAAATGAAGAAAGTGAGAGGACTGTCGAGATTGAAGAAACTTGATAATGTAATGTGCAAACAATTTCAGTTGGGTAAGATGACAAAGTCTAGTTTCAAGAGCAAGACTTTTACTTCTGAAAATGTTTTAGATTTGGTTCATACTGACCTTTGTGGACCTATGGGTGTACAAAGCTATTGTGGGCTAGGTAATTTATTTTGTTTGTTGATGATTACACTAGAATGATGACTATAATGTTTTTAAAAGAAAAATCTGATGCATTTCAATTATTTAAGTGGTATTTGGCTAAAGTTGAAAAGGAAACAAGTAGGAACCTTAAGTGTCTGAGATTTGACCAAGGTGGAGAATTCATATCAAATGAGTTCAATCTGTTCTGCAATGATAGAGGAATCAAGAGACAGATGTCTACACCTAGAAAACCTCCACAAAATGGTATAGAAGAGAGGAGGAATAGATCTATCATGGATTGTGCAAGAACACTAATGATTGAGAAGAATGTTGCACAAAAGTATTGAAAAGAAGCTGTAAGTATAGCTTTTTATACTTTAAACTGAGTATAGATCAAAAAAGGTACAAATGTTACACCTTATGAATTATGGCACGACTATGCACCTAATGTAAAATACTTTAGAATTTTTGGGAGCAAATTCTATATACTAAAAGACAATAGGAATGGAAAGTTTGATGCTAAAAGTGATGAGGTCATATTCCTAGGTTATTCCACAAAGAGTAAAGCTTACAAGTGTTTGAACTCTAACACTAAAAAAATTGTGGAAAGTGTAAATGTGAAAGTTGATGAATATGTAGAGAAAAATGAACAGGAAAGCAAGAGAGAACTAGAAGATTATAGATCTTTTGTCTATATAGAAGAAGAAGAGGCAAGTGACACACTTGCACCTAATGCAGAGTCTCAGGTAAGAAATACTGAGCATCAAGGAAATGATGTCAAATGATAGGAAGAAAATGTTGAGTGATAGGAGGATGTTGCCAAGTATTAGGAAGAGGTTGCTGAGCAATCCGAGGCTGAATTTGACAATCTTATTGATGAACCTGAAGAGCAAGGAGAAAAGAAAGCAGAACCTATTTTGCAATAGTATGCAAGGAGACATCACAAGCCCGAACAAATCACTGGAGACAAAGAAACTAGAGTTCTGACTAGAAACAAGTTAAGGGATCCTACATGTTTATTGTGTGAATTCAAGCCTAAGACAACAAGGGAGGAACCAGAAAATGAAGACTGGATTCAAGCCATGAATGAGGAGATAGACCAAATAGAGAAGAATGATACCTGGACCCTGGTGACAAGACTAGAAAACAAAAATGTCATTGGAACAAAATGGGTATTTAGAAACAAGCTTAATGAACATGGACAAATCACAAGGAACAAAGAAAGGCTGGTATGCAAGGGCTATGCATAAGAAGAAGGAATAGACTATGGGGAGATATTTTCCCCTGTAGCAAGATTAGGAGTGAGAACTCTACTTGCATATGCTGCCTATAGAGATTTTAAGGTATACCAAATGGATGTCAAGTCTACATTTTTAAATGGTATATTAGAAGAAGAAGTGTACATTGAACAACCTAAAGGATTTGTTGATCCAAACAAGAGACACATGGTTTAAAAATTGAATAAGACATTGTATGGATTGAAGCAAGCCCCCAGAGCATGATATGAGAGGCTATATAATTACTTGATATAGATTGGATTCTCAAGGACAAATGACACCAACAATCTGTACATGAAAGATGAAGAAGGTAAAGGAATCTTGTTAGCTAAGATTTTTGTAGATGATATCATATTTGGTGGACAAGATGCCCTATGTAAGAAATTTTCAAATGAGATGCAAACTAAATTTTAAATGTCAATGTTTGGGGAGATAAAATTCTTTGTTGGTTTACAAGTCTATCATATTGAGAAAGGTATTTTCATCACATAGTATAAATATATTAAAGAGATATTCAAAACCTTTGGTATGGAGGATTCAAGGCCAGTAAGTACTCCCATGGCTACTGGACAGAAAATATCTAAAAATGATAATGTTGCTGAAGTAAACCAAACTTTGTATAGGTCCATCATTGGAAAGCTGCAATATGATGTTCACAGTAGACCAGATATTGCTCTAGTAGTTGGAATTGTGGAAAGATTCTTTGCCAATCCTAAGGAAACTCATATGATGGCTATGAAAAGGATAATGTGATATTTGAAAGGGATTGTAGATTATGGATTATACTACAAGAAGCATGAAAGATTTGAACTATGAGTCTATATTGATGCAGATTGGGTAGGAAATGTGGATGATAGAAAGAGTTCTAGTGGTGGAGCTTTCTTTCTTGGATAGAGATTAGTTTCCTAGACAAGAAAGAAATAAAATTGCATTTTCCAATCTACAGTTGAAGCTGAGTATGTAGCTACTGCAGTGAATTGTTCAAACTTGGTATGGATTAAGCAATTGTTGAAAGGCATGAAAGAAGAAATCATTGAACCAGTTGTCATCTACTGTGACAACACAAGTGCTATCAACATATCTAAGAACCCAATGATGCACACAAAGACCAAACATATTGCCATCAAGTATCATTACTTGAGGGAATTGGTACAAGATAAAGAGGTAAAAATGGAATATGTGAATACAAAGGAACAACTAGCAGACATATTCACCAAAGCCTTACCTAAGGAAGCTCATGAATATTTGAGAGGAAAATTAGGGGTTCTTCCCCTCACTGAGGCTGCCTAGTCAAGCTAGGAGCACTGCATCAAATGTGTTGCAAAGAGTATCTGACAAATTGATGCATAAAAGGTCACACTTTAGGAGTAGCCTAGAGTTGTGAAAAGTATAGAAAAGTTGATAATCGGTCATAAGAAAAGATGATAGAGGGAGAAATATTGTTACTGACCTGACAAGATGACATCTACATCTGAAAGATGCATGTTCTAAGTTGCTTCTTTTGCATTATTGTCAAAGAGGGAGATGAGTAAGATGAAAACACATGGTGAGATTTCATGGAAGATCAAGTAAGAGGGAGATATTCAGAGGAGAGGAACATAGAAAATATTCATTGGAAGTTACTGTGTGGAAGGTTAAGCAAGCAAGGCTAAGTGATTAAGAATCAAAATGAAGCTAAGGATATTATAAATGTTTTTGATGCAAAGACAAGTTTTGGATTGGTTGGTGAATCATGTGTTATTCATATGGTGTTTCCATCAATGCCAAAGAGGGAGATTGTTGCAAACTAAAATTGAAGCAATTGTTGTATTGTCATTGATGTCAAACCTTAACTAGTAAGACTGCTGCTATCTAAGAAAGCACTATATCTATTTGATTGTTGAGAAGGATTAGGGCAAGGGTGATAACAATAGCACCTAAGGAAAGGTTGAGATATCTTGATACTTCAATGGGTACTTGATTATGTAGCACAATGATAAGATAATGTATTTTTTATCTAAGTGAGAAGCAAGACTAAACAAGTAGGCTTAACTAAGCTGAAGTGAAGAAATCTAGTTTAAGTCGAGTGATGTTAGTGTCAACCAAGCTAGTATATGCTGAGTAAATTCAGTGTTGACTGAACATCAGTTTATTACTGAGGAAGACAGTATTAGCCGAGGGAAATAGTTTCAAGTGATGACCGAGCTACGCAGTGATGACTGAGGAGTTGAACATAGTATTAACCGAGTGTTAGTAATTTACATTTGAGGAAGAATTCAGATTCCTAGCCAACATGTTTGAATTCTTGGATTATGTAAATTGTGTTGACTTTATTTATTGAATTTATGGAGCATTTAATACACAGTAAACCATTTTATTGTGATTCCATAAATAGATTAGAGATGTTTCTAGAAGGATGGATGAAGAACATAATGTTGGAAGGATTCAATGAATTTGACCTAACCCGAAGCTCTATGGAGGAGATTAAGCAGCAAAAGATGGATCTACCTATCGAAGAGGTATTAAGGAAACCTAAGTGTGAGGTTGAAGCAGTATGCTGGAGTTGTTATTGTTATTGACTGAATAAGTAGAAAAGGCTAAAGGAGAAGGAGTTGTGATTTCTTGAAGGGATTTTTGAGCAAATCAATGATGGAGATGGAAATGGATCTCAGTCAGTAAGCTAGCATATATATGTAAGAATTGGATCTGTTATTTGCAAAGTGAGTTGTATGTTTTTAGATCAAACACTATTGTTACTTTCTAACCATTGTATCTGTTTAAATCCCTTAATCAAGGTTGACCTAACAGTCATTGTATAAATCCTTTAATCAAGGTTTCATTCTAATGGAATGTACTTAAGTCCTATAACAAGGTGCACTCCTAACAGGGCGGTTGAAATCCTTTAACTAGGTCACACCTAGCAGTGTGTTTGTAAACCTTTGACAAGGTTGTCTTTTCACAGAGCTCACTTCAGAAGAGTGAAAATATTAGTAGCATGTTACAAAGTGGTTTTTCCCAAATTGGGTTTCCACTATAAATCCTGGTGTTAATACTCATGTGAATGTTTTGGTTTGAACATTTCTATGTTTTGCAAGTTAAATACTGTTGGATAGTAGACTGCACTATTATATGTTTCTGATATACATTCTGTAATGACCGAGTAGATGTTGGTTGTTAGATCTGAGTTGCTGAAGTGTTTAAAAGTTTAATTTATACATATGGACCTGAGAACAACTGATTCACCCCCCCTCTTTATTTTTCTAAATCATATTAACACATTCTTGATCAAAATGATTGCAAATTAGCTTAACATTTGAGAACTCTTATACTACAACTGATTGAATATTTCAAAGGAGAGATTGAAAACTAATTGGATACTTCAAAGGGAGGGACTGATGATCACCAAGCTACAAAGGTATATGTGATAGATTAAATCTGTTATTATATTTTCATTGATGTCAACTAGTTTTGACTGTACTTATCATGTTAGTTATAAACATCTGAAGAAGGAAATAATGATGAAGGAATGAGATATTAACATGAAGATGAGATGTAAGAGAAAGATATGGATATGGTATTCATTGGGAAACTTATTGATGAGTCTAGGACATTATGCTAGTGATTTTATTATATTACATAACTCTGTTATGAATTGAAGATCAAGAATGTACAAGTTTATGTGGTTGATAAATGAAGAACTTAGTATACACTGAGTTGAAATAGTGTACATCAAACAAGTGTAGTGTATACCAAGTACAATATTAATTGAGTTATAAGTCATTGATACATCACGCTATTGACCGAGTGAAAGAAAAAAATGGAATATATGACTGCTAACTAAAAAAGATAAGTTGGACAAATATGGATGATTCCAAGGTTAAAGATTAAAAAAATTATGATGATCAAATAACTAAAAAAAACAAGGATGATCAGATGATCTAGAATGAAATGTGTTAGAGACACAAGTTCTGAGGAAGGTTGAAGCAGAAAAATCAACGGTGAAGATTAAGAGGAAAAATATATGGATGAGAAGAAAATGGTTTATTGTGTCTATAAAAGGAGACAAGAGATTCATTCTGAGAGGGGATGCGTGTGAGAATATTGCATTCATGTGAAGCTAGTTAGATAGGTTGAAGAAAAAATTGAGAAAATATACTGACAACACCAAGCATCAGAGAAAAAAATTAATTGAGAAGAATAGAGTTGGACGATACAAGGAAGTTGAATTGATTATGATGGCTAGAGGTATTTTGAGCTTAGCATAGATATGAAAATATAAAAAAGAAATTTGTATTTGAATCAGATCATTTACTATTGCATTCTAACCATTGCTACAGATAAATCTCTTAACTGAGTGGGACTTAATAGTCTTTATTATTTTATTATGACACTCAATGAATGTTGATTATTTTCATGTTGACCCCATAGTGAATGTTTAGTCATAGAGAACTATTAGGGATAAATCCTCTAACCAGGTCACACCTTACAGTGTGTTTTGTAACCTTTAATAGGGTTGGCTCTTAACCAAGCTCACTTCAAAAGAGTGAAATTATTTTAGGTACTAGTCCCAGGTGATTTTTCCCCTAACAAGGTTTCCATGTTAAAAATCAAGTGTTATATGTGTATGGATGTGATGATTTTTTATTTTAGTTTACACATTACAATTACTGGTTTGATCGGTATATGCACTAGTTAATTTACTCGTATTCGTGAATAGAAAGGCACATACAAAGTTTTACCGAGTTGTTTTGATTAATTAACTTTTTTTATACATCTAGGATTATTTGGGACTGTAGGATAATTGGACTTAACTGATTCACCCCCCTCTTAGTTATCTAACAATTGGTATCAGAGCAAGAGTACTTGAAGGAAGAAGTTTGAAGGACTTAAGTAAAAGATCACAAGATGTATAGTTCTTGAGAGAGGTGCCAAAGCTAAACAAAGATAACTTCTCAACATGGAAAAGAAGGATGAAGTTATATTTATCATAGATTGGTGATTCTGCAATGTACTATTTGGAAAATGAGTTTATAACTCCCACTAGTCCTTTGATTGTCAACCAAATGAAAGAAAGACAAGAACAAAATGCTATGATGATTGAGATTGCTTCTTCGTTATCATATTTTGAATTTGAAGACATTAATACATGTACAAATACAAAGAGGATGTGAGAAAAGCTTACACTAGTTCATGGAGGAGATGTGAATGTCATAAGGGAAAAAGTTGAAAGTCTAAGAGGAAAGTTTGATGACATGAATGTGAAAGAAGGTGAGAACATCACCCAGTACAACAACCGAATCAAGTTATGAAATATATTCGAGGAGCAGGTGGAACTATTGATGAAGACACTGTGGTAAGTAAAATTCTTAGAATATTGTTACCTACCTATGCTATTAGAGTCTCTACAATTCATGAAATGAGAGTAGCTCCTGCGAATAATATTACACTTGATAGTTTTATTGGAAGATTGACTGCATTTGAGCTTAATAACTATGACAACAATATGTTATCTAAGGTAGAATCTGCATTTATGTCATCTTTAAAAATTAGAATATCAAGTAGCAAACATAAAATATGAAATGAAAGTGAAATTGAAAGTGAAGAAGATGAACTTGATGAACTTGAAGCATTAATGGCTAGAAGACTAAAAAAAGGCAAAGGAATATATAGAGGTAAACTACCCTTGGTATTTTTTAAATGCAAAGAGATTGGTCATATTACTGCAAGATGTCCTAATAAGAAAGATGATGAGAAAACAAATGAAAGATCAAATGAAAGGAAGAATGATAGAAGAAATTACCATGATCACAGAGGAAACCGCCAGTATGGCAATAAAGATAACCAAGACTATAGAGATAAAGGTAAGAAGGAATGTTACCTTGTGGAAGATAAAATATAAATATGATGACATCGAGACCGAAACTGATGAAGACATAGAAGTGGTATTTGTTGCATTGAAGGAAGATTCTAAAGAAGAAGAAAGGAATGTTGAAACAACACTTATTTCTAAAGTTAGCAAGAATGATACTTGGATTATTGATAGTGGGTGCACACATGATATCACTGGTGATGAAGAAAATTTTGAATATCTTGAACATTACAATGGTGGATCTTTGAAAATGGGAAATGATACACCTTGTCTAGTGAAAGGAAAATTATCTATATTTTTGAATAATAAGATCATATGTGAGAATGCATATTGGGTGAAAGGACTTAACTATAATTTGTTGAGTGTAGCACAACTGAATAACACTAGTCACCAAGTTGCATTTGAGAATAGAAAGGTGAAAATCCATGATGTGACTGAAAGTTGGTCGGTATTGGTGAATAATCAAAGGTAACTTAATCTATCTTGACAATGCTAAAACTTCTTGTTTATTGGCTAAAAATGAAGATGTGTGGTTATGGCACAAGAGGTTATGTCAAGTGAACTTTGAAAACATGATTAAGATCAGTAAGAAAAGGAAAGTTAGAGGTTTACCCAGCATACCTCAACCTTAGCATGTAATGTGCAAACAATGTCAGATGGGTAAGATGTCAAAGTCTAGTTTCAAGAGAAAAAATTACTCATCTAATGCTATTTTGGAGTTAGTTCATACCAACTTGTGTGGTCCTATGAGAACTTAGAGTTATTATGGAGACATATATTTATCTTGTTTGTTGATGACTTCTCTAGAATGATGACTGTCATGTTCTTAAAATAAAAATCAGAAGCTTTCAAAATGTTTAAATGATATAAAGCTAAAGTGGAAAGAGAAAGTGGTAAGGAACTAAAATGCTTAAGGCCAGATAGAGGTGGTGAATTTATTTCTGATGAGTTTGCTATTTTTTGTAATGAGCATGGAATTAAGAGACAAGTATCTGCACCAAGAACACCCCAACAGAATGGGATTATTGAAAGGAGGAATAGATCAATTTTTGATTGTGCTAGAACACTGATGATTGAAAAAGATGTTGTACAAATGTACTAGAGAGAAGTTATTACTATTGTTTACATGATGAACTGAGTTCAAGTAAAGAAAGAGTCAAACAAGATACCTTATGAATTATGATAAGGTTACACACCTAATGTGAGTTTTAGAAAATTTGATTCAAAAGGTGATGAAGGGATATTTATAGGATATTCTACTAAAACCAAGTCTTAAAAATGTTTGAAAAAGGATACTAACAAGATGATTGAAAGTGAAAATATAAGATTTGATGAGTTTGTAGAAAATAATGATGAATAAAGAGAAAAGTGATGTATGATAAGCTCCAAGGCTAGCTTTCACTCTCTCCATGAGACTCCACTTGTTTCCTAGTATCCTATTCCTCTATAGGATCTTCCAATAGGCTTAGATCATTAACTAAGACCTATTCAAACTCTGTTATAAGAGTCAATCTATGAAAACTTCACCTTGAAGGATCAACACCTTAGTTTTGGTTCACTTCTCCATAGTCACTGAGAAGGCTCTAAGTATCAAATCTCCATAAACTTGCTTCAACATTGCAGGGGTCCTCTCCATCATGAAAAAATTCTTATTCTTTCCCATTTGATCCATTTTTGAAGGATCTTGTATCATCTTCTTATCAGCTTCCATGATTCATCATGAATTGACCTTAAAAATAGGCCTATTCTAGTAGCCCTTACCAGTCACCTTTTTCTATTTCTTGCAAAACTTTTCCAAAAAAATTGAAAATATAAGACTTGATTCAAATACTCTTTTGGAATTTTTAAAAAATTCATAAGGTTTATGGGCCTGACAGTGATCGTATAGGGGATTCTTACAAACTAGGACAAGAGGCCTAATAGGCCTAATTTCTAGGACTGAACAATGAACTTGATAGAAAACTTGTTCAAACCAAATCCAAAATGATTGTTAGGGCTTCTATCTGCACAAAATGGTTAGATATGATGTTTACCCATATAAAAAATTCCTGGATCAGTACGGATCCATACAACCCTGCAATATTTCTTCAATCTTTCACCTCTAGACCTCTAACCGAGCTTCACAAACTCGCCTAGGTCCTAGCATATAAAATAGTTCCTCATACTTTCAAGACTCCTAATTCCTAAAAATATATACACTAATGAATCCTCCACCATTTCCATCTAACATGAATTATTTTCCATGGCTTGATTTCATGAGGGAGCCATGACTCTCTAAACTGCTCAAAACAAGTTAAAAATGGACAATCTAAACTAGAACACCAAAAACCAGAACTTAGATGAACTAAAAAAGACTTTCTCTTCAAATGAAAAAGTATCCTAATAGTCTATATAACCATAATTAAGCATTATACTTAGACTTTCAATCCATCCAATAGGACTGTCAGCACAAAGTCTCAGGAATTATATTGAAAATCACTTGCAGAGCTCTATTCACTATCTTCAAAGCTATTACAATGCATAACCAAACTTGATGTTCAAGTCTTGGTTAACATTAGATGCCATTTCCTTCTTTCTAGGTCCTATTGGTTGTGCACCATCTCCTAAACTTAAGGGAATCAAAAGATACCCGGATGGCATGCAATCTTTTGCAATAATTACAAAGTTGATGACAACTTCTTTTGAACATTTGGCAACTTCCACATATGCCATGTTCCTATATTATTGGACTTATAACCTCCTATGTCTCAAGGATCCAAAGCCATTTATAACCTTATGGCATCTTTACAACAACAAAATGTGTTTAGAACACATTTAAGACTCTCACCTTAGCTAAGCTCCTAACACTATGAAATTAAAAAAACAACTAACAAAGGCTATTATTGTGACCTTAGTCCTAATGACTAAATCACCTATCCAACATATCAAGAGACCTTCTAAGGTCTAAAAACAAAATATCTAACCTCTTCACTTGGCTAGAGTCAAGTACAAGCCAAAAACACACTAACCACGGAGGCTAGCCTAGGTGCTCCTACACCATCCTCCCCAAAAATAAGAACTTCAATCCATCCTTGGATTGATGATGGTAGGATCAATTCCCATCCTTTTAAACTCTAATTCCTTGACCCAAATTGCATCAGAAGAACTCTAACCATACCTCTAAATGAGTTTTTCCTTATACTCCTTGAGTCTAGTCTTTTTATAGACCCTAGTATCTAGTACACTGTCTGGTCATGTATCTATAGCAGGAGGGAGTTGTAAGTCTTCTACATCCCTGATCACTTCATGTATGGTCTGGTCCATGTCTTCTTGTGGCCCTTTATAATGGACAAGGTCTACAACATTAAATACATTAGATAGTCCACTATCCTCTAGTAGGTCTACTTTGTAAGCATTGTCACCATACCTTGCTAATATAGGATAGGGTCCTATCCTCCTCATTTGTAGCTTGTGAGGTAATCCTTTTTGCAACCTTGACTTTTTTAGATGAACCATGACAAGATCACCAACATTGAACTCAACTGTCCTTCTACCTTCATCCACCTTGGCTTTGTGTTTGTTGGTGTTGTCTACTAATGACTTCCTCACTATTTCATCAACCTCTTTCATAGAAAATACAAAATCATCAGCATATCCACTTTCTTTGACTCCTTCTTTTAGATCTCTCAATTCATAGACACCCCTTGGATGTAGTCCATAAAATATATCAAATGGACTCTTCCCTATGGATCTATTTATGGTGTCATTATAGGCATATTCAGCTTGCCCAATCAATTGATCCCATTGCTGACTGTACTCTTTAGTCGAGCATCTTAGAAGATTCCCAAGGTTTCTATTAACAACCTCAGTTTGACCATCAATTTTGGGATGGTAGGCTGATCCAAAAGATAAGTTAGTGCCCAATCTTTGCCAAAGAGTCTTCCAAAAATGACTCATAAACTTAGTGTCCCTATCTGACACAATGCTGGTAGGTAACCCATGGATTCTCACTATTTCCTTGAAGAATAGAGAGGATATTTGACTTGTATCATTTGTGGTCTTACATGGCACAAAGTGAGCCATCTTGCTAAACCTATCCACAACCACATACACACTATCCATGCCTTGTCTAGTCTTGGGTAACCCAACTACAAAATCCATGCTTAAACATTCCCATGGCCTAGTAGGAATTGGTAGAGGTTGGTAAAGACCAGCATTTGTAGAAGTTCCCTTGGCCTTTTGACATACTACACAACTCTCCACAAACCTCCTGACATCTAGATTGATCCTTGGCCAATAGTAGAACCTTGAAACAAGGTCTTGAGTCTTAGTGATCCCAAAGTGACCACTCAAAGCACCATTATGATTTTCTTGAATCAAATTATCTCTAATAGAACCTTTAGGAACACACAATTGATTCCCTTTGAACAAGAGATCACTTTTCAAAGTATACTCAACATATTTACTATGAAAATGATTCTTGTATTCAACACATACCTTATAAATGTCAGCAAAGTCCTCATCATCTGCATATAGATCCTTGAAATGATCTATCCCCATGGTTTTCAACTAAATTTCTTGGAGTGTGAGGGCTCTTCTTGACAATGCATCAGCCACCTTGTTTAGAACACCCTT
Organism: Chamaecyparis obtusa; assembly: GCA_027943335.1. Classification (NCBI taxonomy): domain Eukaryota; kingdom Viridiplantae; phylum Streptophyta; class Pinopsida; order Cupressales; family Cupressaceae; genus Chamaecyparis; species Chamaecyparis obtusa. The sequence continues at coordinate 766,703 of BSBK01004658.1, forward strand.
CGTGTGCTTGATATTGAAGGTGTAAGCTTGTAGATACTCAACCCACTTCATGTGCTTGTGACTCAACTTCTCTTGTGAATTCAGGAAACTAAGTGCTTGATTGTCTAAATACACAATGAATTCCTTGGGAAGAAAGTAATGCCTCCATTTTCTTAGAGCTTGGACCAATGCATACATTTCTAGGTCATATGAGGAGTACTTCCTTTTAGCCTCACTCAACTTTTCAGAATGGAAAGCCACCGGTCTTCCTTCTTGGCTTAGAATAGCCCCAAATGCTACATTTCTAGCATCACACTCAATGGTGAATAGCTTCTCAAAGCTTTGAAACACTAAAATAGGTTGGGTAGCTATCTTTTCCTTCAAAAACTCAAAGCTCTTATTAGCATCTTCATTCCAAACAAACTTGGTTTTCATTCCTCCTTTGATAGTATCCAACATAGGAGCACAAATTGCACTAAATTGTCTTATGAACTTTCTATAATATTGTGCAAGGCCATGAAAACTTCTTACCTCTATTGCTTTCCTTGGAGTAGGCCAATTCATGATAGCCTCCACTTTTATTTTATCCATTTTCAGATTGACATGTGATAAGACAAACCCAAGGTACACTAGCTCTATTTTGATGAATTCACACTTCTCCAAGTTGATCATCAACTTCTCCTCATGTAGCTTCTTGAAAACAATATCAAGATGTTCCAAATGCTCACTCCTTGTCTTGCTAAAAATAAGTATATCACCTAGATATACAACTACAAACTTGCCTATGTAGTCCTTGATTACTTCATTCATGAGCCTCATGAATGTGGAGGGGGTATTTGACAAACCAAATGGCATAACAAGCCATTCATATAGCCCTTCATTGGTCTTGAAGGCTGTCTTCCATTCATCACCTTCATGGATTCTTATTTGGTGATAGCCACTCTTCAAGTCTATCTTTCTATAATACTTTGCTCCACCTAAATAGTCCATTAGGTCTTCAATCCTAGGGATAGGGAACCTATACCTTATGGTTATTCTATTGATAGCCCTTGAGTCATTACATAGCTTCCAAGTTCCTCCTTTCTTAGGTGCAAGTACGGTGTGTACAACACATGGACTAATACTCTTCCTAATTAGGCCTTGGTCTAAGAGCTCTTGTATTTGTCTTGTTATTTCCTCATTTTGTTGAGGGGTCATCTTGTAAGCAGCTCCTGGGATAAGGTCTATCCTATGGCTTATGGCTCTTTGAGTGGGTAAGGTTGATGGTTGTCCATCACTTACAATGCCTTGATAAGTCTACAACATACCTTGAATCTCCTTTGGTAACTCTATCTTCTTAATCACCTTGCCTTCATCTCCTTCTCTTGGCTTCAACACCAATGCATAGCCTATGCCTTAACTCTCTTCCATGGTTTGTAGGAACTCTTTTTCACCTACCATAAGAACACTTGGACCTATTTTCTTCACTTCAGCATCCTCCAACAATGACTAAATTTCAAAGGTTACATTGTCTTTCTTGAAAGAATAGGAATTCTTTCCTCCATCATGTATGGCTTGGCAGTCAAATTGCCAAGGTCTACCTAGGAGAAAATGACATGAATCCATAGGTAACACATCATATAAAACTTTGTCTTTGTACCTTCCAATGGGGAACTCCACCCATGCTTGCTCATTCACTAACACATGTTGGCCTTTGATAAGCCAAGTGACCTTGTAAGGATTGGTATGGGATATTCTTGTCAACTTAAGCTTGCTAACTACTTCCTTTGAAACTATGTTATTAGTAGAGCCTAAATCAATTATGACCCTACATACTTTCCCCATTATCTTGCATTTGATCCTAAACAAAGATCTCTTTTGGCTTGGCTCCTCCTTCACCGGTTGCTTGATTAGAGTCCTCATCATCATGAGGTTCTCTCCTTCCTCTAAATTCAGTGGTACCTTAGCATGTTTGTCAGCTGCATTGGACTCATCTTGAACTAAGTTAGTCCTCTTATCACCTCCTTATGATGAACCACCTTTCTCCAGGCATCTATAGGCAGGGTGCCCCATGTGATTGCAATGGTAGCACTTCATGTTGGAAAATTAATTGCCTCTTCCTCCTTGCGATGAACCACCAATTCTTCCTCTAAAGCTAGAGTTATAATTTCTTCCTCTACCACCTCTACTTGAGCTTCCTTCTTGCTGCTCACTGAATTTTATCTCCCCTTGAGCTCTTGAATCAGAACTTCTTCCACCATAGCCACCTCTTTGACCTTTGGTATCTTTGCCTTTGCCTTTGCCTTTTGAGGTTCCTTGCTTTCTCTTGATCTTCTCCTCTATCTTCAAGGCCATTTTATATCATTGCCTAATGGATTTGAAGTTCACTAGACTCATCTCCTTTTGACTAGACCATCTGAGGCCATTCAAGTATCTTACAAGCGTGATGCTCTCTTCTTCAACTACCTTGGATCTCAAACATAGTTTTTGAAACTCCTCGGTGTATGCTTGGACATCCAAATCTTTTTTCCTAAGATTGTGTCTCCTTTTATGCATTTGGACTTCATAGTCATCGAGAAGGTAGGTTTTCTTTACTTTGGATACCATACCCTTCCATGTCACAATAGGACCTTTTCCTTCCTTTTCTCTCTCAGTTTGCACAAACTTCCACCAAGTAAGAGTTGAACCTCTTAGTCTAGACTTGGCCACCATTACCTTTTTATGCTTTAGAGATACCATCACATTGAAAATGGTTCTCTATGCTATCAATCCAATCCACAACTAAATCTAGATCCATTTGTCCGCTAAATAGTGGCACACCTTCCAAAGCTTTACCACTCAATTCTTTTAATACTTTTAAGAATGGCTCTTTAGGAAGAATAGGGTAAGGTGTTGGTGACTCTTCCTCCAACTCTAATTCCTTCTCCCTTTCTTTATCTTCTTCCTTTTGGTCAATCTTTTCCTTGACCTTACTGCTTTGTCTTGGACTTCACCCAAGAGCTGCTCCATTTGAGCTAGTCTTTACCTTAGCAATTTGTTATCCTCCTCTTGTTCCTCAACCTTCTTGGATAATTTAGCATTTTTCACCATGGCTTTATCTAGTGTATTCTCTCCTACTAATTCAGAAGGCTGCAACATCAACCACAAGCTTGATCAATTCAAGCTCTGATACCAATATGATGTATGATAAGCTCCAAGGCTAGCTTTCACTCCCTCCAAGAGAGTCCAATTGTCTCCTAGTATCCTATTCCTCTATAGGATCTTACAATAGGATTATATCATTAACTAAGACCTATTCAAACTCTATTGTAAGATTTAATCTATGAAAACTTCACCTTGAAGGATCAACACCTTAGTTTTGGTTCACTTCTCCACACTCACTTAAAAGGCTCTAAGTGTCAAATCTCCATAAAATTGCTTCAACATTTTAGGGGTCCTCTCCATCATGAAAAAATTCTTATTCTTTCCCATTTGATCCATTTTGGAAGGATCTTGTATCATCTTCTTATCAGCTTCCATGATTCATCATGAATTGACCTTAAAAATAGGCCTATTCTAGTAGCCCTTACCAATCACCTTTTTCTATTTCTTGCAAAACTTTTTCAAAAAACTTGAAAATATAGGACTTGATTCGAATACCTTTTTGGAAGTTTTAAAATGTTCATAAGGTTTCTGGGCCTGACAGTGACCGTACAGAGGATTTCTACAAACTAGGACAAGAGGCCTAATAGGCCTAATTTCTAGGACTGAACAGTGAACTTGATAGAAAAGTTGCAAACCAAATACAAAATGATTGGTAAGGATTATATCTATGTAGAATGGTTAGATATTATTTTCACCCATATAAAAAATTCCTGGAGCAGTACGGATCTATACAACCCTGCAATATTTCTTCAATCTTTCACCTCTAGACCTCTAACTGGGCTTCACAAACTCACCTAGGGCCTAGCATATAAAATAGTTCCTCATACTTTCAAGACTCCTAATTCCTAAAAATATATACACTAATTATTTCTCTACCATTTCCATCTAACATGAATTATTTTCCATGGCTAGATTTCATTGGGGAGCCATGACTCTCTAAACTGCTCAAAACAAGTTAAAAATGGACTCTTTGAACTAGAACAACAAAAACCAGAACTTAGATGAACTCAAAATGAATTTATCTTCAAATGAAAAAGTATCCTAATATTTTATAGAACCCTAATTAAGCATTAGACTTATACTTTCAATCCATCCAATAGGACTATCAACACAAAGTCTCGGGAATTACACTGAAAATCACTTGCAGAGCTCTATTCACTATCTTCAAAGCTATTACAATGCATAATCAAACTTGATGTTTGATTCTTGTTTAAAATTAGATGCCATTTCCTTCTTTATAGGTCCTATTGGCCATGCACCATCTCCTAAAATTAAGGGAATCAAAAGATACCCGGATGACATGCAATCTTTTGCAATAATTGCAAAGTTGATGACAACTTCTTTTGAACATTTGGCAACTTCCACATATTCCATGTTACTATATTCTTGGACTTCTAACCTCCTATGTCTTGAGGATCCAAAGCTATTTATAACCTTATGGCATCTTTACAACAACAAGATGTGTTTAGAACACATTTAAGACTCTCACCTTAGCTAATCTCCTAACACTATGAAATTAAATAAATAACTAACAAAGGCTATTATTGTGACCTTAGTCCTAATGACTAAATCACCTAGCCAACATAGCAAGAGACCTTCTAAGGTCTAAAAACAAACTATCTAACCTCTTCACTTGGCTAGAGTCAAGTACAAGCCAAAAACACACTAACCATGGAGGCTAGCCTAGGTGCTCCTACACCAAAAAGGAACCAGAAGAATATGGTAGATTCATTTACATTGAAGAACCTAAAACTCTACCTGAGAAATAGTTTGGCATTACTGAGAAACAAAATAATGCTACTGACAAACAATCTTTAATACAGACTAAGAAACAAAAAATAGTTACTGATGAAAATATTGATCATGCACCGAGTGGAGAACACATTGAAGAATAAAGATCTGAACCTATAATTTTAAAGTATGTGAGAAGACACCATCCAAAATATCATATAATTTGAGATAAAAGAGTAGGAATGATGACTCGAATTAAGTTAAGAAATAACACATGTTTAGTTTGTGAATTTGAGCCTAAAAATGTTAGAGATGTTTTCGAAAATGATGAATGGATTATGGAAATGAATGAAAAACAAGACATGGAAATTGGTACTAAGACCTAAAGACAAAAATGTGATTGGAACCAAATGGATATTCAGAAAAAAATTGAATGAGAATGGAGTTGTAACAAGGAACAAAGAAAGAATAGTTTGCAAAGGTTATTCACAAGAAGAAGGAATTGACTATGGAGAAACCTTTGCACCTGTTGCTAGACTTGAAGGGGTAAGAATACTACTAGCATATGCTTCTTACAAAGGATTTAAGGTATATCAGATGGATGTTATGTTAGGAATGAAGGATAAATATATCCTATGGGGGAGTATTAGAAGCCATTCTGTAGAAGTTGTTGTTGCATTCATGACTGTGATTGTCATTGATGTCAACACAGTGATCTACTAAAGATTAGCAGAGAAGTAGACAGTGTTTGTGTTAGCACACTTGGGATATTGAAGATGAAGCTATTTGGAGTTGGGTAATTACTCTATGATGTGTTATAAGATTGTGGTTAAGAGAACATATAGTAATTCATTTATTCATGGAAGCTATGAGGAAATCAGTGGAAGAAATATTCAGGCAATGTTCCTAAGTAGCGGTTTGTGGAAATCGAATGATATCTCATAATCGGGATGGAATCTAGTTATGTACAGTTAGAGAGAATTTGGAAACATGTTGATAGTGATTTGGTTGACAACGCAAGATTTGAGGTTGCACAAGTGAAGAATTATATTGATTAGAAGTTGACAGTTTTGTGTATTTTTGATGTAATGTGTGGAAAGTTTTATTTTGTAATTTGTATGTCGACTCATTTCTAATTATTTGAGTGTGTTATAAAGGAAGGAATGTATTCCTTGTTGTAATGGGGAATGTGATGAATGTAAGTGTATTGTGAAAGAGAAATTGTTAATTTAGGATATGCGAAGTACTGAGATCTGGTATTGAGATCTGAAGGAGTTGGTGCGGTTTGGCACAATCAGAGGAGTATTGGATTGTTGAGGTAAGTAATCTTTTGGTATTATTCTATTGAGTAATACAAAGATCATTTGGATAGTGAGTTCAATGATCTTACCCTGAAGTTGTTTGGGCAGTGGTTCCTTCTGTCTTCCATAACTCCTAATAGAGTTAGAATCTTTTAACAGGGATTCAAAATATCCTAACAGGGATTCATTGTACTGAATGTATTTCATAAGACTCCTAATAGAGTAAATCCTTTCACAAGGAATATTCATATTAGTGCATCTTTTTTGGGCATCATTCCCACCAGGGTTTACTCTTTGATCAAGAGGTTCCCTAGTCAACATATATTGTGTCATTGTGTTATTGTGCATGTATATCTTTCTATGGTTGTTGGTTACATTGCTTACATGGTTAAAATCTATTAAGGTTGATAAAAAGTATATTTATCTAATAATTAATTCAACCCCCCCCCCCCCCCCTCTTAGTTATCTTGGTGGAATTTACTTTCTAACAATTGGTATCAAAGTGATAGGTCCTTGAAAGAAAAGTTTAACAGCTTAAGGAGATCCATGGAAAATTTTAGGAAAGAAAGCCCTAAGTTTGATGGAGTAAATTTTGACAGTTGGAAAGAAAAGATGAAGACACATCTACTATGTTTAGGACTAGGTTATTGGTTGATCACAAAGAATGAGAAGACTATCATTGATGAGGATAACATTGAAACATGTACTAATGAGGAAAGAGATCTATTCATGTGTAACATAATTTCTAGAGAAGCACTCTTGTCAGCCCTTCCAGAGAATGAGTACAGTCAGGTAAAATATTTGAAAACATCTCATGAAATTTAGCTAGCTTTACACTCTACTTTTGAAGGTGATGAACATGCAAAGAAAGTCAGATTACATAATTGGATATGTGCATTTGAAGATATAAGAATGATGGAAGATGAATTTGTTAGAAGCTATATTGGTAGAATGTTAGAGATTGTTGCAGGTATAAAATCTTGTGGTGGAACAAAGATAGAGAATGAAGTGATATGGAAAATTTTGAGGATGTTGACTCCTACATTTAAGCAGATAACACAAATGATTGAACAAGTCATACCTTGTACTATGAACTTTAAAAGAGAGACTCTTCTTGGAAGATTGGAAGTAGCAAAAATGAACCTAAGGTTATCAGGAGACCTACCTAGAATGGAGACAACATTCAGTGCTCTTAGTGTTCACCCTACTTTGTCAAGAAGCATCAGTGTGAGTGGAGATTATGCTAGTAGCAACAGATCTAGAAATGAAGAAGACAGGAAGATTGAAGAAGGTATTGCCTTTCTTGTGAAGAGAGAACCAGACGGTAAGAAAAATTTTAAATGTTGGACTTGTCAAGAATTTGGTCATTTTGCATCTAAATGTCCTAATAGAGTTAAGAAGTATAGGAAGAACTTTAATCCTAGAAGATCTAAAGAATGTTACTATGAAAATGATGAAGAACTTGAAACTAGTTTGGAGAAATCTTTGAGTGAAAGTGATACTGAGAATAATGATGATATAGGATTTGTAGCAATTAAAGAAGAAAATCTTGAAATTGAAATTAAGGAAGAAAAGGCTTTAGTTTCTCATGTAGAAAAGAAAGATGATTGGATTATAGAAAGTGCTTGTTCACATCATATGATTGGAGACATGAAAAAGTTCATAAAGTTCATAAAGTTTAACAATTATGATGGAGGATTTGTTAGAGTTGGAAACAATGCACCTTGTTTGATTAAAGGTATAGGATCTATTACTCTTGTTGGGAAGAATAATATTGATGATGTTTACTTTGTGGATGGTTTGAAACATAATCTTTTGAGTGTTGGATAGTTAGTTGATAAGGGCTATCAAGTTTGGTTTACTAAAAAAACTTGTGTGATTAAAGATAAAGATGGAAATTTGATTGGTACTAGATCTAGAACCATAGGTAATGTATTTCAGTTGAATCCTACTGAGATGACATGCTTGATTACTAAGATTGATGATATTTGGTTATGGCACAGAATATTTTGTCATATAAACTGTTAGGGATTTTTCTTGTAGGATCAAACTGACTTTGAATTTAGGCTTCTTAAGGCTAATTCAAACAAGAGAAAGACCTAATTACTGAGGATTGGATAAGATCCTCCTTCATTTTTGAGCTCCACATACTCGGGAAGGTATTACCTTTTAATGATAAATGATTACATAGTGTTTATATGAGTGGACACTGATCTGCTTTTAATTCTTCTTAGTGCATCAATCTATAGAATACTCTGCATATGACCATGATCAATTTGATGCAGAGTTTAACCAGACAAAACATGATTGTAAATAAAGAAAAGATCAATGATTTAAGGATTCTCATCCTTCTTCCTTTTAAGGAGGGACAACCTAAATGATTCTCTTTTCAAGGAATCAAAAACTATGAACTATGTATCTTTAGGGACAGTCCTATCTATTTTGTTCAATAAACATGAAATGAAAAATGAGCTGGTAAATGATGTGAAATTTTCATTTTTTTCTCTAAAGATCTATGAAAGATAAAACCATAAGAAATAAACACCAAACCAATGCCTTATCTAATGGGCAAAAGAAATCTAAATGCAAATCAACCAGATAATTTTAAAAGAAATACAACAGTATGCCTTGCATACCAGCCACAAATCCAAATAGATTTCCTTACAAAGTATTCTATTAACCAAACACTGTTATCATCAACAATCCATATAGATATATCTACTCTTCAAGATGAACTATGAGAACTTTTAATTCTTTCCTTGAAAGAAACTCATAAATCAATCAAGCAAGTTGCTTTACAACTGGTATATTTTAAATGCCTAACATGTAAAACATACAAGAGTACAATATAAAGGTAGAGAGACAACAATAGTAAATGGTAGAAGTTGTAGTGTGTTTGTATTAAAACCAACTTGCCAATTACATTGACAATTTTGTTACTTAGAAGACTAGACATAAAACTTGGAAGTCTGCTTCAAAGCAATTCTGTTCAAATTTTCTATATCTTTTTCGACGACTCCAAAAATGAGTCTTTTTTTTTATATATATCCATTTCAACCACCTTGGAATTCCCTTATGAATGGGAATGCAACAAGCTTCATATGGTTGAAAAACCTAACCCTAAAAGCATAAGAGACAAAAATTAAAAATAAAATACAACCAGCCCTTAGGCAGTGGAAAGACAAAACTTCCTCAAACTATTGTACATCCTTGGCCACTTGAAAAATGACACCTTCAACTGCAAGCATTTATGATAGATCCTTGAGTTTAATGAGATATGGTGACTACCATTTTAGGCTAACCTACACCATTCTTAAATGATAGATTATCATCCCTGCATTCTAAGATCAGGTGTCAGGTGTGTCAGATGTCCTCATTCTTCATCCAAAATATCTAAGTCAACTGCTACAGATCTAAATTTTTTGGGCTTTGTCAGTTCATCCCATGCAGTTACTTCTTCATCTGATGGCCAATTAAAGTCCTGGACAAGTTGTAATTGTGCCTTTTGTCTCTCCCACCTGGCATCCGTAATTGCTTTGACATCTATTACAAATTTGGTGAGATCTGTCTCTGTCTTAATAGCTTCATCTAGGGTTTTGTTGAAGCTTTCTAAATCAACATTATTATCTTCACCTAAAAATGCTTCTTTCCTAGGCAACAAAAGATCAGCATTTGATCTCCATTGATCAAGGCTCTTTATGACTCTATCTGTACTCAAAATTGAGGGGATGAATTTGTTGGAACAGGAGCTGAGCATGGCTATCTTAGCCTCAATCAGATTTGCCTTACCCTTGAAAAGTGGTAATATGGCTTTAATTTTGTCAATCTCCTCACCAACTCTTACAACTATCTCCGATATGTCACTCCCTAAAGATTGAGAAAAAATCAATCTTTCAAAAAGTGGTGCTCTAACAGACCACACTGTATGAAATCCACTCAAAATTTGCACATAATTATTGACCTCCTTTTGCAATTCAGGCAATTTTCCATAAGCATTAAAGACAAGATCAAACTTATCCTTAATTGTATTTATTTTGTGCTTCAAAATACTCAATAGGGCCTATAATATAGCCTCATTCTTTTCATCATTTATCTTCTTTAACTCTGCAGCCACCTCCTCTTCTGTCATTCCTTGTGCCTCAATCAATGTAGGCTGCTCAGGAGGTGCAGGAGCTACTACAGGAGTATTGATAATTTGTAGTTGCAGCTCCTTTGCATGCTTTTCTAATGTTGTTACCTTTATAATCTATAAATCCCTATCCTTTACAAGGGCACTGTAATCACCTAAAAGAGAACCATACCTATCAGACAACTGCTTTGTCTTATCTTCATTCAATTTCACAAATTGGGTCAAGACTTGAGATATCTCAAGGTCCCCTGTATTGTGGATAGACCACACAATCTTATCACCTTCCAATTACTCTTTTACATTCAAAATTTGTGGTTTCTTGTCTTTAGGGTAAAGACTCCACATGGCTAATGCTAGATTCTTTGAGCTATACCCAAATCCCTTGATTATATCCCCTGCTTGGGTCTCTGAAGACAGAGTGACATCCTCATGTCTCTTTATTTGATCTATTATAAAATTAGAAGATAAACTCCATCCAGGCACAAGTAGCATGTTGCTCTATCTAACTAATTTCTTGGCCTCATTAGGAGTAAAGTTTTCAACCTCTGGGTCATATTATTTTAATTGTTGTACTACCTCATCAGGCACTTGAATCTCTTTAGTTATTTGCACATTAGATGCAAACTATTGTTTCTTGTGCCAGACCAAAAATCTTTTAAATTCATTAGAATTGACAAAATTGTCATCATTCAAGAATGCATCCTGCTCAATTATTCTTTCATCTTGGGCTAAAGCTAGAGGCAAATCTACATCTTCAGTCTCATACCTCTGTTGTCTTTTGGCCTCTCTAACTACCTTCCTTATTTCATGATGATGAAAGCTAGTTCCTGTGTAGAGGGCACTTACTCTATCTTTCTTCTTCTTCTTTGATGGCTCTCCAGCCATTAACCTTCTCTTCTTTTGTAGGGGCTCAATGGTGTCATCAGAGTTGGGTAACTTCCTGAGATCAATGGCTTCATTTCCTTCTTTAGTCCCTACAATCATTGGTTGCTCCATAGGGGGTGGGCTATATATTGGGTAGCCACCATCACTATCTTCTTCACATTCAGAATCAGAGTGGGCTTTTTTACCCTTATTAGTATCATCAATTTGATCCTTCATGGATTCTACCAATGTTTCAAATTGAGCCATCATCTACTCAAGTCTCTGGAGGTAAGTAAAAGTGGGAAAGAAACCCCCAAATACCAACCCTTTTCCTTTTAACTGTTTCTCAATTTTAAATAATCGATCCAATTTTTGAACTCTTTTCTCTACCTCATCATCTTCAATGATGTTTCTGATCACATCTTCCTTTGGATATTCCTCATGCTGCTTATTAAAAGGAATGGTAGGCATGTAATATCTCCTAGCAGCAACTATGAAACCTTTTGTATCCACATATCTGTATGGTGCTGCAAACATCTTGTATTTTTCTAACCAATCATTGACCTTACTAAAAGCTCCCTTCCCAATTGTAAGATAGTGCACTTTGAAGTGCTGAGGTGTGAAAGTCCCTTTCTTGTGGGGAGCCAAATGTTCTTTATCTATTAGCATTAGTTTCTAGATAAACTCTAAAAATGCAATCCTTGGAGGGACAAAAAATGGAAGCAGATGGGGAGGCTGAGGGCACCCATAAACCCTAATCATTGTATAACCCTTCTCATAAAAAATGTCTCCCCAATTGTGACCCTTGGTCCACTTATCAATAAATTGTTGGGGTCTTACCAACTGCAAGACCTTGGTGGATAACCTTGTGCAATTGACTCCCAAACTCTGGAGAATAGGGTACACAATCCAATTTTCAAAAGCACCAAAATCCCTCTTAGGACAAGAAGGGCTCCAAATTCCTAACCAAAAGTGCACATGGTTGGGCAGTCCATTCCACATCATTTATGGCTTGAGATCTTCCACATTTATAAGATTATAATTATAATACACAATAAGGTGCATCAGTAAAGAATAGTGTAAGAACTTGGGTGTAGAACCAGGTGTGAAATTTTTCAAAGATAATAAACCCTCATGCATTTTGTTTATCACATATCCAATATAATCATATCCCTGGCTCACCAAACAACTTTGTGAATCCATAACTAGCATCAAAATATCAGAGGTGATCCTCTCTAGGCTTGCATCAACTCCTAGGACCTGGCATATCCCATATGCAATGTACTTTATATAAAACTGGAGATCCCTATAAAAATATGGAGTCGACCCAGCCATGGGTGCAATGTAGTTCTTGTTTTCCTTGGACATATGGCTCTTAATCTCCCTAGAGACCAATGCAGCCTCTCTAACATATCTATTTGCTTGGGCTTGCAAATCTATTTCAGTGGCCATAGGGATTTGAATTCCAAAATCATTCATGAATGAATTTTGGTCTAGGGTTACCACGGGAGAACCATCTTCCTTTCTAATAGTTCTAGACAAGGGATCATACTATTGAGACAACATAAGCAATGCGTCTACATCTAAAAAGGCCTTAGGAATAATTAATTTAGCCAACCCTGATGTCCAAGGGTTTGAGACTGGTATTGCACTATCACGGTTCTTATAAAAATATCCAAATACACACATGCCTATTACATCAAGAGTCCTGGCATCTTTGCAATAAGCTAATTAATCCATGAAATAATCATCACTAACCTTTTTATTTTGAGATGACCCGGGCAAGAGGGTAAGGAACTCATCTGAAAAACTATCCTTTACTTTTTCCATAGACCGTTGGCTGGTAGAAGCTCCGCCTATTGCTACTTGACTCATTCTTACTTGAATTTTGAAAATTCTCTGCAAGATCATTGGTCACACTATGATTCTGGAAAGCTCTAAAAACCTAGCACTTTGTACTCTTCGATATGCTCCGTAACTTTCAAATGAGTGACCTCTAACTATTTTATTCTATGGAATTGAATGCACCACCATGTCTGACACCAAAAGATGCCACTTCTACCATTACTCAGCACGAACAAGGCTTCAATTCACTAGCCGTAGCTCTAAAAATTTTTAATTCAAATATTCAGAGACCTAGCGACTAAAGAAAAGGTCTCGCGGTTGCTTAACAATATTGGCACCTTTAAAATGATTATGAGACCTGGCGACTAAGAGGACTTCTCGTAGTCACTGAAAGATTATCCACTTTATGAATCCATTACGAGATTAAGCAATCACTACATTTTTGATCTAGAGACTCCATGACTATAGTCGATCTCTTTAGTCCATCTTTGATTTTTCACATTACGAGATTACCCGACTATAGTCAAATTCTTAGTCGTGGGTGAAATATTTCTCATTACAAGATCACGTGACTGAGACCAGCTTTCACTTTTATTATGAGATTTGGCGACTGAAGAAAATTCTTAATCACCAAAAGCTTTTCATATTTTGAATTTGGTACTGAGACCTCATGACCACCATAGGATCAAGCCAAAATCAATGGCTGAGATGAAGCAACCTATTAATCCTTACTTTTAACTCACCAATATCTAGAGATCACGTGACTATACATATCTCACAATCATGATATACTTTATCTAACCTTAGTTACATCTGGAGACTTGGCGAAAACCTTTATTCTCGAAGTCGCTGAAAGATTTCTCAAACCACAGTTAGCTCTAAGATTACATGCCAGTCATCAATCAAATCTACATCTTACAATTGTTGCTGAGTCTTAGAATCCTTTATCACTTAACCACCACATCTAGAGATCTAGAGACAACCGCATAAGAGATAACCACCATCTTTGGGAGATAACGCGACCAAAGGAAATCCAAATCGCTGAATGAAATGAATAGCTGCATGAAGACCTGGAGACCTAGAGACAACCGTGAAAGAATACCGCACCTCTATTTGGAGACTCAATGACTAAAGAGAAAATCATAATCATGGAGTAAAACATCACTTTAATAAATCATTTAGAGATTACCCGACCAAAGGTAATTTCCATCTAGAGACCACGCGACTATAGTTCCTTTCTTACAAAATTTGTTACAGAAGTTGCTAGATCTTGAGAAAACTTACAGACACTTGGAGACTAAAGGGGTAATCGCTAAGTCATTTGATAGTAAAGAATATTCCAAAGTGCTTGTGAGATCGGGCGACAAAGGTTTTTGGGAAACTGCTAAATATAAAGGAATATTTTTATTTCTTTGGGAGACTAAGTGACTAAAGAGAAAAATAAAGCGCACATGCTTATTTTAAAGCTTAAGTGACCTGATAAAGTAACAAAGAAATATAAGGCTGATGATTCAAACTAGGGCTTTTTTTATTTTTAGGATATTTAGACCTAGAAAACCCTAAAGATTGTAAAATTTTTCAAAAAACATCCTATCTTTTGGGGCAAAAACAAAAATTGAGATTTTTAACCAACATAAACTTTGATAACATTGTGAAAGTGAGTACTACACTTGTAGTAAGAGATTTTCCTAAAATTATGAAGCCTACTAACATGATTTGCAAGGAATGTGTGATGGCTAAATAGAAGAGAAGCTCATTTCCCAGCAAGAAGTTTACAATAGTAGAGAAGTTGGAGATTGTTCATACAAACTTGAGCGATCCTACAAGGACTAGAGGATTCTATGGAGAAAGGTATTTTATGATTCTTGTTGATGACTTTACAAGAATGATGTGGATTGCATTTCTTAAAGAAAAATCTGAAGCATTTGATAGGTTTAAGATCATTAAGAATAAAGTTGAGACTGAATCTGGAATAAAGATTAAATGTTTGAGATTAGATAGAGGTGGAGAATTTACTTCTAAAGAATTTAACATCTTTTGTGAAGTGAATGGTATTAAGAGACAATTTTTAGCCCCTAGGACACCTAAACAAAATGGTATTGTAGAAAGGAGAAATAGATCAGTGACTAAAGCAACAAGAGCTATGTTATTTGAGAATGACTTAGCAAAGATATTATGGAGAGAAGCAGTGAACACAATGGTGTATACAATGAATAGAGTACAAATTAGAGAAGACATAGACAAGACACCCTATGAACTATGGTTTGGACATGCACCATCAGTTAAGTATTTTAGAATTTTTTGAAGCAAATGTTATATTAAGAGAGATGATGACATTGGAAAGTTTGATCCTAGAAGTGATGAAGGTATATTTCTTGGATATTCATTGAAGAGAAAAGCTTATAGATGTTACAATAAGAGAAATAAGACTATTTTTGAGAGCGCAAATGTAAAAGTTGATGAAAAGTTCAAAATTCAAGAAAGAATGCTTGATTATGAATCAGATGAAGGAACTCAGTCTAGACCTAACCCTGAGACTATTGAATTATTTTATGAGATTGATAGTGATTTTTTGAATGAAAGCCATAGTGAAGTCATTGAAGAACCCACACTTGAAGTAAGATATGAGACAGTAACACTTAACAGGAATCTATCAAGGAATCATCCTTATAAGCAGATTATTGGAAGCATAGACAGAGGAGTTCAGAATTGAAATAAGGTACAAGATCATTTATGTTTGATTTCTCAAATTGAACCTAAATCTACAAGTGAAGCTTGTGAAGATGAACATTGGATTAATTCTATGA
The DNA here is from genome assembly GCA_027943335.1 of Chamaecyparis obtusa. Classification (NCBI taxonomy): domain Eukaryota; kingdom Viridiplantae; phylum Streptophyta; class Pinopsida; order Cupressales; family Cupressaceae; genus Chamaecyparis; species Chamaecyparis obtusa. The sequence goes on from BSBK01004658.1 coordinate 782,482, forward strand.
AAGAAGAACTAGATCATATTGAAAAGAACAAGACATGGGAATATGTCCCTAGACCTAAAGATAAGAATGTTATAAGAACAAAATGGGTATTCAAAAACAAGATGAATGAACAAGGAGAAGTAGTATGGAACAAAGAAAGATTGGTATGTAAATCATACTCAGAATTGACTATGAAGAAACTTTTTCACCAATACCAAGAATTGAAATAGTAATAATGTTTTTGGCCTATGCAGCTTTTAAGAAATTCAAAGTGTATCAGATGGATGTGAAGTCAGCATTTCTGAATGGAGAATTGGAAGAAGAAGTTTACATTGAGAAACCTAAAGGTTTTCCTTTAACTAAAGAAGGAGACATGGTATGTAAACTAAAGACTTTATATGGACTAAAGCAGGCACCTAGAACTTGGTATGAGAGATTGGATAAGTATTTATTGAAATTATGATTTACAAAAGGCACGACTGATAGCAACCTGTATACAAAAGAAATTGAAAATGGTTTGTTGGTTGTAGTAATTTTTGTTGATGATATTATCTTTGGAGGAGAAGATGAAGCCAGTGATAAATTTGCAGATGAAATGAAGACTGAATTTGAAATGAGTATGATTGGTGAAATGAAATACTTTTTAGGATTGTAGATAACACAAAATAGTGATGGCATCTTTGTAAGTCAGATAAAGTACTTGAATGATTTATTAAAGATATTTGGAATGGAGAATTGTAAACCAGTTGGAACACCTATGGTAACTAGACATGAGTTATCTAGCATAGATGAGAATCCTATAGTGGAATAGAAGAAGTATAGATCTATGATTGGAGGATTGCAGTATTTGACTCATACAAGACCTAATATAGCACATTTAGTTGGAATTGTAGCAACATTCCAAGTTGAACCTATAGAATCACATTATGCAGCAGTAAAGATGATACTGAGGTACTTAAGAGGCATAGTTGAGTATGGATTGTGGTATGAAAAATATGATGATTTTACCCTATGTGCATATATAGATGCTAATTGGGGAGGCAGTATTGATGATAAAAAGAGCACCAATGGTGGAGCATTTTTCCTTAGAGGAATATTGGTTTCTTGGCTAAGCAAGAAGCAAAATTGTATTTCATAGAGCACAACAAAAGAAGAGTATGTAGTGACAACAAACAATTGTAATCAGATAATTTGGATGAAGAAAATGTTGAAGGATATTGGAATAAAATTTGTTGAGCCTGTTGTTATACATTGTGATAACACCAGCATAGTTAGTATGTCTAAGAACCCTATGTTACATTCTAAGACAAAGCATATAGAGATAAAGTATCATGTAGTGAGAGAGAAAGTAGTAGAGAAAGAAGTTAGACTTGAGTACATAAGCACAAAGGAGCAGATTGCAGACATATGTATAAAACCTTTTCCTAAGGATACATTTGAGTATCTGAGAGGTATGCTTGGGGTTATGCCCTAGCCTACTTTTGAGAAGTGATGCAGATTGTTGCATCCTTCTAGTGGTATATGAGCCCTAGTTTTCTTCTGGACTAGATGCTGGTACTTCCCCTATGGGTGAGTATGTGTATCCGAGCTGAGTCATAAGGACTCTAGTGAATGTATTTTATGAATAGTGTCTTTTGACATTGATGTTGTTGTTGACATAATGATGAAACATCTATCATTTATGTCAATGGGGGAGAAGTATACATGAAAAACCAATTGAAACATCTATTGGAGAGAACTAAATAGGAAAATGAAGCAAGATTTGATTGATGAAGAAGACTTGAAGCATTTTCAGAGCAGTAGTGTTGCAGTGATTGGATTTATGGAACTTGGATGTTTTTTCATCTATGTTACCATAAATGCCAATGGGGGAGATTTTTCAGAATGAATGCTAAATATATCCTATGGGGGAGTATTAGAAGCCATTCTATAGTGGTTGTTGTTGCATTCATGACTGTGATTGTCATTGATGTCAACATAGTGATCTACTGAAGATTAGCAGAGAAGAAGATAGTGTTTGAGTTAGCGCACTTGGGATATTGAAGATGAAGCTATGTGGAGTTGGGGAATTACTCTATGATGTGTTATAAGATCATGGTGAAGAGCGTAGATAGTAATTCATTTATTCATGGAAGTTATGAGGAAATCAGTGGAAGCAGTATTTAGGCAGTGTTCTTGAGTAACGATTTATGGAAATTGGATGATATCTCCTAATCAGGATGGAATATGGTTATGCAAACTGAGAGAGCAGTTGGAGACATTTTGATAGTAATTTGGTTGACAACACAAGATCTGAGGTCACGTGAGTGAAGAATTATATTGATTAGAAGCCGATAGTTTTGTGTAATTTTGATGTAACGTGTGGAAAATTTTATTTTGTAATTTGTATGCCAACTCATTTTTAATTATTTGAGTGTGGTATAAAGGAAGGAATGTATTCCTTGTTGTAATGTGGAATGTGATGAATGTAAGTGTATTGTGAAAGAGAAATTGTTGAAAGAGGATATGCGAAGTACTGAGATCTGGTATTGAGATCTAAAGGAGGAGTTGGTACGGTTTGGCACAGTCAGAGAAGGAGTATTGGATTGTTGAGGTAAGTAATATTTTGGTATTATTCTGTTGAGTAATACAAAGATCAATTGGACAGTGAATTCAGTGATCTTACCCTAAAGCTATTTGGGCAGTGGGTCCTTTTGTCTTCCATAACTCCTAACAGAGTTAGAATCTTTTAATAGGGATTCAAAATCTCCTAACAGGGATTCATATGTACTGAATGTATTTCATAAGACTCCTAACAGAGTCCATTCTTTCACAAGGAATATTCATAATAGTGCATCTTTTATGGGCATCATTCCCACCGGGGTTTACTCTTTGATCAAGAGGTTCCCTAGTCAACATATCTTGTGTCATTGTGTTATTGTGCATGTATATCTTTCTATGGTTGCTGGTTACATTTCTTACATGGTTAAAATCTATTAAGGTTGATAAAAAGTATATTTATCTAATAAATGATTCACACTCCCCCTCTCAGTTATCTTGGTGGACTTTACTTTCTAACATGTTAAATCTGAATTTTTGAATGGGATACTTTAGGAAGAGGTATACATTGAACAACCTAAAGGTTTTTTTGATCCTAATTAGAGGAACATGGTATGTAAGTTGTACAAGGCATTATATGGACTAAAACAAGCACTAAGAGCATGGTATAAAAGACTACATTCTTATCTCATAAGAATTGGATTTTTTAGAACAAGTGACAATAGTAATTTGTATTTGAAATGTGAAACTGATGACAAGATTCTAATTGCTAAAATATTTTTTGATGATATCATGTTTGGAGGTCATAATAGCTTATGCAAATCTTTTTCTTATGAAATGAGGAAAGAATTTGAAATGTCAATGTTTGGTGAGACCAAATTTTTTCTTGGATTGCAAATACTACAATATAAGGAAGGCATATACATCACACAATCTAAATACATCAAAGAAGTATTGAAGATATTTGGTATGGAAGATTCAAAACTAATTGGTACACCTATGGTCACAGGATGAAAGCTGACAAAGGATGACAAATCAACTGAGGTAAATCAAACCTTTTATAGATCAATAATTGGAAAATTGATGTATGTTGTGCATAGTAGACCAGATATTGCACATGCAGTTGGAATTGTAGCTTGATTTTCTGCTAATCCTAAAGAATCAAACATGACTGCTATGAAAAGAATTTTGAGATACTTGAAGAATATTGAAAATTATGGTTTATGGTGTAAGAAAGAAGGAAATTTTGAACTAAAGGTTTACACTGATGCTGATTGGGCTAGAAACATTGATGATAGAAAAAGCACTACTGGTGCAACATTCTTTTTAGGAGAAAGATTGGTTACTTGGATAAGTAAGAAACAAGGATGAATTTCTCAGTCCACTGCAGAAGTATAATATGTTGTTGTTGCTACTAATTGTTTAAATATTGCATGGATAAAGCAACTATTGGAAGGTATAAATGAGGAGATCACTGATCCAATGATAATCTATTGTGATAACACAAGTGCAATCAATATTTCTAAGAATCCAGTGATGCATGCAAAGATAAATAATATATCTATTAAGTATCACTACTTGAGAGAGAAAGTTCAAGAAAATAAATTCAGATTGGAATATGTGAAATCACAAGAGAAACTTGCTAATATATTCACTAAACCCTTATTGAAGGACACATTTCAATACTTGAGAAGTAGACTAGGGGTCCATCCCCTATCTAATAGTCATTAAGGTGATATGAGGTTACATCAACCTGTACTTTATTAGAAGATCTAATGATGTTGATGCATGATGTTCACATTTTGGGTTTCCTAAGGTTGTGAAAGATGGAAGACAAGCTAAAACTACATATCAGTACATGCAAGGTAATACAATCTGAACCAAACAACATAAATATTGATTTGGCTACTAAAGAGATGATTATTTTCTTTTTGGCATTATTGTCAAAGGGAGAGATGATTGCATGGAATAAGAGAGAGAATGAGAAGAGAGATTACATGCTAGGAGAGACATTGATGTAGTGTAGTGATTAAACATACTAAATGCATAAGCTAGGGAGAGCTTACCAAGTCACAATATTTACATACAGAGTTGTAGATAGATGTTTGGTATTCTATGGCATATTTCATATTGTGTTGTCATCAATACCAAAGGGAGAGATTGTTATACTACAACTGATCAAATATTTTAAAGGAGAGATTGTAAACTAATTAGATACTTCAAAGGGAGAGACTGATGATCACCAAGCTACAAAGGTATATGTGACACATTAAATTAGTTATTATATTGTCATTGATGTCAACTAGTTTTGACTGTACTTATCATGTTACTTACAAACATTCGAAGAAGGAAATAATGCTGAAAGAATGAGATATTAACATGAAGATGAGATGTATGAGAAAGATATGGATATGGTATTCATTGGGTAACTTATTGATGAGTCTATGAAATTATGTTAGTGATTTGATTGTATTACATAATTCTATTATGAATTGAAGATCAAGAATGCACAAGTTTATGTGGTCGGTAAATGAAGAACTTAGTATACAACAAGTTGAAATAGTGTACACCAAGAAAGTGCATTGTATATCAAGTACAATATTAACTGAGTTAGAAGTCACCAACACATCACGGTATTGATCGAGTGAAAGAAATAAATGGAATATATGATTGTCGACTAAAAATGATGAGCTGGACAAATATGGATGATTCAGAGGTTAAAGATAAATAAAATTATGATGATCAAACAACTGACAAAAAACAAGGATGATCGAATAATCTAGAATGAAATGTGTTAGAGACACAAGTTCTGAGGAAGGTTGAAGCAAAAAAATCAACGGTGAAGATTAAGAGTACAAATCTATGGATGAGAAGAAAATAGTTTATCATGTCTATAAAAGGAGACAAGAGATTCATTATGAGAGGGGATGCATGTGAGAAGATTGCATTAATGCAAAGCTGGTCAGATAGGTTTAAGATAGAACCAAGAAAATCTGCAGACAACACTGAGTGTCAAAGAAAGGAATTAACTGAGCAAAATGGAATTGGAGGATAAAAGGAAGTTGAATTGATTATGATGGCCATAGGTATTTTGATATTAGCATAGATCTGAAAATATGCAAAAGAAAATTGTATTTTGAATCAGATCATTTACTATTTCATTCTAACCATTGCTATAGATAAATATCTTAACTAAGTGGGACTTTAAAATCTTTATTATTTTTTTATGACATTCAATGAATGTTAATTGTTTTCATGTTGACCCCATAGTGAATGTTTGGTCATGGAGAACTGTTAATGATAAATATTCTAACCAGGTCACACCTTACAGTGTGTTTTGTAACCTTTAACAGGGTTGGCTCTTAACTGAGCTCACTTCAGAAGAGTGAGATTATTTTGGGTACCGGTCCTAGGTGGTTTTTCCCCTAATAGGGTTTCCACATTAAAAATCAAGTGTTATATGTGTTTTACCGAGTTTTTTTTATTAATTTATTGATTTGTTTTATACATGTGGGAGTATTTGGGACTATAGGATAACTGATTCACCCCCTCTTAGTTATCTAACATAGAACTATTGAGGAGCCACTAAAAAGAGTTCATGTGTTACATTATGACTCGACAAAGAAGATGATTCATCACCTTGGACCACTATTTGACTTATTCATCACATACTTGCACTCTTAATTTTTTGCACATGTTCAATTTAATCATGTAATTGTGATTCAATGTGATTCATCGATCTGGGAAAAGTTGATCATCTTTTAAACCACTTTACAAAAAAGGAAACCTAGGACCCATGGTCATTGACAAAAGAGCACATGGAACATTTTGATTCAATTTTGAATATCGATGAGATGAGTGGAAACCACCCAGTACATCTACGTGCTTAGCTCAGATGCACATGCTTAATTAATCATGCAAGCATGACATAAATATATTTATTGATCTTGTAGAAGGTGCATGATGATTAAATTATTTATATGGAAGAAATAATCAAGCCCACGAAGAAAGGGATGACATAAGTACACATGTTTCTTTGGGATTTGGAAAAGAAGATGCATCATCACATTAGTCCATCCTTTGAATTATTGATCATGCACATACACACTTAATCTTTTTCACGTGTTTATTTTAATCACATAACTATTACATGATGTGAGATGTTGATTTGGATCAATTTGATCAACATTTAAACTACTTTATAACAAAGGAAACCTAGAATACATGGTCACTAACAAGAGAGAACATGGAAAACTATGATTTTCTATTAGAGACTGATGGATGAGTGGGGACCACCCATCATAGCTACACACTTAGCTTTATATTGAGTTAATCATACAAGCACAACATAACTGCATCTATTGATCTTGTAGAAGGTGAACGATGATTAAATTCATTAGATAGAAGAAAGAGCTAGGCCTATAGGGATGAAAAGAAGACACTTGAAAATAAATCATTTTCCAAAGTTATAAACAATAAAGGGGACCCATCATCGCCCTTGATCTCTTAGCACTATCAAGCACTTTGATTAAATCGCACAAGTGTGATGTGATAAAAATTGTTGGTCTTGATCAAACTAATCACAAATTAACCCATTTCTTTGAGGCTATTGAGACCCATTGAAAAGTGAATACATGTCATCTTTTAATTTACTAGAGATGATGATGCAATACTTTGGCCCACCATTTGACCTTTTGACTATGTCCTTGCACGCTTATCATTGTACACATTAAATTTAATCATGTAAGGGTGACACAATATAGATTATTGATTTTTTCAAAGGAGGTCAACCTTTAAACTACATCAAGGATAGAAAGAGGTTGGGGGTCATAGCACTGGTGAAATGAAACATGGCACCATATGACTTACCATTTAATACATCAAGGATGAGTGGGACCACCCATCATAGTTGTGCTCTTAATATGAGTGCACATGTTGAAATAATTGCTTAAGCATGATGTAACCACAACCGTTGATCTTCAAAAAACTTCTCAATGATTAATATTTCTAACCAGCATAGAAACAAGGGCATACCAAACTGAGAAGACAACACTTTGTGCCATTTGAGGCAGTAATTGAGTTTCTATTTGAGGTGAAAATTTTGCACTAATTGTGGCACCAATTGAGACATTCATTTAGGTGCTAAATATCACCTACTTTTGCACTTGCTTGTTCTAATTGGTTAAAAAATGCCAAAACAAGTGCCATCCTAATAATTAGAACTAAAATTTTCAAAAAGTTAGAGAAAAATACATTAAACTAATGGGTGAAAGAAAAGAATAGAGAAAAAAGGGAGCTAATCACAAGCATTTTTTTGTAGTGATACATAAGCTATCAAATAACAAGATTGTAAATCAGATATGCATCTAACAAGGATATGATATATCAATCATATAAAAGTACAACCAATCTATATACCTATTCATAAATTGTCCATTAAAGTATATCATAAAATAATGATGGTCTGATGAGAAAACCCACCAAATGTGTAATCATGATATTTCAAACATCAGTGACTTGTCAAAAAGAACTGTAAAGGAGTAGTACAAAATGAAGTAAACCAAGTATGCAAGTATATTCCACTATTACGGATATGTCAACTGAATATCACTATCAATATGTGAGTCAATTTTAATATAACTAAATTCCACTATCGATTGAACCATATATTCCAACCAAGTATGCTGGCAAAGTATTCCTATCAACATTAGTATACATCATTAAAATGAACTATAAGGGACAAGACCATCAATCTTTATATAAATTCCAACATCAATGTCTAATACAACTTGATGTATACCAATGAACCATAGTGTCTTTCAGAAGAAATGACAACACGTAAGGGGAAACAAACTCCCCTTTTGTCCTTGACAAAAAACCTAGTTTTATCCCCCTTTTTGGTTGTAATGATGAAGTAGAAATGGATCATAGGAGAATCATGAGGCCAATTCTACAAAACTATCAAGTTCACTTATCAACAATAACCATAAACTAATGTGAATGATCATGAAATGAATGATATGTGTTAGAATGTACAAGAAATAACAACCACTATCACAACCAATTTGGTGTCCAAATAGAACCACAACACAACTATGGAAAGATTATAAAGATAACAACTAAAACAAAGAGAAAGGATACATAATAAGCATGAATAGCTCCTCTTGAACCACTGCAAAAACATAATTAGTGAAGGGATGAAATGAGAAAACATCATTAATAAGCCCACTGAAACTACAATAACATTGAACTATTAATCAAATATATGTCCATAATTGTCATAACTTGCTAGCTCATTCCTTAGCAAGTTAAAATTTCCTTTAGTTTGTGGCACTCTTTTGTATTAACTTCTAATTATTCTAGAAGCACTTCCTCAGATTCTTTATTTTCTTTAAGTTAACTTCTCAAGTCAAAAAACTATCTCAACTACATTTTTGAGTTGATAAACCAAACTTGCACTTAGAGTGTATGTTTTTGGATTCAACTATGTCAATTTTATTTGCATCAACATTTCAGATCATATTCAATGACCATCATCAGGATGTAAGAGAGTTGTATGAAGATAGTGGAGAGAATCGTAGACCTTGATAGATATTAAAAAAAATTGGTTTTCTAGTTTACAAACTTTCTTTCTTAGTTTATTTATCTCATTGAGAGAACAAATCAAATCACCTTCAACATCAATATAATCTTTTAGATCACTCATGTTTATCTTTTGATTCCACATTATCTACAACTTGTCCCACAAGACAAGTTTCATCATATTTTTTATTATTTGAGATACTTTTTAAATTGTACACATTACCATTAGTCCTTATACATGTTGCAATATTATTTCCATAATTTTCAATGATTTGACATTGTAAAGTAATTAATGTAACTATGAGATCATTTCCAAAAATCCAACTTACACTCAAAAGATTGTGATTCAAACCTTCTACATAATAGGCATTATTAACAAGAGTAACAATATCTAAAAATTGTTAGCATGAATGCTGATGGTATTCCTAGGGGGGAGTACCCTAGTAATGTTGGAGGCATGTTACAATGATTTTGTGTTGCATTCATGATAGAGTTTGTCATTGATGTCAACATATGTTAATGATTGATTGTTTAGAAGCTTGCAAAGAATTGTACGGACTCTATACAAAGAATTAGCACATGTGAACTTAGTTGAAGAATCTTCATGATGTCTTGGGTCATTGGATGTGATTTCACATTCGTATGAGTTGATCTGACAAAGTTATGACTGATTTACTGATGACTGGTTTTCAGGAGACAGAAATAGTGATTCTCATAGATTTGATTGCAGAACTTTGTGGATAGCACTCATGGTTGTTTAAGTTATGATGTACAAACATAGGTTTGTGTTGGACACTTTCTTGAGATCTTATTGCGATCATATGGAGTTGCGATGTAGCACCCCGCCCATAGTTTGCTTCTAGGTTTCTTTATGTTTCAATGTTTGACCGAATTCTTTTAGGTCACTTTTGGTGTGATCAATTATTATGATTAATAAATGAAGATTATGGATTATTGTTCATCTTATGTGTATCAAGTATTGCATAGTTTAGATGTTGATATCATTTCATGTTATGTTTATGTTTTATATTGATTCATGGTACTAATCCCATACTGGCATGTGTATGGTAATCTTGTGTTTGCATCTGTTTGACGTGTTTGTTTGGTAGAGGACGGAGGCATAGTTACTCACTTAGTCAAGATCCACATGATTGACTGTACCCTATCATTGTTTGAAATATATTATTGTATGTACATGCTTCATCTTGTGGTGACAGGTTCACAGGTACAGGGCATCGTCTTCCCTGAATTGGCAGGAGTAAACGTGCCCACAACATTCATCTCCATGGTAAAGAGGGGAGATAATACACAGACCCAAACCCTAAACCTGAGCCTTATTGTCCTTGGATTGGACAAGTGTCAGTCTTACTACCCTACCCAAATTCACCTGGTTGGCATGAATTCGTGTATCCTTTCTCCTTGTTTGTTTGATTTATTGTGTTTGATTTTTACTCTGCATGATTCAGTTGATTTATGATTATGTGGGTGATTATTAATTTATTGATTATAGTTGAATTATGTTAATTTAGATTATTTTATGTGAATATCAATTTTAGGTGCATAGTTGAATTTGATGTTTAATTATGCTTCTAGGATTTAATTGAGGGAATTAAAATTAAAGTTAAATATTGTAGTATTGAAAATTAATATTGATTATGTCCTAAGTTTATTATGATGAAATTTAGTTAAAAATCAAATAATTTATTATTTGGATTTAATTGAGTATTTTATTGAGAATTGGATTTTATTATGTTTGTGAGTATTATTAAATAATTAAATAATTAATTTCATGAATTCATGATGCATTAAGTATTTAATTTATTTAATAATAGATTTTGTTATTAACATGTGCTTTATTGAGTTGTGCACAATTATATTTATTTTTAATTATTAATTAGTAATTTCTCTCAACAAAAGTGGGAGAGTTTGATTAGGAGTTCTTTGTGTGAGTCATCTAGGGTTTTGCATGTTTAGTGGAGTTGAATCCCTAATAGGGGGATTTTGCATTCATTTTGATTCAATCAGTTTTGTTGGAGCAATTTTGGAGAGGGAGCTTTTGGAGTTTTGTGCTTGCTTGTGTTCTTGAGCTTTTGGAGATTGTGCTTGAATTTTGGGTGAAGGTTGTTTGCACTTGGATTCGGAGATTGTATGCACTGTGATTCAAATCTGCAGGTGGAGCTTTTCTATTGTCAAATCTGAGGGTTTCAGCATTCTACAGGCCTTCTTTTTTAGTATTTAGCATTGGAATTGAGGTAGGGATTTGTGGAGTTTTCTTGTGAATTCATCAGTAGTTCTTTCTGCAATTACTCTATGTTTGTTTCATTTTATAGATTAAGATCTGTTTTCTATTTATGCTTTAAATTTAAAGGTTAGAAAACTCATTAGAATGCTATTTCATATTTTTATATTAACTTGGCACAGTAGGGTTATGCTATCCAAATTTGGAGAGAAAATTCATCCTAGAACACATAGAAAATGAAAAATCAATCTCTATATAGTTAGTTCTATAGTATGAATGAATTAAATAATTGGGTTGTCTTCAAAAAATCAATTTAGGTGGAAATTCATCATTCTGGATGAAAAATATAACTCTCTGTTAAAAATGACAGTCAAAAGAAAATTACACAGTAAAATCTTTAGTTTACTATTTAATTTATTAGTAAATTGTATGTGGTTGCAAACAAAATAAAACATTGGTGAAAAACAAAATAAAGAAAAGACAAAGGAAACATTCATGTGTTAAAAATTTAGAATTTTCTAATTTTGGAAAAATTCACCAGACCTGTGTAAAATCCATTTTTGGAAACAGAGCCTATTAAAATATAATTATGAGCTTTCAAATGTATATATTTGTTTTTGTTAATAAGTTTTTATATATATATATATATATATATATATATATATATATATATATATATATATATATATATATATATATATATATATATATAGATATATATATATATCTATATATATATAGATATATATATATATCTATATATATATAGATATATATATATATCTATATATATATATATATATATATATATATATATATATCTATATATATATATATATCTATATATATATATATATATCTATATATATATAGATATATCTATATCTATATATATATATATATCTATATATATATATATATATTCGTATGTAAAAAAAATTGTATTAAAAATGCTTGTTAAAGTAAAAGTGTTTTCTTGGAAAGTGTGTTGCAAAGTTTTGTTTTATAAAAAAAAACTATATAAATTTTTTTTATAAAATTTTGTTATAAAGGTGGGAGGCGGGGACCACCTATCCCCTACCCCCCTTCCTTCACACCTCCTGAGCAGTGGCTCTAGCCTGTCGCGCACGACAGACTAGCCTGTCATGTCGGTAGGGGCGGTGGGTGGCCACGGCCCCCCCCACGTAGGTTCTTTCTTTAAACAAATTTTTTTTTTGCTATGTTATGTAATTTTGTTATAAAATTAAATTTTGTTATTTAGTTGTGTTATAATTAAACTTTGCTAATTTATTTTATTGTATTAATTTTAGGATATTTAATTTGATAATACTAATTAATCTAATTAATATTATTTAATAATTAAGTTAAATTAATTATGTCATTTAATTAGTTTAAATGCTTTGTTATTTTGTTTTAATTAATTATTTTTATTTATTAATTTCAGTTCATATAATTTTGTAGTTGAACTCGTCTAATATTATCAAGGGTTATTGGAATCAATCAGTGAATTATTTTAGGGGTTATACATATTTTGATTTATAGTATAAATAGATTTTTAAAATTAAATTAAATCTATAATGGGTTTTGGTTTATGTCAAAATATGCTTCTAGGTGAAATAATTTCTAATCTTGTTATTTTAAATTAAATTAGGCTTTTGGTTTATAATTAACAAATTGTAATAGATTTAAGATACTAGGATGTATGGATGTGTGCAATGAAACATACTAAATTTGTAGACATTATGGTAATTGATGTTTATCTATTGAAATTGGGAAAATTCACTTTGTGCATAATGAAATAGGATTATCAGTCATTGACTTTTGATTAGGATACATGATATGCATCTACTAAAATTGGGTCTTTTTGTCTATTAAGTTCATTAGACAGCATTGGGAAAAATTATTGGTCTTTGTCATTGTTGTATTGTTTATGTACTAAAACATCCTAGTAGGTTTCATTATTTATGCTTTGGATTCGATTATGATGAATATGGAATATATTTGATTATAGCTTTATTTCAGTTCAAAATGGCGTGAGTGTTGTTTTCATCGTGTCTTCTTTTACTTTATGGGTTGTCGGGTTCTAGATGACCTAGGGGAAACACAGAGGCTGGGGTATGAGTCATATGTTCATGTTATTAGTTATGTTTGGTGTGTGTGTACATTATCTGATTATCACTCCTATTTGACCATTGGGCTCATGTTATACTGTATTCTATTTGTGGTATCTTTGTAACCATATCTACTTCTTTTGTGTGAAAATGGATATGAGGTTACGTAGTTGTATACCTAATTAGATCTAGGAGAGATCTATGAGCCTAGGGTAGTTTACCTTGACATGTAATAGGAGGTGGCTTGCAATAAGCATCGGGGCCCTCAAGTGGCTACCAGGATCACTTATTGTAAGTTTTAAATAATCAAGTGATAACTTAATATAATTAAGGGGAAATAAATTAACCTAATAAGATATGAGTCCTCACCCAGGTGTTAGTGCTAGTACAGACTTAGATGGGTTGAGAAGATGACTAGCCCCCTTTTAAGGGATGAGTTGGCATAGTTGATGACTTCATCAGTATGAGAGTTCATTGATACCGCGTAAGATCACTTGGGTGCTAGGATCTAGAGAGATTACCAGGACAAAACTCAAGGGTTAGACGTACATGATGACACCTTCCTATGCATAGTTTGGTCATTCTACATGTGTCAGTTGCCTCTAGTTTAGTGAGTTGTACCTTTATCTTTATCATGTGTATCTTGAGTTAGAGTGCTTTTCAGGATCCTTCTACTTAGGGTTTTATCCTTGTTTTGTATTGGTTATCCGATTGGGGTTTGTGATTATCTCCTCAGCACGGTGGGGTAGGCCTTTGTGGTTCTACACGGATAGGTGGTACTGATTCTTTACCATTTGAGATTCGATGTCCTTGTGCCGATGCTTGATGGTGACTCTGCAGATGTTTTCCTTATGATGTTTCTTTGATGCTTCTTTCTTATCTACATTATTTGTAATCTTGTATTAGTGTATCGCATGTGATACCTAATCTGGTCATTGTACTTTTATAGTTAGATTTATTATTACATACCCTGTGACATGTGCAGTGGATGTTAGTTTATTTGGATATCATGGAAGTCCATGAGAATTGTATTTATTATTATCATGTAATTGCAATTTATAAGTTATGAAATATTTTATTGATGTTAGTTCTAGTTGTGTTTTTTTCTTACATAATTCTACGTCATGGAACCCTTGAGTCTTGTAATCTGTGATGGATGTTGTTTCAATGTGAGTAAATGGTAATTGCTTCCACACTGTGGTTTATCTTATTTGTTAACTTTTAAAAAAAAATGTTCACCAAACTTAGTAGCATGTTTAGGATTAAATTCTCTTGGGTTCCTTGGCAAGACGTTACATGCGATCATACAGGTGACATCAGCTATGGCATGTGTATTGGTGAAGACCTATTTGGAAGTCGACTTGGAACATGTTTCAAGTAATGTGATGAGAGAGCTTGACTTACAGATTTAAATAATAAATTGATGTAATTTTTATGGTATAACATTATAAGAGGTTTCATGTGCATCTTTGCATGGGTCTATTTGTATTTTGTAAATAGGATTTATCCTATATAGGCCAGCCCAGATTTAACTATTGTGACTTGTATATAAGGATTGTAATCCTTGGAAAATAAGGTGTGATTGCACATGCAAAGTGCATAGGTGAATGAAAGATTAATGATGCATTGGTTACTATTTGGAGAATAGTAGTTGTGCACTTGGGCACAAGGTGGAGCTTTCTCGGTAGTGGTTGAGTACTGGAAGTAGTTTCAAAAAATAATTATCTCAGTCTTGCAGCTGTGAGGTTTGGAGAACCTGAGGATGGCTTAACTCTCAAATCTCTTGATCAAGTTGATATACTGTACACCCCTAATAGGGTTATTGCCTCTAGTAGGGTTGGACTCTTAGCAGGGTCAATTCCTTAACAAGGATCACATTGTAAAAGACTCCTAATAGGGCATGTCCTTTAATCAGGACCTACCTATTGTAATAATCGGCTCCTAATAGGGTCAGAACTCTTAACAGGGTTATTATACTCATAGTGTAGATATTTGTGGGTACCATCCCCACCAAGGTTTTTCCCTTAACAGGGTTTTCCTCAAGAACAAATTTTGGTGTTCATGTGTATGTGTGTAATTGTTTCATTTACTTTTCAATTCAGTATTTTGTGTTCAAAAATAAGTTTGAAGTTAAAGTTTAAAGCATTCAATATTGACATCAACTAATTCACCCCCCTCTTGGTTGATTAAGACATTGTTATTATAATAATTGGTATCAGAGATTTTGGTCCTCAGTTAGGAAGCTTAACAGCTTGAGGTAAAGATCAAGATGGCCTTATTTAGAAATGAGACTCCTAAGTTTGATGCAAAAAATTTTGACACGTGGAAGGAGAAGATGAAGAATCATCTAATGTGTATGGAATTGGAATATTGGCTCATTACTTGGAAAGATGTGCCTATCATAAAGGAGGAAGACCTTGAAACTGTTACTCCTATTTGAGAATTAAGGATTTTCATTAGTATCAATTAGTTATTCAGTCGATAAAGGAGACAAACAGGACAGTTAGTCAAACACATAAAGCCTACATACCAAGCAAGACACAAGGCAGATCTTTGAGTCAACCAAACAAGGGTTTGACCGAGTACACTCATAGAGTGATGGACAATTACCAAGTACCAAGCATAGTGATCACTAAGCATTCATATGAACTGAGCACCATTAATTTACCGAATGGAGAATCTAGTGATTACCGAGTAAACCAGGAAACAACATAGTAATCTGAAATGGCATAAACATCTATGCAAACGGTTCACACCGATCAAGAAAACAATTTACCAAGATCAAGATAGAATTAAATATGAATGTAATCATTAATTTGTTGATGATTCCTATGTAATGTTAGATCTAGGTTATTTTCTTACAGTGTTGATCTTAGGTTTTCTAAGATATTGTAAACCCTAATTAGTTCAAGTTAGTTTGATATAAAAAATTTAAAGATGTCATTATGAACATGTATCATGAAGGAGTAGCAACACTAAGGACATCAAGAGATTAGAAAAAGGGTTTTTAACATGAGGTTTGAAAGAAGGATTCAGTTTTTCCAAACATACATAAGGCTACTGAGAAGAAAAGAAGGACACATACATCACTATGAGGTGATATCTATTTGGTATTTCACATATCTAAATCAGGCAAGATTAAGTTTATATTTACAGATACATTTACTTTTACCTTTTAACCATTGTAGTAGATTCAAAATCTCTTAATAGAGTGGACTTAACAGTTCTTGTCTAAATCTCTTAACCAAGTACACACATGTATTGTGTTGTTAAAATCTTATAACCAGGTAGATCTATTCGATCTAATTATAACTCCTAACAAGGTAAGATCATCATAAGTGATCAAAAATTGTAGCCTCAACGGGCATACTTTGTTACTGTAGTAGTGAAGATTTGTGGGTGTCATCCCCATTGTATTTTTTACCTTCTTACAAGGGTTTCTACGATACCAAAATATTTGTGTTATGAGTTTGAAGTTTCATGACTGATTTATTGTTTAGATTACATACAAATTATATTTTCAATTATTTGAATGTATGTTTTAGACAATGGATTCAGTCGGTTAAATGCTATCAACTTCTACAAAGTTTTAGTCTTAAAAGTTGTGAAGGTACTGATTCACCCTTGCCCTCTTAGTACTTATCTTTCCATAATCCCAACAGAAACATTTACTACTACTGAAGAAGAAAGGAAAAGGTTTGTGCACAATGTTCTTGCAAAGGAAGATTTGGTTAATGCATTATTTGATGGTGAATTCGAAAAGGTCAAAGATCTAACAAAGGGAAGTGAGATTTGGAAAAGAGTAGTTACACTCTATCAAGGAGATGAATACACTAAGAGAGAAAAGTTTCAGAATTGGAGGACAAAGATGGAGATAAATACAAATGAAGGATGTGTTACTGATTTTTGGTACCATGCTCAATCAAATGAGATGTCATGTTTAAAAATGATTTAAGGTGCATTTTGATTCTACTGAAATACATACATATGCATAAAGAAAGGAATAGAGGATAACATTATTGCATTACATCATACTGATTTCTATTATAAGAAAGTGCAAGACATTTTGAGAAAGAAGTAATCCTGATTGAATTTTGAAGTATACACCATGTCTCACACAATTTGTGAGACTAACCCTTATGATGCAAATGAAGGAAACAAAGCTATACATTTAAAGATTCTTAAAGAAAGGTAAAGGCACAAATAGTGTAGGGTGACTCATCATTGCCTGGATGACAAGCCTAGCTTGCATTTCTTTTCCTTGTCTTCATGTACCCCGTGTGTCTTGTGTCCAGCCACTGAATAGCATGTTGCTCCTTTCCTACACGTGAGAGATAGAAATGATGTTAGATCTCATAGATCTAAGTAATGACATGTTAGCATGCACCATGAATGCCCACATTTAAAAATATATAAGTTTGTTCCCCACATGCATCATAAGGGCTAGCCTATCATGGATGTCTAAGAAAGAAAGAGATATCAAAGAAAAAAACTCATATGTAATATTTTTTATAACTAGTTTTCTTCATGTACAATTGCAGATGTCTATCATGTACCACATGGATTTAAATGTGGCTACCACAAGGGTAGAGCCCAACATGCTACAAGGTAGAAAATCAACTAAATTGAGACAATGGAATCATGCTCATATACAACAAATTAATAAAGTAGAAATATAGTCCATTTATTCAGTACAATGTTGCTGGTGTTTCAAAAGAGCTGCCATAAAATCAATATTTAATATTTCAAGATAGAAATGAGCTCAAAATAGTGACATGTTATGCCATCAAAGAAAGATGGAGAAGCATATTCACATGATTTTAAGGAAGATACAAAGGACAAGGTTATGTTCATCATGAGAAGAGAGCTGCTATAGTAAAAGGAATCCCACAACATGGTCATTTCTAATTTTGTAGTTCTGCAGTAATAATTTAAAGGTAGTAGCATCATTTTCAAATAGTGGACATGTGTTGAAAGGTGGATTATGCTTCATGATAGTGACAAGGGTATTTGAGCACCATCATCATATAGAAACCTCCAATCTCATGTGTAAATCATAACATATATGTTGACGCATTCATAATTGTCATATATATTGTGGGTAAATAAAGAGCATATAGATTCTTAAGGATGCATCAGGCTCAGAGTAAACAACACAGACACTTTGATATGGACAATGTGACAAATCAAATGCCATGCATGGAAAACTTTTAGATGTCAAAGGCTGAAAGAGTAAGGATGATGCATAGTCATGCAAAGTGGTAAGGCCTTTCTTCAAGGTTCAACATTCTTCTAAATAAGCAATATAACAAAGAACTCACAAGGAGAGATAGGATTTTCAAACCACATGCCCCAATGCATTAGTTTGTGTTTGTCAATTTTTTCATAGTTTTATGAGACCCTTTATAGTTCAAAGAGACTTGTCATTACAAATCAAAGAAAATGGAAAAATGCATTTGTTGTGGTATTAAACATTAGTCTACCTTCCCATGGCATTTTACTATTATTAGAGGGCGTTACATAAATAATCAACAAATAAGGTATCATGGTGGTGGTATTGTCAGAAGTTGATGAGCATGATCATGAGAAACAAAGAAAAGAGTTTGGTTTAGTCTCTAAGGGAGACATAAATTTAAGTCATTCATAGTATATGCAAGGCTCTTGGTATTTTCTTTACAAATATATGGAGAAAGAGTGCATCATGCATGATGCCAAAGTTACATGAGTTTTGTTTAGCCTTTAATTCTGGAATTATTGTTTTTATAGTTGTAATTATGAGACAAAGGATGGAAGTGAATCATAAGACCATCATGAACAATTGCAACATAGAAAGCATTACAGTACGTGTAACAATGAATAAATAATTCAAGGAACAAGGATGCTATTTCCATAAAAAAAAAGCAAGCATTATTTATGATCTAAATAGAAAGTTCATTCTTTGTTTCAGCTATTCTATAGAAATAGTTAGCTTCAACCATTCCACAAAACAAACAAATGTTCTATAAATACAGAGCCCTTTCAAGGAACTTCAAGGTCATCTCAGAAGGGATAATGATTAAAGCTATCATATAATAGCATTTGTACCAAAAGGGACCACCGTTGATGTCAAAAGCACTTTTTGGAGATGGCCATGTCAAGCTTTTGAAGTCAACTTTAGATGGCATTTGCCACGTTAGAAATGGAAGACTTTCATGTAATTTCCTAGAAATATCATAATATGTGGGACAAGAACACATTTCTTGCAAGAAGAAGATGCACATATATCTTTGTCAAACTTAATATCAAGTTTTGGGATGATTATTCAGATGAAAAATTTGAGTTTGGATGAATATCTGGTATATGTGAAGGAGCTACTAAATTTGAAAATGGTCTTTGTTCCATCAATAAAAGTAAACATGGTTGATCTTATTGATAGAGCTAAATAATGGGTTGAAAGCGAAAATCTCTACATTGTCCAAAATGCATACCTAGTACAGTGATGGTGTCAAGAGTGAAAATACATAGAAATGGAATTGTGGCTATAAATATGCAAAAGTATACAGACATGGCCGCAACCTATTTCGTATATAGAAGCAAGAAGATTTTCTTTTAAAATGAAAGAAAGAAAAAAAGGAACAAAGCCTCCTCCATTCCTCAAAAAGCGAAGATGTGAAGTGCCCAGAAAGTAATGGTAAAGCTATAGGTTGCTAAAGTAAGGATTCAAAACATCATAAAAGGCCAAATTACCTGCAACAAATGATAAGAGGCTCTACAAATCTTACCAATGGAGTCTATTCTAGGCTTCAATTTCATACAAAGAGGCCCCAGGAGGCTCATGGAAATAACCACAGTCCCAGACCACGATCAAATATGAAGGAGGCTTCATCAAAAAATCCATTCAAACCCTCATTTCTCATAAGCAGGGGCTACAGCAAGTCACTTCCTCAAAGAGAAATACATTAAAAGAAAATGAATGTTTTAGGGCAAGGAGTGCCTATATGTTTTCACGGTAAAAGAACAAAACATTTTTTTTTTCTTTGTTTTCATCTTTCTCTCCCTTGCGTAATACCACTGTGGGTGCTTAGGAGAATTCATCAAAAAGTTTGATGAAGTGATTTAATATCACTAAGATTTATAAAATGTAATACCTATATCAAGTTTGACCTTTTAAGGTTTCCAATATTTAATAAATATTTTTGCATTATACAATAATATTATTAAATATTTTATAGTCCATAATTTTAACAAAACATATTAATATAATAGTAATATTGTTAAGTGATTTAATTATCATTTAATTAATATTACTAATATATTAATGTTAATTAAAATTATGGACTATAAAATATTTAATAATTGTTATTAATATATTTTAATGTTTACTAAATTCTTTATAATTTATTACTTAATCAAATATTTTTATATTTGTTAAGTAAAGAAATTATAAATTCTTTAAATAAACATTAAAATGTCAATAATATATTTTAATGTTTATTAAATTATGTATAATTTATTACTTAATCAAATATTTTTATATTTATTAAGTAAAGAAATTATAAAGTATTTAAATAAACATATAAATATCAATAAAATATATATTATTATTACCTTAAAAGATCAAACAAGATATTTTGCAGATTGATGATGATTTTTAGATATCATCAAAATAGGTTTGAAAGTCTTTAGGAAGTTATTACTCATTCAGGACCTTTATGAGTTTTTCAGAGATAAGACTGCATTTATGAGGGCATTTATGGTGTTATTTAAGGAGGCATGACTTTTAGGCTTATTTTATGACTTTTTGAAGTCTTTTGAGGGGCTCAAAATTGGCCTTGTAGGCTAAATCTGCCCCAAAATTTATTGTTTTTAGAATGCAGTTGGTTGTAAAAGGATAAATATGAGTTGAAGGCTCATTTGTACGGAGTTCTTTTTCTATTTGCCTTGCTATTTTGTAACTTTTTATGAGTTCTTGACAGAAGCAAAGTGTTTTTGTAACCCATTTTTAGAGAGATTATACAGATTTGCAACACCTTTTGACATTGAAATTTAGTTTGTGACTTCTCTTCTTTTTGTGTTTGTGTGTCATATTGATGCATTCTACAGAAGTATTCAGTCTTTTGCAGGTTGAATGTTGTGTTTGAGAATCAGTTTTAGATTGTGAGGAATTCATTCTCCTTTTGAGGAACTATTATTTTTAACCTTCTTAACAATTGTTGATGCAAGGATTGTGAGTTAGTGAGTTGTGCAAAGAATCTTTTTATTACTAATATTATTATTTGTTGTTTATCGGTTAGATCTCAAAGATACTTTTTCTGGTGCATCACCCTTTAGGACCTATATTTTATTTCTTTTATCCTTCTACCTCTTTCCTCTAGCAAAAGTTTCAATTTTAGGTAGTTTCAGGTGAGGTATCATATAGGAACCGGCCTAGAATCTAGAGATTCATTCCATTTATAGGCTACCCACAACCTTGGAGTGTTTCCATGTTCCTTGAAGTTAGTCAAGTACTTTTGGTAGCTTGATTAGGGTGTAACTTTTGAGTGATAACAGTCTTTGGCATGCCTAGTGGGACACATGACTAAATTTTTTTCAGTCTTTTTTTACAATATCTTTGCTGTTGTTAGTGTGTACAACAGTATTTTTAGCTTGAAGGAGGTTTTTAAAGAAAATTACACACTTGGAGACTTTGAGCTTTGGAAGGAAAAACTAGTATATTGTAGCATATGAGAAGAGTGCAAACAAGGAGAAGCTTTTCATATTTTGAATATTTACAGCTATCTCCACCTAGGAGAAGAGGGAGAGTAATTGAAAATCCCAAGAAGCCATTGGTTTTTACGAGAAGAGCTAGGTCTACCCCTACTGCAGCTAGAGTGCATTTTGTTGTCCTAGTTTCAACTACCCCAAGAAGTCAAGTTTTGCAGGTTTTCATGGCACTACAAAGGAACCAACCCTTCATTTCATTTAATCAAGGCAGCCCTTTGAATCTAGCTCAACATGATGTCATTCATGTGGTTGCATTAAAAATTTTACCATATTTTACAGGTGAGGATCAAACCACCCCAGTTGAGCACATAAAAGATGTAGCTAATCTTTGTGCCCTTCACCATGTTATAGAAGATAATGTTTTTGTTAGGTTGTTGGCTGCGTCATTCAAAGGAAAAGCTTTGTAGTGGTTTAGAAGGCTAGCGGTAGGTTCTATCACTGATCAGGACCAGTTGGGTACTAAACTTTGCAAGCTCTTTGAAGATAAATCAGATTATTTTTCTTTGGTGGAGCAACTGTTCACCATTAAGAGGGCTCCCCATGAGCAAGTAATGGACTTTAACTTCTATTTTCAAAAGATGTGGAAGAGAATTCCTCAAATGGTAAGACCCTCTGCTAATCACACATTTCTATATTTTCTAAGGGGTTTCAATAGTGATATAGTGGTAATGATACAATCCATGGGAGGTGCTACACTCCCAAATACTTATGACATAGCTGTGAGAGTTGAAAATAGCCTTATACAGGCTAGAAAAATTGCCCCAAGACCTCCAATGCCAATTTTTCTAGTAGCTCCTGTAGTTCAATCATCAATACCCCTATAAGCAGCCCCTTTAGCTATTATTCTAGTTGTGCCAGCATTACCATCACCTAGTACACAACCCAATAGTCAAGGGACTGCCATTCCAACTCAATATGTGGATTTTCAAGAGATTAAGGGTATCTTACAAATGTTTGGTAATGAAATTGTGAACATAAAGAAGCAACAAAGTCAAAGTTATAAGCCATACCAACCTTCTTATCAATCCTAATACTAGAAAAATCAAGGAAGCAAACCTTTTTATTAACCAAATAACTAAGGGCAAAGACCAAATCTTAATATGAGGCCTTATCAACCTTATAGTCCCAATGCTGCTAGCACTTCAAAGGAGATGGTTCCCACTCAAAACAACCTAGTGCAGGATTATGAGTGGTTTTTTCTGTGTAATCAATAGCACAATCAAAGTACTTGAACAAATGGGGTCATAAATCAGGAGTTAATGGTTCAAAACATTCCAAATTCATAAGATGATGGTTCGAATGAAGCCACTTTATAGCAGCATGAAGGCAGACCACCAGAGGCAATGCTAATAAATTGGCAAGATGATGATTTTTGTGGCATAAATCAAGTTGTTCTCTCTATTGCAGACAATACCAGAAGCAAAAAGAGGGCAATAGAGAGTGGGCAGCAAGTTGTTGGCCCGTCTAATGCCAAAAGTATGCAAATTTTTCCCAAAGGTTCACCTTCACCAAGCAAAGAATAGCCTACGATTCCAATACAACCTGCTATTGTTAACATTAATGTTGCTGCTACAAAGGCCCAATCTAAGATTAGTTTGGCTTATCTTAACATTCTATATCACATGAAGAAGGAAAATATATCTATTTCCATGTGGGATTTTTTGGGTATTCCAGGTCAAAAAGGCCTTTTGCAATCAGCTATATCGGGTTTAAGTCTTTCTAGTAAACCTGAAAGTGAAGAGACTAAATTTGTAATGACCAATGTTGTTGTAAAAGAAAATGAGTAGTAGGCCCCAGTAGTTAAACCCCCTCCTTTTTATGTATCTCTGATAATAGGAAAATACCTAGTCCATAATTGCAGGATTGATTCAGGTGCAAGTAGCTCGGTAATGCCCAAACAAATCACAGACAAGTTGGATATCAAGTACGAGCCACTTGAAAAGGGGGTTTTTGAGATAGATAGGATTTTTGTTGACACCATAGGGGTCATTAAGAACCTTGATTTGACCTTGCAAGCTTGTCTAAATTTCTCTATCCCGCGAGATATTTATGTCATAGAGCTACCTCCTTATTTTTCTATATGTTTGTCGAGGGATTTTTGCCAAGATTGGGGGATACTTATCCTCTGATTGGTCACATATGTTGTTTAGAACTAGGTATGGCACCAAATTTACTATAAAATCATAGCCTATAGCCAAAGCTCATATTGAGCCTTACTCCCAAAGCCCCATTAATGACAATTTGCTCGCAAGTGAACAAGACAAGCAGCCTGAATTTTGAGAAGGTAACACTCAAACTGAGGCAATACCAGATATTCTTCTTGATGAATGGGATTTTTGAAATCAAGTAGAAATTTTGTGTGATCATCTAGGATATGTTGGTTTTGGCATGTATTTAATACATGAAGCTGATTCATTCATCCCCAACCTATAAAAGTGTGCAAAACAACATTTTGGGCAGCAAAATAATGAAGTTTGGGAGCTATTTTTTGATGGTGTGAGGAACAAGGTTGGAGCTGGTAGAGATTGCATGTTCATTTCCCCAAGAAATGAGAGGTATTCTTCACATTTTCATTTATGTTTCAGTTGTTCAAATAACACGGTTGAGTATGAATCCTTGATCCATGGATTGGAATGGGCAAGGATAATTGGTATTAGTTGTTTAAAGGTGTATGGGGATAATGAGTTGATAATTAATCAGGTGAGAAACCAAAATATTACCAAGAATGAGCTGCTTAAATCTTACAAACACAGGGTATGGGATCTTCTTGATAGTTTTGATTCTTTTAATCTGATTTCCATAACCAAAAATCAGAATAAACATGTTGATAAACTGGCTGCTATTGGTGTTGAATTGGACATTCCAAAAGAGATTAGCAGTAAAAGAACTAACCAGCATGTCAAGGTTATTATTAGACCTATTGTACCTGATAATAATACACATTGGAAGGTATTTGAAAGTGACCAACAAATAGTCAATTTTTAAAAAGAGGAAGCTGAGTTCTCGCATGCCAACCAGGAGAAGTTTCAACATTAGTATGATGGCTAGATCATTCAACTAAAAATAACAATATGTCAAAGGGTTTAGTCACCCTTGAGTCCATTTTCAATACTGATGACAAGACCAGGAGGTCAAAAGCTAGCATGCAAGTTCAGCAGGAACATTATGAAGAGGTTAAGGTATTTAAGGGAAAGTTGCTAAAGCTGGGTAAGGTATGCACAACAGAGGAACAACATTCATTTATTCAACTTTTTCAAGATTTTAGTGATGTTTTTGCATGGGAGTATAGTGATTTGAAGGGGTTTAATCCCCAACTTGCTCAACACACTATCGAGCTTGAATCCAATGTTAAACCATTAATGTAGACACAAAGGCCTTTGAACCCAAAGTTGGAACCACTTATGCAAGAGGAATTAAATAAGTTGATTGAAAGTAGTATTATTTTTCCTATTAAACATACTTCTTGGGTCTCAAACCTTGTGCTAGTAAAAAAAAAAGAGTGGTGAAATAAGATTGTGTGTTGACTTTTGAGACTTAAATAGAGCTTCATTGAAGGACCGACATCCCTTGCCTTCTATGGAGAAGATCCTTCAAGTAGTCTCAGGATCTGAAAGATTTTCCTTGTTGGATGGGTATTCTAGTTACAATCAAATTTTAGTAAGGGAGGAAGACCAGTTCAAAACAGCTTTTACCACCAAGTGAGGTACCATGGCATACAAAAAGATTCCCTTTGGTTTGTTCAATGCAGGGGCAACCTTTCAGAAAGTCATGGACATGGCTTTCGATAAGTTGATGTATTAGATTGTTTTGGCTTACCTAGATGACATCACAATTTTTTATAGGGAAGCAAAAGACCATTTAAAACACCTAAGATAGATTTTTGAAAGGTGTAGAGAGTTTGGGATATCCCCTAATCCCAAGAAATGTGTTTTTGCAGTACATGAGGGAAGATTTCTTGGTTATGTGGTGTCTAAATAGGGTATCACCATTGATCCCAAAAGAATAACATCAATTTTGGCTCTTCCTTTGCCAGCACACAAGAAGGGATTGCAAAGTTTCATTGGCCGAATAAATTCTGTTAGAAGGTTTATTTCAGATATCGTAGATTTGTTGAGTCCATTAACAACAATGTTACGAAAAAATATGCCTTTTAGTTGGACTAAGGATGGGAAGAGGAGTTTTGAGCTGATTAATGAGGCACTTGCAGTAGTGCCTACACTTGTAAATCCTAATTTTTCTAAGGATTTTTTTTTATACGCCTATGGAGATATTGACTCTATCTCAGCAATGTTAGTACAATGCAATGATGAAGGCCTAGAACAACCGGTGGCATTCTTCAGTCAAGGTCTTAAGGACTATGAGCTCATGTATTCATTTGTGGGAAAACATGTGCTTGTTGTTATAAGAAGTTTAAAAAAGTTTAAACACATGTTGTCAAATAGTAGAATCATTCTAATGGTTTCTCATCCTAGCATAAAAGAGTTCCTTCTGAGTAAGGATTAAAGTGACAAGACAGCTGGTTGGGTGACTAAAGTGATGGAATATGATGTAGAGATTAAGGTCACCAAGTTGATCATGGGAAAAGGGATATGTGAACATCTTACTGATGTTGTAATAAGAAAAGAAAAACATGTGGAAGAGGCTATTCTAGTTTTGCAAGATGATAAACAAGAAACTTCAGCTTCTGTCACTAATTGGGTGCAACAAATGACACATTTTCAATAGACTGGTGAATGACCACAGGACTTACATAAAGAAAAAAGAAGGTATTTTAAATTGCGGTCCATACCCTGCATCCTTTTGAATAATTTTTTATTTAGAAAAGACTTTAATGGTGTTCTTTTGAGATGCATTGAGTTTGATCGTGTAGACAAAGTGTTGCACAAATTCCACAATGGGTCAACTGGAGGTCACTTTTCACCTAGAGAAACAAGCCTTAAGGTATTGAAAGGTGGCTATTATTGGCCCACTTTGTTCAAAGATGCACACATATGGGTCTGTAAGTGCAAGGAATTCACATTATTTTCTAGTAAGGAAAGATTGGTGGCCTTACCCTTGCAACCTATTCAGGTTGAACAACCTTTTGTCAAATGAGGGCTGGATTTTATTAGAGTTATAAATCCCCCATCTAGTGCTGGCCACAAGTGGGTCTTAATAGCTATAGATTATTTCACTAAGTGGACCAAGGTGGTGGCACTTAAAGAGGCTAATGAAGGAGCTATCCTAAGTTTCTATCAAGAGCTGGTTTTCAGGTTTGGAGTTCCTGAGTCCATTATCTTAGATAATGCTTTAGCTTTTATTGGTTTTAAGATTTTTTATTGGGCTATAAGAAATGAAATTTATGTGAACACATCTTCCAATCATTATCCGCAAGGCAATGGCCAAGTGGAATCCACCAATAAGAATCTAATCAAAATTATTAAAAGGACCTTGGAAGGTAATCAACGAGCCTGGCATATCCAGCTAAAATCAGCTTTGTGGGCTGATCAAATCACTCAAAAAATGTCAACTAGGAAGTCACCATTCAAACTTGTTTATAGAAAGGAAGCTAGGTTACCCATTTCTTTAGAGCTTCCGGCTCTTGACTTGGCCAATCAGCTTGATATGTTGAAGGAGGAACCGATGTCTGTAAGGTTGGCTCAACTTTTTGAGTTAGAAGAAACAAGGTCCAAGGCTTTGAGGAAGATGGAACACCATCAAGCACAAATGAAGAGATATTTTGACAAGAGGGTGTCTCCAAGAATTTTTCAGTAAGGTGACATAGTACTGAAATGGGATGTGCTCAAAAGAAAACCTAGAAAGCATTCCAAGTTTGATGCATGTTGGAGTGGGCCTTATATTACCTCAAAATGTAAACATCATAATTCTTTTCAACTGTCAAGGTTGGATGGAAACATGGAGTGAATCCCAGTGAACGAGATTCACCTCAAGCATTATTTCTTAGGTAGGATCTATCCTTGTACATACTAGAGCTATTTGTAGCTGGTAAATAAGTGATGCGACACATTTAATTTCTTGTAGTTTTCATTTCCCTAAATGTTGGTTGCACATTTTAGTTAGTTTTTTTTTAGAGAAGCCTATCGCACATCATACATCCCTCCCTCATGGAATCTAATTTAATACAATAGTTTGCTAGAAGGTGTACTTCATTTTTAGCCTCTTTTAATCCATTTAGTAAACACATATCATTCAGGGTAGTGATTTTGTTAGTCCACTACCATAAACCATATATATGTACCAGATGTATTAGAAGAGGTTGTTGTTCGAAAGTGAGCTCCAGCAAAAAAAGGAGTGTGCTTTTATGAGATTTTGTGTTTCAAGTGACTCTGTGCCCAATGGACAAGTTTAGCCTACTCATCATCATGTCTAGCAGGAAGACATATAGCAGATGTCACCAAAAATGTTATCAATTTTTGGTACCATGCTCAGTCAAATGAGTTGTCATATTTTAAAATGATTTAAGGTACATTTTGTTTCTGCTGAAATACATACATATGCATAAAGAAAAGGAATAGAGGATAACATTATCTCATTACATCATACTAGTTTTGGTTATAAGAAAGTGCAAGACATTTTGAGAAAGAAGTAATCCTGATTGAATTTTGAAGTATACACCATGTCTCACACAAGCTGGGAGACTAACCCTTATGATACAAATAAAGAAAACAAAGCTATACATTTAAAGATGTCAAAAGAAAGGTAAAGGCACACATAGTGTAGTGTGACTTGTCATTTCATGGATGACGAGCCTAGCTTGCATTATTGTGCGTTGTCTTCATTTCCTCCACTTGTCTTGCATCCAGCCACTGAATAGTTTTCTGCTCCTTTCCTACACATGAGAGATAGAAATGACATAGATCTCATAGATCTAAGTATGACACATTAGCATGCACCATGAATGCCAACATCTACAAATATATAAGTTTTTTCCCCACATGCATCATAAGGGCTAGCCTATCATGGATGTCTGAGAAAGCAAGAGATATCAAAGAAAAAAACTCATATGTCATATTTTTTATAACTATTTTTCTTCATATGCAGATACAGATGTCTATCATGTAGCATGTGGAGTTAAATGTGGCTCCCACAAGGGTAGAGCCTACCATGCTACAAGATAGAAAATCAACTACATTGAGACAGTGGCATCAAGCTGGTATACAACAAAATAAAGTAGAAATATAGTCCATTTATTGAGTACAATGTTGCTGGTGTTTCAAAAGAGCAGCCATAAAATCAGTATTTAATATTTCAAGACAGCAATGAGCTCAAAATAGTGACATGTTATTCCATCAGAGAAAGATGGAGAAGCATATGCAAATGATTTTAAGGTAGCTACAAAGACAAGGTTATGTTCATAATGGGAAGAGAGATGCTATAGTAAAAAGAATCAGACAACATGGTCATTTCTAATATTTTAGTTCTGTAGTAATAATTTAAAGGCAATAGCATCATTTTCAAGTAGTGGACATGTGTTGAAAGGTGGATTATGCTTCAAGACAATGACAAGGGTATTTGAGCAACATCATCATATAGAAACCTCCAATCTCATGTGTAAATCATAACATATATGTCGATGCATTCATCATTATCATATATGTTGTGGGTAAATAAAGAACATATAGACTCTTAAGGATGCTTTAGGCTCAAAGTAAACAACACAGACACTTTGATATGGAAAATGTGACAAATCAAATGCCATGCAGGGATAACTTTTAGATGTCAAAGGGTGAAATAGTAAGGATGATGCACAATCATTCAAAGTGGTAAGGCCTTTCTTCAAGGTTCAACATTCTTCTAAATAAGAAATATAACACAGAACTTGCAAGGAGAGATAGGATTTTCAAACCACGTGCCCCAATGCATTAGTTTGTCTTTGTCAAATTTTTCATGGTTTTATGAGACCCTTTATAGTTCCAAGAGACCCATCATTACAAATCAAAGAAAATGGAAAAATGAATTTGTTGTGGTATTAAACATTAGTCTACCTTCCCATGACATTATACTATTATTAGAGGGTGTTACAAAAATAATCAGCAAATAAGGTGTCATGGTGGTGGTATTGTCAAAAGTTGATCAGCATGATCATGAGCAACAAAGCAAAGAGTTTGGTTTGGTCTCTAAAGGAGACATAAATTTGAGTCATTCACAATATATGAAAGGCTCTTGGTATTTTCTTTATAAATATATTGAGAAAGAGTCCATCATGCATGATGCCAAAGTTGCATGAGTTTTGTTCATCCTTTAACTCTAGAATTATTCTCTTTATAGTTGTAATGATGAGACAAAGGATGGAAGTTAATCATAAGACCATTATGAATAGTTACAACATAGAAAGCATTATAGTACATGTAACAATGAATAAATCATTCAAGGCACAAGGATGCTATTGCCATAAAAAAAAAAGCAAGCATCATTTATGATCTAAACAACAAGTTCATTCTTTGTTTCAGCTATTCTATAGAAATAGTCAACTTCAACCATTCTACAAAATGAACAAATGTTCTATAAATACAAAGCCCTTTCAAGGAACTTCAAGGTCATCTCAAAAGGGATAATGATTAAAGCTATCATATAATAGCATTTGTACCAAAAGGGATCACCATTGATGTCAAAAGCATTTTTTGGAGATGGTCATGTCAAGCTTTTGAAGTCAACTTTAGATGGCATTTGTCAGGTTAGAAATGGAAGACTTTCATGGAATTTCCTAGCAATATCATAATATGTGGGACAAGCACACATTTCTTGCAAGAAAAAGATGCGCATATATCTTTGTCAAACTTAATATCAAGTTTTGGGATGATTATTCATATGAAAAATTTGAGTTTGGAGGAATATCTAGTATGTGTGAAGGAGCTGCTAAATTTGAAAATGGTGTTTTTTCCATCAATAAAAGTAAACATGGTTGATCTTGTTGATAAAGCTAAATAATGGGTTGAAAGTGAAAATCTTTACACTGTCCAAAATGCATACCTAGTACAATGATGGTGTTGCAAGTACAAATATACAGAAATGGAATTGTGGCTATAAATATGCAAAAGTATATAGACATGGCCACAACTTGTTTCGTATATAGAAGCAAGAAGATTTTCTTTTAAAATGAAAGAGAAAAAAAAGGAACAAAGCCTCCTCCATTCCTCAAAAAGTGAAGATGTGAAGTACCCAGAAAGCGATAGTAGAGCTACAGGTTTCTAAAGTAAGGATTCAAAACATCATAAAAGGCCAAATTACCTACAACAAATGATAAGAGACGCTACAAACCTGACCAACAGAGTCTATTTTAAGCTTTAGTTTCATGCAAAGAGGCCCCAAGAGGCTCCTGGCAGTAGCCATAGTCCCAATCCGTGATCAAATATGAAGGAGGCTTCATAAAAAAAATCCATCCAAACCCTCATTTCTCACAAGCAGTGGGTGTAGCAGATCACTTCCTCATGTAATACCCCAAAAATTGGCTATAAGTTCATTAATCTTCTATATCAACAATTCAAATGAAATCGACATCCAAGTCCTAACCTAAGGCACATCTAAACATCATCGAATCCCAATTGATTATCTTAAATTTTGCATCGGGGAATATTTCTAGCAATATTCCTAATTATCTTAATTATCTTTAATTTAATGAT
Organism: Chamaecyparis obtusa; assembly: GCA_027943335.1. Classification (NCBI taxonomy): domain Eukaryota; kingdom Viridiplantae; phylum Streptophyta; class Pinopsida; order Cupressales; family Cupressaceae; genus Chamaecyparis; species Chamaecyparis obtusa. The sequence goes on from BSBK01004658.1 coordinate 814,293, forward strand.
TATTTTTCAATAAATCACATTTATCCTAAGTTTGATTAATTGAATATTTTCATATTTAATTAATTAGATTTAATATCTTGCCACTTAATTGTGTAATTAAATTTAATTCTATCTATTATTAATTGTATTATTTAATTTTGACAATAAATCTAATATCCTATGAATAATTGATTAAATTCTTATTTAATTAATTAAAGCAAGTTGTCATTATTTAATAATATACTTTTTAATAAAAGTTTGATAAAATAGTTAATTAACCCATAAATTAATTATTTTATTTCAAAAATCAGTTAAGTGGAGAATAAATCACTTTATTTATTTATTAAATCATAATTATCCATGTGCACATTCAAGGACCAGTTAAACTCAAATTGAAAAATCAATGCAAGTTGTTAGCTTTTTGAAACTCAACATCTTTTTGAGTTTTAAAGTTAATCTAAACTTCTAATTCAAGTTGAACTGTGCTTTTGCATGATTTTTGTGACTTAAATTATCTTTATTTAAAAATAACTCAAAAATCAAGCTGAGTTATTTGAGTGATTTATGGCTTTTATGCATGCACCTCTAAAGCCCTGAATTTTTATAAATTAAAGCCTCGGCTCATCTCAAAGCATCTCATAATTTTGCAAGCTTACTTTGCCAAAGTCTTCTACGAATTGCACAACTATTTTGAAGAATTAGAATTTGGAGAATCAAAGCTTATTGCGAATCAAGGCTATTGTGAGATCAATTTGTTTGTTTTACATTCATTTAGATTCTTTTTCATATCATTGTTAGATCATTTTAGCATATCAATTTCCATATTAGCATAGATTCATATCAGTTTTTCATTATTATTGCATAGAAAATATCAAAAAAAAAAAAGATTAATTGCATTCAATTCATATCTAGATCAATTGCATTTAAATCCTTCGTTTAGGTGTCGTCTAGGTCACTGATCTCGATAACAATCTGAGAACATTAATCTCGCACCTACTAGAAGGCAGTAAATCGCTTGGTTAAATTAGATTTCAATTTTGCATGATTTTGATTATAGCTAACCTCTAATGTTTTACTGAAGTGTTGTGTCTATAGATCAGGTACAAAATTCACACACACATTTATGGCGCCCACCATAGGGCAACCCACCTTTACATGCTAGTTTTGATTTTTTTGGAGAGCTAAAGCCCTAAAGTTTCAAAGATTTAATTTTATCTCTCAAACAAATTGGATTTTTGCTCTGAAATTGTTTTTACAAGTTGGACATATATCAGAGAAGCTACAATAAAAAATTTAGAATTTTTTGAGATGTTTTAAATTTTTAATAATTTTTTCTTGAAATTATGGAAAAAATTAATATCTGACGCAAATCAGCATATTTTTTAGAAATTTTTATATTTTCGGAAAGCTCTTCAAATTATATAGGGGGTTCATTCTTTGTATTTTAAATTTGGATGAAATATAATAGCTCAAATAGTCAATTTACAAAAACTGGTATGTTTTGATAAAATAGGTCTCTAGGGCACAAATGAATAGATTTTTCTAAAATTTTACATTTTTGGAAAGCTCTCTATTTTTTAGTAGGGGTCTCTATTTTGAATTTCTATTTTTGTGGTCAAAATCATAAAATAAAAATCAGATCTTGTTGACTAGGTCAAATGCAGCAAAAAAAATAAAGTTTTATGATGGGTATGCACGTATTTTTTTACATGGTTTAATGAATGGTATGAGTTATCAATTGGGTTAATTGTTGGTTATTATTACTGATAATAATTGATTTTTAGAGCTAACCATATGGTTTTCATAAGTTGAATATATTTTGCATATCTTGTTTTCTTGTTGGAGAGTTCGTCACTTGCTTGCATGGAAAAACTCAACAAGAATTGCTAAAAATTAGGTAAAATCTACTAAGCACATTGTGAGGATCTCAAGTATTCTCCTTCATCTAATAACATTTTAATTTGGACTTAAAATAAATCTCTTATGTGTCTGGCTTGTCTGCATCTTTTCATGCTTTTGTCTATTTCTACACACTTGCATAATTGATACTAGGTTGTGCCCCCTTAAGGATTCATTAAGTAGTCTTAGATACTGGTGATTGATCTTGATTGCTATTTTGGGTTATTGGACTCGCTAATCTGCCAGCCCCTCATTCCACCCCATGGTTGCAATCTCAACGCCATAAAGGGGAGGGGTCTACAGGAGAGAAGCGTTAATTGTTCCACCAGGCAACCCATTTGTGCTTTTAGGAACTCACTTGTTTTCTAAGTTGGAGACTCATTTTCAGCTTGTGCAAGGTATTAAGTGTTCCACCTTGTGAACTCATCTCGTATTCACTTTAAGCATTAAGTGTTCCTCTTTCTTCTTTTTCGATACTTTTGGTAGATTTACTTTTGGAAACATACATCTGTGCTCACATAGTAATTAGGCCCTATGAACACTATTCATGATTCTTGAGAGATTGGGTTCCCAGTGAAATCCTTCTTGATGATAGAATCCTTGTAGGTAGGGAGGATACTTAGTGCGTTTCACATTCAACTTGGTTAGTGTGTCTTCTCTTATTGATCGATACATTCGCTCCCAAAAGAGGTTGATAGATCACGTGGGGTTGACATCACCAGCTTTAGTGAATCAAAATTGGTTAGTGTGTCTTCTCTTATTGATCAATACATTCTCTCTCCGGAGGGGTTGATAGATCACGTGGGGTTGATATCATAGACCTTGGTGAGACAAACTTTGTCTTAGCATGTCAGATTAATCTACTTGCTTTGTTTGGGTTAAAAGTGAAGAGGTATCAAAACCTTGGATCTAGAGCCAAGTCCCCTTGTGGTATACTATTGTGAGTCACCTTTAAAGAGGGTTAACCATAGTAGACAATCCCTTCACAAGGCAAACAGTGTTGATAGAACCTCAAGCGGTAATAGCTATTTTTGCCGTGGTAGTGATAGCCGCTATACAAATGTCCTTGTGGAAGAAATCTCCATGGGTATGGTTCATTATTGGGTTGTCAGATCTCCCTAGTAGCTCTTGAAGATTAAGTTCTAAAACTATGTCAAAACCCTGGTGCGCCGGGATTAGAGTTCACCCCTTTGGATCATAAAAGTTGCAGAGTCAAACCATTACTAAAAACCCTAGCGAGGCCAAAGTTTCATTTTCTAGGATATATGTGCATTATTGCAAAACATTTTTAGAACATACACAATTAGCGCTTCTAAGGATTAGAATGAATAAGTCACTTGATTGTTCATGCACAAAGTTGCTTTTGCCCTTGTTCATTATTTTTAGACATGCTTGAAATCACGTGCTTGCTGTTTTGCATGCTTGTTTATCTATCTGGTTACTGAAAATGAATAAATCTGTTACAATCCTCAAATCTGGACATTGAAATTTGCAAACAATTCAAATCTAAAAACTCAAAATTTGCAAAAGCTGAAGTAAAATCCTTTTCTGGAGTCAAAAGTCATTTCAGGAGGTTAGAAAGTCATACGAGTTTCCATCAAGTGTCATTTCATTACAACCCATCTGTCATATGATTGGGTACCCAATGTCGTATGAGTTTCTATGCCAGCAAATTCTCAAAGTCAAAATCTTGCAACTATCATATGAGATTTTTCAACTATCATTTCATTGCTACCCAACTGTCATATGAGATTTTCAACTGTCATTTCATTGATACCCAACTGTCGTATGATAACCAACCCAGTTTCGTACGAGTTTTGATGCTAGAAAATTCTAAGAGTCAAAATCAAGCTTGCAATTGTCATATGAGTTTTGTAACAGTCATTTCATAGCATACCCATTGTCGTACGAGTCTGCAGAGTGTCGTTTGGGAAATTTTTGAAAGTTGTCAAAAAAATTGTCAGAATTGCTAGATATTTAGCTTTTTCAGCCTAATTCTAGAATCTGTCGAACAAATCACTGTGTCAGGAATAGAGCAGTAGCTATTGAGAATCAGTACACATGTCTCAAATAATTAGTACACAAGAGGAAGAAGCTCTAATCACTGCTATGATGAAGTAGCTGCAAGCTATGCAAGTTGAACTTAACAAACTTGAGAAAAAAAAAGGAACCTAAAGAGTTCTCCATGGAAGCTCTGTTCCCTTTTCCATTTGATAAAGATTTATACATGTCACCATGCCCTCGGACATAATTTGAGTAATGTGATAACCCTTATGATACCTCTTCCACAGAGAGTGACACATCCATCTTTGGAGACTATGATGACTATGATGACAGACAATGTAATGATACCTATGACACCTCTGTTCCTAAGAGTCCTCCTCGTCATGTGTTTCTACTTACTACAAATGGGCTGTCACATTGGATAGATCGTGATGATGATCCATATGATTCTAATTTTGAAAGTGAATTTGATGGCTTTTGTGGACAATACCTTGATTATGATCCATCTACTACTGCTGAGGACTATAAAATGCATCGTGCTAGCTTGAAACATCAATACTACAAGGATCTCTCCTCTAAGGACTCTCCTACTGAAAATAAAGATTATCTTCTCAAGCAAGATCATGTTAATATTGAACCTTTGTCTAGCGATGGTTCCCTTCCATCCCCTACTTCCTCTAATACCCGTACATTTCCTAAAGCTTCTGAGTCTTTCAAATCTTTCACAGAACCTTCATCTGACACAAGCCCTAATATTTTTTATGCGGCTCCCTATAGTTATCCTCCAGGGCTACCTCTTAAAAAAACTCAAGCTAACCTTCACTTGGCTGCAAATACTTTCAATAATGATAAACCTAAAGAGCCTAAGCCTTCATACGCTATAATCCCTACTTCAGCTAGTCTTCCACCATCTCTTCCAAAGTCATCCATACAATCCCAACATGCTTCTTTGTCCTTAGAAGTGGCTCCATGTCAAGAGGACTCTAAAAATAATGAAGAAAAGATCATAAAGAAAGATCAAGATCAAGAACCCTCCATGTCATCCACCCCTTTTCCCAATGTCTCTTATCCGCTTCATGGTTGTTTTGATCCTGTACCCCCCTTTTTCATGCATTCCACCATGTCTTAAGTCTTCTCCTAAGCAAGATCAAGCTACTACTTACACTATTGAGCTTATTGACAATCAAAATAACCTTACTATGCTTGCACTTTCCAAAGATGATACTTCCATTAAGGTTGGTAAAAATGGTGTTGTTACTTCTGATGTTAGGCCTATTGAAAATCAAGAAAAAAATTGTACGCTTGTGCTATCCAAAGATCCTTGTCAAGATCAAAGTCTTCCATCTTCTTATTCTACCACTCCATGTTCATTTCCACTTTCTACTCTTCCTAAGTCTTTGCAAGCTTTGAACAATCCTATCAAAGAAGGTGCTCCTATTCAAGATGTTCACAATCCTATTGAAAATTCTAATGCTCACTCTAAAGATGTTGATATCCTTGGTTGTCATATAGATGCTGATGAACTTATTGATTATCCTTTTGTGTCTTCCACTTCCATCCTTGGACCTCTTCCACCACTACTATGAGCTTCACATCTTCCTTCCATCTTGGGTCCTTATGTCCCTTCACTTTCCCCTCCTAACTCTTCTAATTTGCCATCCATCTTGGGTCCTTACATCCCTCCATCTCCTATCTTTCCTCAAGATCAACATAGATGTATACCCTTGAATCCTTTTCATCCATCCACCCATCTAAACCAGTCATATCCTCCTTCTTCCACAAGTCCCAAGTCTTTTGGAAGTAACTTGAATGTTCAATACAAGAAAAAGAAGTAATACAAGAATCCATCAAAAAAAGAAGATCACCATGTCTCCTCTAATTGACATGGAGGCATAAAGTCAAAAGAGATATCTAAGAAAAAAATTACAAGACAAGTATGGGTTCCAAAATCTATCATTAAAGATATTCTCTCTAAATCATCAAAAGGAAATAAAAAGCCTATGGCTATATGGATTCAAAAGTCTCTCTTGAAAGAGTTTGGTGTTGAGCAAAAAGTGAAATTGACATTCAAGCTTCCAAAGACTTCCACTTCATCTTCTTCCAAAAACATCCTTCCATTCCATGCGCCTAAACCACAACCTCTGCTATCCATTCACCATATTCCTTCACGTATTCCTTCATTCACATTTCTTCCATCCTCTCCCCACCCTTCAAGGTGTGTGTTGATGTTTATCTTGTCTTCCTTTCCATCTACCCTTTCACAATCCTTCAATTCATTATCCTTCTACCTCCTATCTTTTTTCCTCACTTGCCTATTCCTCCTATCTTCCAACCTCACTCGCTTTACATAAAACCTTATCCTCCATTTCCCTATCAGCATCTTTGAGCGTATCATTTTGAATCCTTGACATATCATAGTTTATCCTTTCAAGGAGAACTATCTAAAAGTTTGCCTTCTTCCAAAAAAAAAAAAAAGAAAAGAAAAAAAAAAAAAAAGTGCCTTGGTGAAAACCTGGAAACAGGCACTTTGGTAGCAAAAGTAAAGAGAAATCAATTCATCCTATGGTGAAAATCACTCCTTTGTGGCACCTTGGATAAGTACCATGATAAAAACCTGGCAATCAGGCATCATGCGTAGTTCTTTTACATATTTCATCCATTCCATCTTCTCTCTTTGATCTTGACAATGTTGATCTATACATGAACATTTGGCTATTTTGTGAGCTATCTTATGATGATCTTGCTTTCATTCCTTCCATGTTTAGCCTTCATATCCATCTTCCTCCATTCATTTTTTCCTATCGCTATCCTTTTCCCCTTTGGTCTTGATCGATTAGAAAAAGAGTAAAACACGATGTTTTAAAACCTCTTGACATGTCTACTCCTTTGGACTGCATCCTTTCCTGCTCTCGCATTACACTTTTGTGACTTATCCTATGCTGGTCTTTTATTGCTTGTCCAAATGCACTTTACATGAAAATTTTTTCCTAGCTTGAGTATTCTTGAGGAGTTTTTCCTTGAAGATTTTTTTCCTTCATTCTTCTTCATTCTCTTGTCTTCCATCTCTTCCACCAGCTTGCCAATCCCTCTTGTTCTCCACTTTGCTAGACATTGGGACTGTACGATATGATCTTGCTTGGGAGTTTGCAATGGAAAAAGATGCTATCAAGTATACCAAGTGTTAGAACCAGTATCAGAACAAGTATCAGAACCAGTATCAGAACTAATATCAGAACAAGTATCCGAACCAATATCAGCACAAGTATCAGAATCAGTATCAGAACCAATATTAAAACAAGTATCAGAACACCTACTGGGGCTACACCTTTCACTTTAGTTTATGGGTTTGAAGCAGTACTGCCTATTGAGGTTGAAATCTCATCACTCAGAATTAGAATGCATGGTCTAGTAACTGATGATGACTATAAAGTGTTTAGGTTACAAGAAATAGAACTACTAGATGAGTGCAGACAAGCAATGTATGATCATCTCAGAGTATATCATAAGAGAATTTCTAGAGGCTACAACAAGAAAGTCAGACACAAAGAATTTCAGGTTGGCGATCTGGTCTTGAGAGAAAATCCTAAAAATCAATCCCATCGAGAACGCAAGGGGAAGTTTGAACCCAACTGGCTGGGTCCCTTTGTTATCACTGCTACTTTTGGCTCTGGTGCTTATTAACTCTCAATAACTAAAGGAGAACAGCTCTGAGAACCAATCAACGTTCTCCATTTGAAAAAATTCTACGCCTAAGACATTCAATCTATTGTAAAATGTCCTAAAAAAAAATCTTAAAAATCAGAAAAAGTCGTGAAAAAATGATTTTGGTGAAAACCTAGCAATAGGCGCCTTGATGATTCACAAAAAAAATGAAAAATATCAAAAATTCAAAAAAATTGAAAAATGAAAAAAAAAAAAATGAAAAAAAAAAATGAAAAAAAAAAAAATGAAAAAAAAAAAAATGAAAAAAAAAAATGAAAAAAAAAAAATGAAAAAAAAAAATGAGAAAAAGAAAAAGTGCCTTGGTGAAAACTTGGAAATAGGTGCCTTGGTAGCAAAAATAGAATCTCTGCCAAGATGGTGAAAACCCGGTAAATGGGCACCACTTGTTCAAAAAGCTTCATCTATCAGCGCAATCTTGGTCTTTCCCAGCTTTTCGTCTTGCTTTAGTTTGTACATATCTCCCAATTTGTTTTGCATTTCTAGTTTTCAATAAGTCAATTTGTCCACCAATCTGCTCAAGCATCTGTATCCTATCAATGTTCAAACTTGGGGGCAATCAATGTCATATCCTATGGTCTCCAGTATACTTTAGACGTGTCATATCCAATCAGAGTCCTTTGAAGCTATATCTGAGTCAGTCAGTCAGTCTCCTCTCTAGAAAGGATTTTGCATCTGCAACAACAATCAAACACAAACTGAAAACAATTTATGTTTTTCATGCTTTTATCTTCTTGTATGCTTACTGATTCGCATTGAGATTTTTGCATATTGTGTCCCTTCGAGCTCTTCGATGATATCCTTTATAGGATTTAGAGAGTGATGACTAGGGGCATAATCTTTTCTTTGTCTTATGCTTGTATGTGAAAATCTAACATTTTTGGAAATTTTGAATTGAAATGGTGTCCGACTGTAAGAGCCTCTATCTCGAATTGGATGGCCATGCGTACCTTGACCATTGATACCCAAAAAATTCAAGGAAGTTTGATCTAACTATTGTCTTTTTGAGTGAGTTCTTTCTCCTATTGTGAAACACGATCTTACCTAAGGATGTGAACAATAAAGGGTCACTACGGGTAATTCACATTGGATTTAGAATGATCTCTTGGCTATTTGATGTGTTTGTCATGCAAGGCATATTCAGGTCATCAAGACGTTTATGTTTTGATGCTTATACAAATTGCTATATCAAAATGGACATGATATTCAAGTCATCCTGGTGTTTATGCCTTGGTGCTTATATCTAATCTGACATTCCGAAAATAAAATCAATATTCATATATACATGGTTGTTGACCAGTGGGTGTTGTATTGATTCTTGTGCATACAAATCGATATTCATATGTCTATGGTTTCATAGCTAGTGGGCATTGTATTGATTTATTCGGTTACCTAAAAGTTCAATGATGATAACAAATCGACACATGATCAGTGACTAGGTCCTAGGTCTTAGGTTGCATTTCATTTTGCATGTCTCTTTGCATTTTACATATTTGCATGATCTCACAATGGCTAAATGAACTTCAATGCTTAAACGATTCTTCAAATTGCATCTTCAAATCTAACAAGAGCTTAATCCCACACGAAGGTTCCTCCAACAAAACAACAAGTAGAATCTTTTTTCGGGATCAAAATCAAAATATGAGATCATTCATATTGTCAACTACTTGCATAATCGACCTTCAATCATCACAGAAATCCATAATTCAACTTAACTAATTATCTTACATCAAACTGTCAAAATTTCAACTTGGTCAACCATGGTCAACTCATGGTCAAACCTAGTCAAACTTGATTTTTTGGACCTCCAAACAATGCAGGATGCGTTCTTCAACGTGTTTAACCACTTTTCAAATCAATTAACATGCTTCTAACCATATCACGCTGACTTTTCTTATAAGATTTCAATTTTAATCCCGAAGAGGGCATGGTATTGCACATCATTCAAAGTCTATAATCAAATTTGAAATCATATTTTTATGGAAATCATATCTTCCTTAGTAATCAAGACAACAACCACGTATAGTTACTAATTCATCAAAAGTCCTCATCACTCGGGGCAAATCTATCATCACTTGAGGCATATCAAATTCATCAAGATCCATATCAATCTGGTATTCTCCTAATCTTGTAAACTATATCAGTTTTTGCAACCATCAGATCATAGTGTTCTTTCCTTGGTTCTTCGGCAACTGAAGGGTTTAGATGTGATACCTACTAGTTCTGCTAAGACAATTGAGTCTAGAACCGGTCACTCACTTCTTTGCAATCCTAAGGTTTGGAACCAGACGTTTTGACACTTTTTCGCAATCATAGGTTCATTTGTTGTTATTGTGAACATTATATTTGGTCATTCAGGACCTATTATCTTCATATCAAATCAATATCAATCAGCTTCTATCTCATATCAATTATCAATTTCGAATCAATTTCATATCTCTATCAAACACAAACTATCTTTGAACCACTCCGCTTCGCACGGTAATTCAAAGAGGGGCAAAATGTAATACTTCAAAAATGGGCTATAAGTTCATTAATCTTCTATATCAACAATTCGAACGAAATTGACATCAAAGTCCTAACCTAAGGCACATCTAAACATCATCGAATCCCAATTGATTATCTTAAATTTTGCATCGAAGAATATTCTTAGCAATATTCCTAATTATCTTAATTATCTTTAATTTAATGATTATTTGGCAATAAATCACATTTATCCTACGTTTGATTAATTGAATATTTTCATATTTAATTAATTAGATTTAATATCTTGCCACTTAATTGTGTAATTAAATTTAATTCTATCTATTATTAATTGTATTATTTAATTTTGACAATAAATCCAATATCCTATGAATAATTGATTAAATTCTTATTTAATTAATTAAAGCAAGTTGTCATTATTTAATAATATAGTTTTTAATAAAAGTTTGATAAAATAGTTAATTAAATCATAAATTAATTATTTTATTTCAAAAATTAGTTAAGTGGAGAATAAATCACTTTATTTATTTATTAAATCATAATTATCCATGTGCACATTCAAGGACCAGTTAAACTCAAATTGGAAAATCAATGCAAGTTGTTAGCTTTTTGAAACTCAACATCTTTTTGAGTTTTAAAGTTAATATAAACTTCTAATTCGAGTTAAATTGTGCTTTTACATCATTTAAATTATCTTTATTTAAAAATAACTCAAAAATCAAGCTGAGTTATTTGAGTGATTTATGGCTTTTATCCATGCACCTCTAAAGCCCTGGATTTCTGTAAATTAAAGCCTTAGCTCATCTCAAAGCATCTCATAATTTTGCAAGCTTACTTTGCCAAAGTCGTCTACGAATTGCACAACTATTTTGAAAAATTAGAATTTGGAGAATCAAAGCTTATTGCGAATCAAGGCTATTGTGAGATCAATTTATTTGTTTTACATTCATTTAGATTCTTTTTCATATCATTGTTAGATCATTTTAGCATATCAATTTCTATATTAGCATAGATTCATATCAGTTTTTCATTATTATTGCATAGAAAATATATTTTAAAAAAAAGATTAATTGCATTCAATTCATATCTAAATCAATTGCATTCAAATCTTTCATTTAGGTGTCGTCTAGGTTACTGATCTCGATAACAATCTGAGAACATTAATCTCGCACCTACTAGAAGGCAGTAAATCACTTGGTTAAATTAGATTTCAATTTTGCACGATTTTGATTATAGCTAACGTCTAATATTTTACTGAAGTGTTGTGTCTACAGATCAGGTACAAAATTCACACACACACCTCAAAGAGAAATACATAAAAAGAAAATGAATGTTTTAGGGCAAGGAGTGCCTATATGTTTTGACAATAAAAGAACAAAGTATTTTTTTTCTTTTTTTTCATCTTTCTCTCCCTTGCGTAATACCCCTGTGGGTGCTTAGGAGAATTCATCAAAAAATTTGATGAAGTGATTTAATATCACTAAGATTTATAAAATGTAATGCCTATATCAAGTTTGACCTTTTAAGGTTTCTAATATATAATAAATATTTTTCCATTATACAATAATATTATTAAATGTTTTATAGTATATAATTTTAACAAAAAACATTAATATAATAGTAATATTGTTAAGTGATTTAATTATCATTTAATTAATATTACTAATATATTAATGTTTATTAAAATTATGGACTATAAAATATTTAATAATTGTTATTAATATATTTTAATATTTATTAAATTCTTTATAATTTATTACTTAATCAAATATTTTTATATTTATTAAGGCAATTATTAAGTATTTAAATAAATAATAAAATATCAATAATATATTTTAATGTTTATTTAATTCTGTATAATTCAATACTTAATCAAATAGTTTTATATTTATTAAGTAAAGAAATTATAAATTATTTAAATAAATATTAAAATATCAATAAAATATTTATTATTATTACCTTAAAAGATCAAACAAGATATTTTGCAGATTGATGATGATTTTTAGATATCATCAAAATGGGTTTGAAAGTCTTTAGGAAGTTATTACTGATTGAGCTTTTATGAGTTTTTCAGAGATAAGACTGCATTTATGAGGGCATTTATGGTGATATTTAAGGTGGCGTGACTTTTAAGCTTATTTTATGACTTTTTAAAGTCCTTTGAGGGGCTCAAAATTGGCCTTGTAGGCTAAATCCGAACCAAAATTTATTGTATTCAGAATGTAATTCATTGTAAAAGGATAAATATGAGTTGAAGGATCATTTGTAAGGAGTGATTTTTCTCTTTGCCTTGTTGTTTTGTAACTTTTTCTGAGTTCTTGACAAAAGAAAAGTATTTTTGTAACCCATTTTCAGAGAGATCATACATATTTGCAACACCTTTTGATAGTGAAATTCAGTTTGTGCCTTCTCTTCTTTCCATGTCTATGTGTCATATTAAAGCCTTCAATAGAAGTATTCAGTCTTTTGCAGGTTGAAAGTTGTGTTTGAGAATCAATTTTAGATTGTGAGAAATTCATTCTCCTTTTGAGGAATTGTTATTTTTAACCTTCTTAACAATTGTTGATGCAAGGATTGTGAGTTATTGAGTTGTGCAAAAAATCTTTTTATTACTTATTTTATTATGTGTTGATTATCTATTAGATATCAAAGATATTTTTTCTGGTGCATCACCCTTTAAGACTTAGATTTTATTTATGTTATCCTTCTACCTCTTTCCTCTTGCAAAAGTTTCAGTTTTAGGTAGTTTCAAGTGAGGTATCATATAGGAACCGACCTAGAATCTGAAGATTCATTCTAATTATAGGTTACCCACAACCTTTGAGTGTTTCCATGTTCCTCAAAGTTAGTCAAGTAGTTTTGGAAGCTTGATTAGAGTGCAACTTTTGAGTGATAACAGGATGATGAAAAAATAAGGATGTATGTTCAGTGAGTATCTGAATGTGTGATTAGAATCAGAAACAATGGAGGTACTTATACAGAATATGAAGTCATAGAAAAGATTTTGAGATATGTGACTCCTTCCTATGAACCGAAAGTTCTTTCTTTGGAGGATACTATACCACAATAAAAATATTTCACCAGAGAAATGTTAGTGGCTAAGCTAACTACATTTGAGATTGCAAAGCTAAAAGTTATACTACCTAAGGTGGAGAAAACATTTAAGGAAACTGTTTAGAGAACTGGATCTATTGAAGATGGATCTAGTAGAGTGAACAAGTACAACAAAGATCTTGGAGAGTATGTTGAGGAATGGAAGGAGATTCAAAGGATAGACAATCAAGTGGATGAGAAGATCACGGCCCTGATCCCTAGGAGAGAAATGAAAGGAAAAGGTAAGTTTGAAGGAAAATTACCTTTGAAATTATTTAACTGCAATAAGGTTGTTCATTTTTCATCTAGATGTCCAACTAGAATACCTAAGCATGGGCCTAAATATGGGAAATACAAGAATGATAAGGAATTATATTATGCTAGTGATGGATATGAAGATTTAGATGATGAATTCAATGATGTGATGGGTTTTGTTGCTATTAATGAAGAGGATCTTGTCTATGAATAAAAAGCCTTAGTTTCTCATGTTGATAGGAAAAAGACTCGATAATTGATAGTGGATGTTCACATCATATGACTAGTGACAAGGATAGTTTCATTTAGCTAAAGAAGTTTGATGGTGGATTTGTCAAGTTTGGTGATAATACTCCTAGAATTATTGTTGGTAAAGGATCAATTACTTTAGATGGAAAGACTAATACTGATGATGTATTTTTTGTGGATGGATAAAAATATAACTTTTCGAGTGTTGGAAATCTTGTGCATAAGGATTGTCATTTGGAATTTAAGCATGAGCATTTCTCTATTACATGAGCTAATGGAGAATTGATCACATCTGGTACTAATACTAGAGGTAACATATTTTAGTTGAACTCTACTGAGGTCAGTTATTTTTTTGCAAAGATTAATGATAGTTGACTATGGCATAGAAGGTTTTTTCATATCAATTTTGACAACATGGTAAAAGAATCTAACAATAATTCTATTAGAGATTTACCTAAGATTGTGAAACCTGCTAACACTACATGTAGAGAATGTGTTTTGGGAAAGAAGACAAGTAGTTTTGCAAGAAAATGATACTCGGTTGGAAAGTTGGAGCTGATTCATACAAATGGTTATGGACCTAATCAGACTAGGCCATACTTTGGAGATAGGTACTTTAATATATTCATTTATGATTAATCTATAATGATGTGGGTTGGATTTCCTAGAGAAAAATTAGAAGCATTGGAGACTTTTAAGTTTTATAAGGAAAAAGTTGAGAATGAGATAGGCTTGAAAATAAAGTGTTTGAGATCAGACAGAGGTAGAGAATTCACTTCACATGAATTCAATACCTTTTGTGAAAATCATGGTATTATGAGGCAGACTTATACACCTAGGACACCACAATAAAATGGAGTTGTTGAGAGAAGAAATAGAATAGTTCTTGATGCGGCAAGAACCATGTTGATAGAAGGAAAAGTTCCACATATATATTGGAGAGAAGTAGTCAATACAAAAGTATACACAATGAATAGAGTACAAATCAAAGAAGGTACATGCAAGACACCATTTGAGCTATGGTATGGTAAGACACCTATTGTTACTTATTTCATAATTTTTGGAAGTAAATGCTACATTAAGAGAGATGAATGCATAGTAAAATTTTATGCTAGAAGTGATGAAGGTATATTCCTTGGCTACTCTACTAGAAGTAAAGCCCATAGATGTTATAATATGAGAACTAAGAAACTGATTGAAAGTGCTAATGTGAAAGTGGATGAAAAGTTTCAAGTTAGAGAAAGATATTGTGACTTTAAACCCTATGATATTTCACTTGATAATATAAATACAAATTAGAACAATATGAAGACAATAAAGAATGGTAATGATAATGAAAGAAAGCATCTCAGGATGTTTTAATAATTGAAAATGGCATAAGTGTGGAGTTGAGGGAACAGACCACACCAAAATATGTTCAAAGAAATCATCCTAAGGATCAGATCATTGGTGACAACAGTAAGGGAAATAGAAAAAGATTACAAAATAGAGAAGATAGGTCACAAACTACAAATTCCATTTTCTTGATCTCACAAGTAGAACCACAGTCCACAGATGATCCATGCACAGATGAATCATGGATCAAAACCATGAAGGAAGAAATGGAGAAAATTTAGAAGAACAACACTTGGGAATTGGTTTCAATGCCTAAAGATAAAAATGTGATTGGTACTAAGTGGGTATTCAGAAAAATGATGAATAAAGAAGGAATTACTCTCAGAAACAAAGCTAGACTAGTATATAAAGGGTATTCACAATAAGAAGGAATTGATTTTGAAGAAAGCTTTGCACTTGTTGCTAGGATTGAGGTAGTACGATTAATCTTAGCTTATGCTTCTTATAAGGATTTCAAGGTATATCAGATGGATGTGAAATCAACTTTTCTTAATGGAGACTTAGAAGAAGTATACATTGATAAACCTGATGGATTTCCTTTATCAGGAAATGAAGATCTAGTTTGCACATTGAAGAAGGCTTTGTATGGATTGAAACAAGCACTAAGAGCTTGGTATGCAAGATTAGATAAGTATCTAATTCATTTGGGATTCAAGAAAGGTAATGTTGATAACAATTTATACTTAAGAATCAATGAAGAATGTATCTTTATTGTTGAAGTTTTTATTGATATTATCTTTAGAGGAAATGATGAAATGACCAATAAGTTTGCAGATGAAATAAAAAGTGAATTTGAAATGTCCATGATTGGGGAGATGCAATTCTTCCTTGGACCGTAGATCAGTTAAACTAAAGAAGGGATATTCATATCTCAGACAAATTATCTTAAAGAACTATTGAAAAAGTTTGGCATGGATGATAGTAAACCTATTGGAACCCCTATGGTAACTGGGACTAAGTTATCTTTAGAGGATGAAACAAATATTGTACCATATACAAAGTATAGATCAATGATTGGAGGTTTTTAGTATCTAACACATACTAGACCTAATATTGCTAATGTAGTTGGAATTGTTGCAAGATTTCAAGAAGATCCTAAAGAATCTTAGCTTATGGAAATAAAAAGAATATTCAAATATCTAAAGGGCATAGTTGAGTTTGGTCTATGGTATGATATATCAAAGGACTTTACATTTCATGATTTCACTAATGTTGATTGGGTAGGGAGTGTCTATGATAAAAAGAGTACAAGTGGAGGAACATTCTTCCTTGGTAAAGGTTGATTTCTTGGCTTAGCAAGAAGTAGGACTACATTGCTCAGTCTACAATAGAATCAAAGTATGTTGCAGAAAAAATAAATCGTACACAAATCATGTGGATGAAGAAAATGTTGAAGGACATTGGAGTATGTCTTGAAGATTCAGTTATTGTCCATTGTGACAATACTAGCATGGTAAATATGTCAAAGAACCCTATTATGAATTCAAAGACAAAACATATAGAAATAAAGGATCATTTCTTGAGAGATAAGGTAGCAGAGAAAGAAGTGAAGTTAGAATATGTGAATACAAAGGAGAAAATAGAAGACATTTTTACAAAACCTCTTCCGAAGGATACATTTGAGTATTTGAGAGGTATGCTAGGGGTCATGCCCCAGCCAACCCTTGAATAGATTAATGCATAAATTGCATTAGTCCAAAAATTTGGACTGAATACTTGATGCTTCTCCTATGGGGGAGTATCTATATTTGAGATGAGTCACTAAGGACTCTTGGACACCTTTGACATTGATGTCAATGGGGGAGAGAATAACACATGAAAAACAAGCATGTGAGGATCATCCCTTGGGGGAGAAATGTTCAGAAAGATCCATACTGATTGATGAAGAGGATTTGAAAAGATGTTGGTGCATGGGAGTAACAGATACAGTAGATGCATGTTTGGTACTTATGGAACTTAGATGTTTTTCATCTATGTTGCCATCAATGCTAAAGGGGGAGATTGTTAGCATGAATGCTGATGATATTCCTATGGGGGAGTACCTAGTAATTTTGGAGGCATGTTGATGAAGGGTGCTCCCCTTAATACCACAAACACATAATAGAAATAGAGAAACAACAACAATATGCAAGAACAGAAAATTGGCTTCTTATTATCTCCACAAATGTGGAATTACAAACTTTCAGAATTACAATATGCAAAGCCCCATGGGCATTCCCTTACAATATTCTATAGGACAAAGCCTCGAATTATTGCCCAGATCTACTACCCAGAACTATTCTGAACTGCCTAAGACAATAATACAGCCTTCCTTATATAGGCAATTTTTCCACCGCTGGGAAGGTTCCAGAATTTTAGCCAATAAGGCCGACCAAACTTAGAATTATTTTATCTTACATTTTATTACATCATAGTCGGCTCAAGATAAGCTTTGAAACTCGAATAGAAATTTTGAAGAAAATTATTTTTCACCATTTCAGGTGGCCCAACTTCCGAAGACCATAAGTCATCACCAGTTGACCCGATCGGCTATTATAACCCCATTTCGGAAATGCCACGAAGTGCTCTACAGGCTTGATCCATGCAAGCGCCCATCACCCAAATTTTTGACCTCATCTGGGGCCTCTAAAGCCTTCAAAACTGAGTTCAAAGTTTCTGTACCCTGCTACCAATACCGAAAATCTTCAATATCTTCCAATATACACTTGATCTGGCAATGACACTTTACTGGCAAACTTATATGACCAAAATGAACCTCCAAGAAAGAAATCAGATCATTCTGAGCACATACGAAAATTACCAAAAAATAGTAACTTTCCATAAATAGCAGCTCTGCACAAGATAACCCTTATTGAATTTAAAAATAGAAATATTTTTGGGTGATGCAAGATTGCTCTTACACCCAGGATGCTCCTGCATCAGACACCCAGGGTAATTTGATAAGTGACCCTGTCACGACTCAGTTGTGCAGAGAAAAATCAAGACAGTTAACCTCCTCCTTTGTTATCCATGATGAATCTTCAATAGGTCATCCTTTCCATTTGACCAAATACTCTTCATATGTCCTGTTCCTTGTGCTTCTGCCAACACGACTGTCTAGTATGCCTCCGATCTCCTTGATATCTGAACTGGTTGCTAGAATAATCCACTGTGCTGCTACAACCTCATCTTCAACACCTCCTTCATGATACTCTGTCAAATCTGAAATGTTAAACACTGGTGAAATATTTAGCTCAGTAGGAAATTCTACCTCATATGCATTTCCTGAATCATGTTTCTTCAGTATCTTACATGGCTCAAACTTCTTCATTTTCAACTTGTTATATGTACCAACTAGAAACCACTCCTTCCGCAGATGAACCATGACTTCACCTCCAACTTGAAATTCCTTATGCCTCATTTTCTCATCTGCCTTAGTCTTATATTGCACATTCATCTTGGTAATATGCTTCCTCACCTCCTCATGGATGTTCTTCAAATGTTCTGCAAAATCCTCAGCTTCAGCACTTCTTATTTCTCCTTTATCTATCTTCCTCAATTCGGATGCATTTCTTGGATTACTTCCATATACAATCTAGAATGGTGATTTACCACTGCTCCTATTGACAGAATTATTGTATGCAAATTCCACCTGTGGTAAAATCAAATCCCATCCTGTTGGCTTATCTCCAACCAAACATCTCAGCAAATTTCCCAAACTTCTATTCACCACCTCTGTCTATCCATCAGTCTGTGGATGATGTAATGAACTGAACTTCAAATCTATCTTCAACTTCTTCCATAATGTACGCCAGAAATATCCAACAAACTTAGTGTCTCTATTTGAAACTATGGTCTTTGGCAAACCATGTAGTCTCACTACTTCTCTGAAAAATAATTCTGCTACATGAACATCATCATTAGTCTTCTTGCAGGGAATGAAATGTGCCATCTTTGAAAATCTATCAACCACCACAAAAATTGAGTCATGTCCCCGCTGAGTCCTCGATAAACCAAGAATAAAGTCCATGCTGATATCCTCCCAAGGCTTCTTTGGTACGGGTAATGGCTGATACAACCTTGTATTCTGCTTCACTCCTTTCGCCATCTGACATACTCTGCAACTCTGTATAAACTTCTTCACATCTTGCTGCAACTGTCGCCAATAATAATTCTCACTAACCAAACCAACGATTTTATCACGACCAAAATGACCAGCCAATCCTCCGCTATGCTTCTCCTTGATGAGATTCTCCCTTATAGAACTTCGTGGAATGCACAACTGACTCCCTCTAAATAGCATATCATCTTGGATGATAAAATCTAGCCATTTCGTCCTATCTAGAGTAACAGGTTCTGTACAAGCTTTCCAAGCTTCACCAAAATCAGGATCCTCTGGATACAAATTCTTGAGTTCCTTGAACCCAACCACCTCAATCTGCATCTCTGTCAGCAATAGTTGCCTTCTGCTAAGAGCATCTATAACCTTGTTAGACTTTCCACTTCTGTGTTTCAAAACAAATGTATAACTCTGCAAAAACTCAACCCATTTCAAATGTCTTTGATTCAATTTTTCTTGACTATTCAAATATTGCAAAGCTTGATGATCAATATACAAAACAAACTCATTAGGAAGTAGATAATGTCTCCACTTCTTTAATGCCTGAACTATAGCATAAAATTCCTGATCATAAATAGAATATTTCCTCTTGGCATCATTTAACATCTCACTGAAATAAGCAACAGGTTTACCTTCTTGGCTCATAACAGCTCCTATTGCAGTACCACTAGCATCACAATCTACTTGAAACACCTTATTAAAATCTAGAAGTGCTAAAATAGTTTGTTCTGTAACTTTTTGTTTCAACAATTGAAAACTCTTTTCTGCCCCATTAGTCCACTTAAACTCTTTTCTATCCCCTCTCATTGTTTCAGTCAAGGGCCCACAAATACTGCTAAAATTTCTAATAAACTTTCTGTAAAAGCTAGCCAAACCATGAAAAGATCTTACCTCAGTAGCACTCCTTGGAGTAGGCCATTCAAGGATGGCCTGTACCTTCTCTGGGTCCATTTTTAGACCTTCTCCTGAAACTACAAACCCCAAATACACCAACTCTTTCTTCACAAAACTACACTTCTTCAAATTAATTAGCAATTTTTCTTCTCTCAACTTCTCAAATACCACATGAATATGCATCATATGCTCATCCAATGTCTTACTAAAGATCAAAATATCATCTAGCTAAACAATGACAAACTTACCCAGAAATTTGATGCAGGAGCATCCTGGGTGTAAGAGCAATCTTGCATCACCCAAAAATATTTCTATTTTTGTATTCAATAAGGGCTATTTTGTGCAGAGCTACTATTTATGAAAAGTTACTATTTTTGGTAATTTTCGTATGTGCTCAGAATGATCTAATTTCTTTCTTGGAGGTTCATTTTGGTCATATAAGTCTGCCAGTAAAGTTTCATTTCCAGATCAAGTGTATGTTGGAAGATATTGAAGATTTTCGGTATTGGCAGCAGGGTACAGAAACTTTGGACTCAATTTTGAAGGCTTTAGAGGCCCCGGATGAGGTCAAAAATTTGGGTGATGGGTGCTTGTGTAGGCCAAGCCTGTAGAGCGCTTCGTGGAATTTCCGAAATGGGGTTATAATAGACGATCGGGTCAACTGGTGATGACTTATGGTCTTCGGAAGTTGGGCCACCCGAAATGGCAAAAAATAATTTTCTTCAAAATTTATGTTCAAAGGTTATCTTGAGCCAACTATGATGTAATAAAATGTAAAATAAGATAATTCTAAGTTTGGTCGGCCTTATTGGCTAAAATTCTCGAACCTTCCCAGGCGGTGGAAAAATTGCCTATATAAGGAAGGCTATATTATTGTCTTAGGCAGTTCAGAATAGTTCTGGGTAGTAGATCTGGGTAATAGTTTGAGGCTTTGTCCTACAGAATATTGTAAGGGAATGCCCATGTGGCTTTGCATATTGTAATTCTGAAAGTTTGTAATTCCACATTTATGGAGATAATAAGAAGCCAATTTTCTGTTCTTGCATATTGTTGTTATTTCTCTATTTCTATTATGTGTTTGTGGTATTAAGGGGAGCACCCTTCATCAAGTGGTATCAGAGCAGGAGTTCTTGAGTGTGTAAATAGATCGCCGACTGTGAGGCAGTTTGCACCAGGACCGTGGCTAGGGTTTCACCGCGCATCGCGAAAATGCCTCCACGACGAGAACGTGGCGGAAGAGTTGGTGTTGTAACACCTGAGGTTAGAGAGCTACAGAGACAAGTGCGAGCATTACAAGAAGAGATTCATAGAGGAATGAATCTTAATGTCAGAGACGAAAGCGAGGATGAAGCCGAAGAAGAATATCAAGAAGGAGAAGCTGAAATTGTGAACCAGGAGGAAGAAAGACTTTTTCGGGTGATTTCCAAGATTGGGAAAAGACCTAAGATTGAGGTTCCTACATTTTCTGAAAATCTTAACCCAGAGGAATTGATCGACTGGATCAATGAATGTGAAGAATATTTTGAGTATGAAGATGTTGAGGATCCTGATAGGGTCAAATTTGCGAAGGCCAGACTGAAAGGTCATGCGAAGATATGGTGGCAAGAGATTCAGTTGGAGCGAAATAGAAGGGGAAAGGAGAAAATCATGAGATGGGATCGGATGGTGGATAAATTGAAGCGACAGTTCATTCCTGTTGATTATGAGCTTGACCTACTAAAAAAAATGCAGAGTTTGAAGCAAGCAGGAAGATCTGTTCAAGAGTATACAAAGGAGTTCTATCGACTTCTCATCAGAACAGGCCATGCAGAAGCTGATAAGGAGAAAGTTGCCCGATACCTTAATGGGTTAAGGCCAAGCATTCAGGAGGAGCTGAATCTGGTTCGAATGAACAGTATTGAAGAGGCATACCAATTTGCCCTAAAAGTAGAGGAAAAGTTGAACAAGAAGTTCGAGAGCAGACAAAACGGAAGAGGTCGCGGTGGACGATCTGGTGGACGGTCATATGGTGGCCGAAATGAAGATTCAAAAAAGAAGGATGAGGCCAGTAGCAGTCAGAATCAGCGTGGAAATAATTCCAATCGCTTCCAAGATCAGAATAATAGAGATCAGAGAGGAAGAGGAAGAGGACAAGGATCTGAAAGAGGAGGCTTCCGTGGAACATGTTTTCACTGTGGAGAAGAAGGTCATAGGGCATTTGAATGTCCTCAGCGCCAAGGCAGAACAGACAGGAGAAATGAAGGCTAGGCCAGAGTTGCACATGTAGATGAAGATGCCAGATCATCAAATTCTGAAGATGCTGAAAGAGGAGAAACGTTGATTAACAGAAGAGTCCTGTTGAGTGGTGAGAATGAACCTGAGCAAAGAAGGAGCCTGTTTCGCACCAGGTGCAAGTGTGAAGGTAAATGTTGTGATGTGATTATTGATAGTGGAAGCACTGACAATTTGGTGTCAGAAGAGATGGTGACAAAGTTGAAGCTCAAGAGACAGAAACACCCACATCCATATCGGATTGCCTGGGTACAGGATGACCACAAGGTCATGGTCAATGAACAATGCCTGGTGAAGTTCAAGATTGGCGGATACCAAGATGAGGTATTGTGTGATATCATATCTATGGATGCATGTCATATGTTGTTGGGTAGACCATGGCAGTTTGACAGATGTGTTGTACATGATGGTCGTGCGAATACCTATTCCCTGACAAAGGATGGAGTGTGACATAAGCTAAAACCATTGAAGGAGACTGAAGAAAAGGTATGTGGTAATGCAAGGATAACTTTTGTTGATGGAAGAAATTTCCTAGATGGTATGAGGCATGAGCATGTATGTTTTGTTTTAATTCCAAAAGCTGGTAAAGAGGAAGTAGAAGATGTTCCTGTAGAAGTTGCAGATTTGTTGAATGAGTTTCAGGATATTGTATCCGATAACGTGCCTAATGGATTACCACCAGTCAGAAAGATCAGTCATCAAATAGAATTGATCCCAGGAGCGAGTTTGCCGAATAAGGCAGCACACAGAATGACACCTGCAGAAAGTGAGGAGTTGAACAGACAAGTACATGAGTTGTTACAGAAAAGATTGATTCGAGAGAGTCTGAGTCCCTGTGTTGTACCAGCGGTATTAGCACCAAAGAAGAATGGAGAGTGGAGGATGTGTATAGATTCTAGGGCAATAAACAAGATCACAATCAAGTACAAGTTTCCATTGCCACAAATGGATGATATTATGGATTGTTTGAGTGGAGCTGTGTATTTCTCAAATATAGATCTGAAGAGTGGATATCATCAGATTCGGATCAGAGAAGGAGATGAATGGAAGACTGCCTTCAAGACAAAGGAAGGACTATATGAGTGGTTAGTCATGCCTTTTGGGCTAACCAATGCACCGAGCACTTTCATGCGGCTCATGAACGAGGTTCTGAAAGAATTTCTAGGTAAGTTTGTCATTATTTACCTAGATGATATTTTGATCTTTAGTAAGACATTGGAGGAGCATATGATGCATATTCGTATGGTATTTGAGAAGTTGAGAAAAGAGAAATTGTTGATTAATTTGAAGAAGTGCAGTTTTGTGAAGAAAGAGTTAGTGTATTTGGGATTTGTAGTTTTAGCAGAAGGTCTGAAAATGGACCCAGAGAAGGTACATGCTATTCTTGAATGGCCTACTCCAAGGAATGCTACTGAGATAAGATCTTTTCATGGTCTAGCTAGCTTTTACAGAAATTTTATCAGAAACTTTAGCAGTATTTGTGGACCCTTGACTGAAACAATGAGAGGGGATAGAAAAGAATTTAAGTGGACTAATGGGGCAGAAAAGAGTTTTCAATTGTTGAAACAAAAAGTTACAAAACAACCTATTTTAGCACTTCCAGATTTTAATAAGGTGTTTCAAGTAGATTGTGATGCTAGTGGTACTGCAATAGGAGCTGTTATGAGCCAAGAAAGTAAACCTGTTTTTTATTTCAGTGAGAAGTTAAATGATGCCAAGAGAAAATATTTTGTTTATGATCAAGAATTTTCTGCTATAGTTCAGGCATTAAAGAAGTGGAGACATTATCTGCTTCCTAATGATTTTGTTTTGTATACTGATCATCAAGCTTTGCAATATTTGAATAGTCAAGGAAAATTGAATCAAAGGCATTTGAAGTGGGTTGAGTTTTTGCAGAGTTATACATTTGTTTTGAAATATAGGAGTGGAAAGTCTAACAGGGTTGCAGATGCTCTTAGCAGAAGGCAACTATTGCTGACAGAGATGTAGATTGAGGTGGTTGGATTCAAAGAACTCAAGAATTTGTATCTAGAGGATCCTGATTTTGGTGAAGCTTGGAAAGCTTGTACAGAACCTGTTACTCTAGACAGGACGAAATGGCTGGATTTCATCATCCAGGATGATATGCTATTCAGAGGGAGTCAGTTGTGCATTCCACGAAGTTCTATAAGGGAGAATCTCATCAAAGAGAAGCATAGTGGAGGATTGGCTGGACATTTTGGTCGTGATAAAACCCTTGCTTTGGTTGGTGAGAATTATTATTGGCCACAATTGCAGCAAGATGTGAAGAAGTTTGTACAGAGTTGCAGAGTATGTCAGATGGCGAAAGGAGTGAAGCAGAATACAGGGTTGTATCAGCCATTACCTATACCAGAGAAGCCTTGGGAGGATATCAGCATGGACTTTGTTCTTGGTTTACCGAGGACACAGCGGGGACACGATTCAATTTTTTTGGTAGTTGACAGATTTTCAAAGATGGCACATTTCATTCCCTGCAAGAAGACTAATGATGTTGTTCATGTAGCAGAATTGTTTTTCAGAGAAGTAGTGAGACTTCATGGTTTGCCAAAGACCATAGTTTCAGATCGGGACACTAAGTTTGTTGGGTATTTCTGGCGTACATTGTGGAAGAAGTTGAAGACAGATTTGAAGTTTAGTTCATCCCATCATCCATAGACTGATGGACAGACAGAGGTGGTGAATAGAAGTTTGGGAAATTTGTTGAAATGTTTGGTTGGAGATAAGCCAACAGGATGGGATTTGTTTTTACCACAGGTAGAATTTGCATACAATAATTCTATCAATAGGAGCACTGGTAAATCACCATTCCAGATTGTATATGGAAGTAGTCCAAGAAATGCATCTGAATTGAGAAAGATAGATAAAGGAGAAATAAGTAGTGCTGAAGCTGAGGATTTTGCAGAACACTTGAAGAACATCCATGAGGAGGTGAGGAAGCATATTACCAAGATGAATGCACAGTATAAGGCTAAGGCAGATGAGAAAAGGAGGTATAAGGAATTTCAGGTTGGTGATGAAGTCATGGTTCATTTGCGGAAGGAGCGGTTTCCAGTTGGTACATATAACAAGCTGAAAATGAAGCAGTTTGGGCCATGTAAGATACTGAAGAAGCATGATTCAGGAAATGCATATGAGGTAGAATTGCCTACTGAGCTGAATATTTCACCAGTGTTTAACATTTCAGATCTGACAGAGTATCATGAAGGAGGTGTTGAAGATGAGATCACAGCAGCACAGTGGAGTATTCCAGCAACTAGTTCAGACACTAAGGAGATCGAAGATATACTAGACAGTCGTGTTGGCAGAAGCACAAGGAACAGGATATATGAAGAATATCTGGTCAAGTGGAAAGGATGACCTGTTGAAGATTCATCATGGCTGACAAAGGAGGAGGTTAGCCATCTCAGTTTTCCTCTGCACACCTGAGTCGTGACAGGGTCACTTCTCAAATTACCTTGGGTGTCTGATGCAGGAGCATCCTGGGTGTTAGAGCAATCTTGCATCACCCAAAAATATTTCTATTTTTGTATTCAATAAGGGCTATTTTGTGCAGAGCTACTATTTATGGAAAGTTACTATTTTTGGTAATTTTCGTATGTGCTCAGAATGATCTAATTTCTTTCTTGGAGGTTCATTTTGGTCATATAAGTCTGCCAGTAAAGTTTCATTTCCAGATCAAGTGTATGTTGGAAGATATTGAAGATTTTTGGTATTGGCAGCAGGGTATAGAAACTTTGGACTCAGTTTTGAAGGCTTTAGAGGCCCCAGATGAGGTCAAAAATTTGGGTGACGAGCACTTGCACGAGTCAAGCCTGTAGAGCGCTTCGCGGCATTTCCGAAATGGGGTTATAATAGCCGATCGGGTCAACTGGTGATGACTTATGGTCTTTGAAAGTTGGGCCACCCGAAATGGCAGAAAATAATTTTCTTCAAAATTTCTGTTCAAAGGTTATCTTGAGCCGACTATGATGTAATAAAATGTAAAATAAGATAATTCTAAGTTTGGTCAGCCTTATTAGCTAAAATTCTCGAACCTTCCCAGGCGGTGGAAAAATTGCCTACATAAGGAAGGCTGTATTATTGTCTTAGGTAGTTCAGAATAGTTCTGGGTAGTAGATCTGGGTAATAGTTCGAGGCTTTGTCCTACAGAATATTGTAAGGGAATGCCCATGTGGCTTTGCATATTGTAATTCTGAAAGTTTGTAATTCCACATTTGTGGAGATAATAAGAAGCCAATTTTCTGTTCTTGCATATTGTTGTTGTTTCTCTATTTCTGTTATGTGTTTGTGGTATTAAGGGGAGCACCCTTCATCAAAATTCTTTCAGAACCTCATTCATGAGCCACATGAAAGTGCTCGGTACATTGGTTAGCCCAAAAGGTATGACTAACCACTCATACAGTCCTTCATTTATCTTGAAAGCAGTCTTCCATTCATCTCCTTTTCTGATCCGAATCTGGTGATATCCACTCTTGAGATCTATCTTTGAGAAATACACAGCTCCACTCAAACAGTCCATAATATCATCCATTTGTGGCAATGGAAACCTGTACTTGATTGTGATCTTATTTATTGCCCTAGAATCTATACACATCCTCCATTCACCATTCTTCTTTGGTTCTAATACCGCTGGTACAGCACAGGGACTCAAACTCTCTCGAATCAACCCCTTCTGCAATAACTCATGTACTTGTCTTTTCAACTCTTCACTTTCTACTGGTGTCATTCTATGTGCTGCCTTGTTTGGAAAACTGGCTCCTGGAATCAAATCCATCTGATGACTGATCTTCCTTACCGGTGGTAATCCATCAGGTACATTATCAGATACAATATCCTGAAACTCATTCAACAAATCTGCAACCTCTATAGGTACATCCTCTACTTTTTTTACCAACTTTTGAAATTAAAGAAAAACACACATGCTCATGCCTCATACCATCTAGGAATTTTCTTCCATCAACAAATTTTATTCTTGCATTACCACATACCTTTTCTTCGGTCTCCTTCAATCGCTTTAGCTTGTGTCACACTCCATCCTTTGTTAGGGAATAGGTATTCGCACGACCATCGTGTACAGCACATCTGTCAAATTGTCACGGTCTACCTAATAACATATGACATGCATCCATAGAGATGATATCACATAGTACCTCATCTTGGTACCCACCGATCTTGAACTTTACCAGACAGTGTTCACTGACCATGACCTTGTGGTCATCCTGCACACAGGCAATCCGATATGGATGTGGGTGTTTCTATCTCTTGAGTTTCAACTTTGTCACCATCTCATCTGACACCAAATTTTCAGTGCTTCCACTATCGATAATCACATCATAGCATTTACCCTCACACTTGCATCGAGTGCGAAACAGGCTCCTCCTTTACTGAGGTTCATTCTCACCACTCAACAGGACTCTTCTGTTAATCAACGTTTCTCCTCTTTTAGCATCTTCAGAATTTGATGATCTGGCATCTTCATCTACATGTGCAACTCTGGCCTGGCCTTCATTTCTCCTATCTGTTCTTCCTTGGCGCTGAGGACATTCAAATGCCCTATGACCTTCTTCTCCATAGTGAAAACATGTTCCACGGAAGCCACCTCTTCCAGATCCTTGTCCTCTTCATCTTCCTCTCTGATCTCTATTATTCTGATCCTGGAAGCGATTGGAATTATTTTCTCGCTGATTCTGACTGCTACTAGCCTCATCCTTCTTTTTCAGATCTTTATTTTGGCCACCATATGACCGTCCACCAGATCGTCCACCGTGACCTCTTCCATTTTGTCTGCTCTCAAACTTCTTATTCAGCTTTTCCTCTACTTTTAGGAAAAACTGGTATGCCTCTTCAATACTGTTCATTCGAACCAGATTCAGCTCCTCCTGTTTTGTCCCAAATTCCTTTTTATTCAATATTGATAATTTTAAAGCATGTATTAAATATTAGTTAATATATTATAATTTGTTAATTAATATCTATATTACTTAATTAATATTTTATAATTATTAATTAATATTATATAATAAATAAATATAATTGTGATTAAGACTTATAGCTTTCATATACTAATTTAATAATAAGTTTGACGAAGCATTCATGAATATCCTGTATTTCCAATCAAACCAATTAAGCTCCATGAACAGATTGGACTTAACGTAAACATTAGACATTCTTTATACTTGACCTTAATTAATGTTCCTATAGCATCCTTTATAGACCACATTGTCGAGGTTGTTTACCTGAATCATTGTAGCCTCGTCGTTGAACTCTTTAACCCGCATCCTGTTTGTAGGAACTTTATCACTTTTAAAAAAAATTTGTTGGTTGTGTTTTGACCCAACTTTTGGGCATCACACCTCCTGAATGCTTGGCCTTAACCCATTAAGGTATCGGGAAACTTTCTCCTTATCAACTTTTGCATGGTCTGTTTTGATGAGAAGTCGATAGAACTCATCTATATACTCCTGAATAGATCTTCCTGCTTGCTTCAAACTCTGCATTTTCTTCAGTAGGTCAAGCTCATAATCAACAAGAATGAACTGTCGCTTCAATTTATCCACCATTCGATCCCATCTTGTGATTTTATCTTTCTCTCTTCTATTTCACTCCAATTGAATTTCTTGCCACCAGATCTTCGCATGACCTTTCAGTCTGACCTTCACAAATTTGACCCTATCAGGATCCTCAACATCTTCATACTCAAAATATTCCTCACATTCATTGATCCAGTTGATCAATACCTCTGGGTTAAGATTTCTAAAAAATGTAGGAAACTCAATCTTTGGTCTTTTCCCAATTTTGGAAATTGCCCGAAAAAGTCTTTCTTCCTCCTGGTTCACAATTTCAGCTTCTCCTTCTTGATATTCTTCTTCGGCTTCATCCTTGCTTTCATCTCTGACATTAAGATTCATTCCTCTATGAATCTCTTCTTGCAATGCTCGCACTTGTCTTTGCAGCTCTCTAACCTCAGGTGTCATAGCACCAGCTCTTTTGCCACATTCTCTTCATGGAGGCATTTTCACGATGCGCGCTGAAACCCTAACCACGATCCTGCTGCAAACTACCTCACAGTCGGCGATCTATTTACACACTCAAGAACTCCCGCTCTGATACCACTTGATGAAGGGTGCTCCCCTTAATACCACAAACACATAACAGAAATAGAGAAACAACAACAATATGCAAGAACAGAAAATTGGCTTCTTATTATCTCCACAAATGTGGAATTACAAACTTTCAGAATTGCAATATGCAAAGCCCCATGGGCATTCCCTTACAATATTCTGTAGGACAAAGCATCGAATTATTGCCCAGATCTACTACCCATAACTATTCTGAACTGTCTAAGACAATAATACAGCCTTCCTTATATAGACAATTTTTTCACCGCCTGGGAAGGTTCCAGAATTTTAGCCAATAAGGCCGACCAAACTTAGAATTATTTCATCTTACATTTTATTACATCATAGTCGGCTCAAGATAAGTTTTAAAATCCGAACAAAAATTTTGAAGAAAATTATTTTTCACCATTTCAGGTGGCCCAACTTCCAAAGACCATAAGTCATCACCAGTTGACCCGATCGGCTATTATAACCCCATTTCAGAAAGCCACAAAGTGCTCTACAGGCTTGACACGTGCAAGCACTCGTCACCCAAATTTTCAACCTCATCCGGGGCTTCTAAAGCTTTCAAAACTAAGTTCAAAGTTTTTGTACCCTGCTGCCAATACCGAAAATCTTTAATATCTTCCAATATACACTTGATCTGGCAATGAAACTTTACTGGCAAACTTATATGACCAAAATGAACCTCCAAGAATGAAATTAGATCATTCTGACCACATATGAAAATTACCAAAAAATAGTAACTTTCCATAAATAGCAGCTCTGCACAAGATAACCCTTATTGAATTCAAAAATAGAAATATTTTTGGGTGATGCAAGATTGCTCTTACACCCAGGCTGCTCCTGCATCAGACACCCGGGGTAATTTGAGAAGTGACCCTGTCACGACTCAGGTGTGCAGAGGAAAACTAAGACGGTTAACCTCCTCCTTCTTTATCCATGATGAATCTTCAATAGGTCATCCTTTCCATTTGACCAAATACTCTTCATATGTCCTGTTCCTTGTGCTTCTGCCAACACGACTGTCTAGTATGCCTTCGATCTCCTTGATATCTGAACTGGTTGCTGGAATACTCCACTGTGCTGCTACAACTTCATCTTCAACACCTCCTTCATGATACTTTGTCAAATCTAAAAATGTTAAACACTGGTGAAATATTCAGCTCAATAGGCAATTCTACCTCATATGCATTTCCTGAATCATGTTTTTTCAGTATCTTACATGGCCCAAATTTTTTCATTTTCAACTTGTTATATGTACCAACTGGAAACCGCTCCTTCCGCAAATGAACCATGACTTCATCTCCAACCTAAAATTTTTTATGCCTCCTTTTCTCATCTGCCTTAGTCTTATATTGCACATTCATCTTGGTAATATTCTTCCTCACCTCCTCATGGATGTTCTTCAAATGTTTTGCAAAATCCTCAGGTTCAGCACTACTTATTTCTCCTGTATCTATCTTCTTTAATTCGAATGCATTTTTAGGACTACTTCCATATACAATTTGGAATGGTGATTTACCAGTGCTCCTATTGACAGAATTATTGTATGCAAATTCTGCCTGTGGTAAAATCAAATCCCATCCTGTTGGCTTATCTCCAACCAAACATCTCAGGAAATTTCCCAAACTTCTATTCACCACCTCTGTCTGTCCATCAGTCTGTGGATGATGTGATGAACTAAACTTCAAATCTGTCTTCAACTTCTTCCATAATGTTCGCCAAAAATATCCAACAAACTTAGCGTTTCTATCTGAAACTATGGTCTTTGGCAAACCATGTAGTCTCACTACTTCTCTGAAAAATAATTCTGCTACATGAACAACATCATTAGTCTTCTTGCAGTGAATGAAATGTGCCATCTTTGAAAATCTATCAACCACCACAAAAATTGAGTCATGTCTCCGCTAAGTCCTCGGTAAACCAAGAACAAAGTCCATGCTGATATCCTCCCAAGGCTTCTTTGGTACGGGTAATGGCTGATACAACCTTGTATTCTGCTTCACTCCTTTCGCCATCTGACATACTCTGCAACTCTGTATAAACTTCTTCACATCTTTCTGCAACTGTGGCCAATAATAATTCTCACTAACCAAACCAAGGGTTTTATCACGACCAAAATGACCAGCCAATCCTTCGCTATGCTTCTCCTTGATGAGATTCTCCCTCATAGAACTTCCTAGAATGCACAACTGACTCCCTCTGAATAGCATATCATCTTGGATGATAAAATCCAGCCATTTCATCCTGTCTAGAGTAACAGGTTCTGTACAAGCTTTCCAAGCTTCACCAAAATCAAGATCATCTGGATACAAATTCTTGAGTTCCTTGAATCCAACCACCTCAATCTGCATCTCTGTCAGCAATAGTTGCCTTCTGCTAAGAGCATCTGCAACCCTGTTAGACTTTTCACTTCTGTGTTTCAAAACAAATTTACAACTCTGCAAAAACTCAACCCATTTCAAATGCCTTTGATTCAATTTTCCTTGACTATTGAAATATTGCAAAGCTTGATGATCAGTATACAAAACAAACGCATTAGGAAGTAGATAATGTCTCCACTTCTTTAATGCCTGAACTATAACATAAAATTTCTGATCATAAATAAAATATTTTCTCTTGGCATCATTTAACTTTTCACTGAAATAAGCAACAGGTTTACCTTCTTGGCTCATAACAGCTCCTATTGCAGTACCACTAGCATCACAATCTACTTGAAACACCTTATTAAAATCTGGAAGTGCTAAAACAAGTTGTTCTGTAACTTTTTGTTTCAACAATTGAAAACTCTTTTCTACCTTATTAGTCCACTTAAACTCTTTTCTATCTCCTCTCATTGTTTCAGTCAAGGGCCCACAAATACTGTAAAATTTCTGATAAACTTTCTGTAAAAGCTAGCCAAACCATGAAAAGATCTTACCTCAGTAGCACTCCTTGGAGTAGGCCATTCAAGGATGGCCTGTACTTTCTGTGGGTCCATTTTTAGACCTTCTCCTGAAACTACAAACCCCAAATACACCAACTCTTTCTTCACAAAACTGCACTTCTTCAAATTAATCAGCAATTTCTCTTCTCTCAACTTCTCAAATACCACACGAATATGCATCATATGCTCATCCAATGTCTTACTAAAGATCAAAATATCATCTAGGTAAACAATGACAAACTTACTCATAAATTCTTTCAGAACCTCGTTCATGAGCCGCATGAAAGTGCTCGGTGCATTGGTTAGCCCAAAAGGCATGACTAACCACTCATACAGTCCTTCCTTTATCTTGAAGGCAGTCTTCCATTCAGCTCCTTCTCTGATCCGAATCTGGTGATATCTACTCTTCAGATCTATCTTTGAGAAATACACAGCTCCACTCAAACATTCCATAATATCATCCATTCGTGGCAATGGAAACCTGTACTTGATTGTGATCTTGTTTATTGCACTAGAATCTGTACATATCCTCCATTCGCCATTCTTCTTTGGTACTAATACCGCTGGTACAGCAAAGGGACTCAGACTCTCTCGAATCAACCCTTTTTGCAATAACTCATGTACTTGTCTGTTCAACTCTTCACTTTCTGCTGGTGTCATTCTATGTGCTGCCTTATTTGGCAAATTGGCTCCTGAAATCAAATCCATCTAATGACTGATCTTCCTTACCGGTGGTAATCCATCAGGTACATTATCAAATACAATATCCTGAAACTCATTCAACAAATCTGCATCCTCTACAGGTACATCCTCTACTTCTTCTTTACCAACTTTTGGAATTAAAGCAAAATACACATGCTCATGCCTCATACCATCTAGAAATTTTTTTCCATCAACAAATGTTACTCTTGCATTACCACATACCTTTTCTTCGGTCTCCTTCAATGGCTTTAGCTTGTGTCGTACTCCATCCTTTGTAAGGGAATAGGTATTCGCATGAACATCGTGTACAGTACATCTGTCAAACTGCCACGGTCTACCCAATAACATATGACATGTGTATGTGACTGAATGTGACCTCTAAATCAGGCACAACACAACATGGTCATTATTCACTTGATAGAATTCGGGAGAGAGTATGAAGAACTCAATCCAAATTTCATGGTGAGGCGACCTGTTGCCTCCTATGTGAATGGGGTGTTTGAATACTCTCAGAACGAGAGCCAACAGCCGGGAGATCAATTCAACAATGGAGGATTTGAAAGCAAATATGCGCAAAATGAAACTAAGCTAAGAATGAATGCAATTAATCTAGAAAACTTTGAAAGAAATATGAAATGCAGATTTTTATTTGATTTTGAAATAAAGATGATATTAGACTAAAAACAAGTAAGCAAATTTAATCTAAATGTGAAATGCAATTACACTAATATGAGAAATTAAACTAGATAATGCAATAAAAGAGCTTTGAAAATAATGAGATATGAGACTAAAAAATGCTATAGTAAGGATGCTCTCAAAAATTGCTCTCCTGAATGAGAAAAAGAGGCCAAATAAATAGACCAAGCCAGAAGAGGAATGAAGAGTTTCTTGATTTGAAATGGTGGACTCTTCATTCCTAATTGAGACAAAAAGACAATGAATTATTTAATTAAAAGAATGGAATTTGCCACATGTGGGGAGTGACCTTTCAAGTAATTTGAATTATTAAATTCAAATAAAGAGATGTCCATTCAATTTAACTAAATATTTATTAATTCCTTTCAAGGGTATTTAGCTAAAGGGGGTGGAGTTTAATTTAATTAAAAGTACTTAGGACTTCATAATTAAATTAACTTATCATAGAGATTATTTAGCCAAATAAAGTCTAGGACTTAGGAATTATTTTAGCATTTGATTATTGCAATTTATGGTCTTTGCAATTGACATCAAGTCAAATTAAGTCAGATATGAGAGAGAAAATTGCCTAGGGAACTAGGACTTTGGTGATGTAAAATCGAGATAATGCACCAAAATTGATGAAATTAAATAGGTGCCAATTTTGGGGTATTACATTTGCCCCTCTTTGAATTGATGTGCGAACAGCGCGTTGATTCAAAGAATAGTCTGAAGTGACAGATCAAGCAGATCAAAGCATGAATTTTTTCGAAGTTTAACTTAGATTGCGAAGACAACGATCTTAAAAGAGAACCAAAATCGGGGTTAGATTGCCCCAATACCAATTGATGAAGATGCAGATTTAGGACTATCTCCGAATCAGGGTTAGATTGCCCCAATACGAAGCTTAGTCCTCCGAGATCCAGGTTAGATTACCCAAATAACGGTCTAAAAGAGATTTCGAGAGTCATCTCCAGAACAAAGATTGACTCCCAGGAATTAGGGTTAGATTGCCCCAATACCCAATAGATTTCAAGAACCATCTCCAGAACGAAGAATGATCCTCGAGGATCTGAGTTAGATTTCTCAGATACCTAAGAGATAGATTTCTAGATAACAAGATGCGAGGTGTGAAGATGCCCCTAGCAATGAGGACTGATGATTCAAATCAGACTGATTCAAGAATAGATTCGACAAGATTCAAATGATGTAATCATCCTGCCCCCTCGGGAGTGAAATTGAAAGATGACATGTCAGAAGGATGATAAACAACAAGAGATTGTAGATAAAGATAAGATCGAAGATCCAGAAGATAAAGCAGATCAGAAGTAGTTTGAAGTAATCCAAAGGTCCTATTGACCAAGTTTGACCAAGGTTGACTAAATTTGACCAAATTTGACTAGGGTTGACTTGATGAAAAGAAGCAAAGATTTGAGAACATGATGCAAAGATGAGGATCTGATAGGAAGATGACACCAAAAGGCTGACTACACAAGCATCCGATCCAGAAGGAGTCCAATATTTAAAATGCGATTTTGAGCCACTTAGAAATGTCAGATTTCAATTTTGATCCTGAAAAAGGATGCAGCCAAGATGAGACTGGGACAAAAGATGAGAACCTTTGATGAGTAGATCCAGAAGAAAGCAATCAAGAGAGCAACAAGAAAGCGCTCCAAATGCAAGCCTAGAATGAAAGATGCAAGTCTAAATGCAGGCCTAGGATGAACAAATGCAATCCTCTGGACTCGGCTGTTGGACTCATCGTATTTATCATCATTGAGTTCGTTTAAGCATGGGAAAATCGCAAGATGCCATAAAATTCTCCCCAACATGAGAATATGAATATGACATAAGTCTTAGGTTTGTCAGAATAAGGTGTAAGCATTAAGGCATAAGAAGCCAGAATGACCTGAACACCTATTCCTTTTAATCTAGCAAGTAAACATAAGCATTAGAGCATATTTTCTAGAATGACCTGAATGTCTCTTGCAACAAACACACCAAACACGCAATTGTTCCTTCTTTCACCAAAGATTGCTCGCGGTGACCCTTACGTTCACTTAACAGGACGAGCGTTTACAATTTCATCAGTAGTAGAAAGAAGTCACTCAAAAGACAAGGAGAAGAACCAATCTCACCAAAGCATCCATATAAAAAGAGTCGAGGTACGCATGGCCATCCAATATGAGATAGAGGCTCTTACAGACAAAAACCCCTCTTAAATGAATTCTTTGGATCGTTGGAACTAAACCAACAAACAGAAAGCAAAAGGAAAGGAAAGCAAACAAACAAGCACTCAAAGAAAACAAAGCTCAACATGTCTCAAAGGAACACACATTTAGTTTTAGTTTTAGTTTAAGTTCATGTTCAAGCGGATTGAAGACAATTTGGAAAGATAATGTTCGAAGTCTCAATGAGATAATGACAGTAGGCAGACGTAGTGAGAATCACTGGTGATTGATATAAGGGAGAAATCCCGAAGAAGAGAGATCGAACGAAAGCTAGATATCCGTAGGCAGGCATAGTGGGAACCACTGGCGACCAATGCTCAAAAAAGAGTTTCTGAAAGTGATAGGACAATGCCCCCTAGACCAGGTAGGTGGCCCCAAGTGTGAACCAGTTCCAATCCATGAAGAGTCGAGCAAAATCTCGAAGACACTGAAAGCAAGGCATGAGCTAGCAAACCAAAGCAGGAAACAAACTAAAGCAGGAAAGCAGGAAAACAAACTAAAGCAGGAAAGGAAGGAAACTAAAGTAGGAAACTAAGAGCCAAGCGACGCTGAGATGAGATGTTACTTCAGGAAAACAAGAGGTGCCTGTTTACCAGGTTTTCACCATCTTGGCAGAGATTCTATTTTTGCTACCATGACGCCTGTTTACCAGGTTTTCATCAATGACACATTTTTCTCTTTTTCAATTTTTTTGTACTTTTCTCTTTTTTTTATTTTTTTGTATTTTTTGATCTTTTCATTTTTTTTTGTATTTTTCACATTTTCTATTTTTTTTGTATTATCAAGGTGCCTGTTTACTAGGTTTTAACCAGGATAATAGATACATGAAAGCGCCTGTTTGCCAGGTTTTCACTAAGATGATCATTTTTTCAGGACATTTTGCAATTTTTAGGATTTTTTGCAATATATAATTTTTAGGATTTTTTCAGGACCAATAAGTATGTACATGAGCACATAGAGAATGTTAGCTATAGAACTTCTTCAAATGAAGAGCATTAATGGGCTCTTTGAGTTTCTCTCCTTCAGTAGGAATCTCTGGAAACATAGTCATTTGTAGTAGTAGTCAGCTGAGAAGTTGCAGAATCAGAACCAGATGTTGTAGCAGTAACAGGAGAGCCAACCAGTAGTGTCCAACCATCAAGAGATCCATAGTCAAGGAAAGATCACTTAAGTGAGACCCACAAACATCCTCGTGGACACATCTTAACTCTTTATCAGATTTCCCACGCTCTAAACACTTAGGGAGAGTACATTCTAGATTTCTCTTAGTCATGCCATTAGCAATAAGGAGATACTGATACGCACTTTGGGAAAAGGCAAGATGGAGTGAAGAGTGTAAAGTATGAGAGGCAAGGGTGATGGAATGGAGGGAAGCATGAGAATTTTGGAAGCTCGAATGACAATTTTGATTTTTTCTTTCTTTGGAATCCACATAGCTTTTGAATTTTTTATTCTTTACTTTGAGGTGCTTTTGATGACAATGCCTATAGAATGGATTTTGAGATCCATTTTTTATTTTATTTTCTGGCTTTTGATTGTCTTCTTCTTTTTGAGGACCTTTGCAGTCTTTTGAACACCTTTATTTCTTTCCTTTCTTCATAGTCACATGTCGATTAGATGGGACATGGTGACCTTGAGATATAAGTGGATTCTCATTATTTTTATTTTTATGTTGCACATCCAAGTTACTTCCAAAAGACTCAAGAATGATGGATGAAAGAGGCTTATATGACTGGTTCAGGTGGAGAGGTGGAAATGGAAGTGGACGGGCCACTTTTCTGGGAGATGAAGAGGGAAGAGAAATTGATGGGATGGGCTCAAGTGCAAATATATCAATATCATCCTCATCATTCATGAATGCATCAGGTAGATCAAGAAAGTAATCTTCCATAGAGCATTGTTGATTGTGAGTCATCTTAGAAGAGTCAGATAAGTTTGGAGGAATATTATGTGAGCCTAACCAAGATGGTCTATTCCAAGAGTCAGGTCCCCTTTCAGGTGGTAAGAGTGCACGAATAGGAACCATTTCAATTTTGGATCTTCCAATATTCCATGAAGCTGTAACAGAATGGGGTCTTACATACCCATGATTTGCTAGAGTAGTAGGAGTATAGCTTGGAGTAGATGGCCTAGGAGCCATAGGAATGATCTCCACAGGAGGGTGGAAAGGATCATCATCAATAGCTTGATCTGGAGGATCATAACTTTCTCCTCTTTCTGAGTTGTTAATACTAGCATATAGGTGCATAGCATCAACTGGTATTTCCATAGTAGCATCTGATATAGAGTCCCATTCAGCTAGAGACATAGTCAGAGGTAGACTTTCTTCATCACTATCATTTGTCAAAGGAAATGTTTTTTCAATAGCAGGATCTTGTTCAGTAGTAGAAGCAGCAGAGTAATCTGGAATAGGCATATCTTGAGGCATACCCAAGAGGAGGGAAGCATCCAACAGTTGCTCCCAATCAGTATGTGTGCCATTAGAGTTGGCAGTAGTAGGATTTTGTTCAACAGTAGAAGTGGTGGAACAATCTAGAATAGGCATACCTTGAGGCATACCCAAGATAAGGGAAGCATCCAGTAGTTGCTCCCAATCAGTATGTGTATCATTGGAATCGGCAGTAGTAGGATTTTGTTCAACAGTAGAAGTGGTAGAACAATCTAGAATAGGCATACCTTGAGGTATACCAAAGATAAGGGAAGCATCCAACAGTTGCTCCCAATCAGTATGTGTGCCATTAGAGGCAGCGTCATATTCAGTAGTAGCTGCAGTAGTCGAAATCTATTTAGTAGAGTGTATAAAATCCTCCTGGTGAGGACCAAGATCATGTTCTTGAAGCACTTGAGAAGGTAGATAAGACTCTTTCTGGTAGTCTGAATCAAAATTTTGATCATTCAAAGGTCTTTCATATGTCATAGGC
This sequence comes from Chamaecyparis obtusa, assembly GCA_027943335.1. Taxonomy (NCBI): domain Eukaryota; kingdom Viridiplantae; phylum Streptophyta; class Pinopsida; order Cupressales; family Cupressaceae; genus Chamaecyparis; species Chamaecyparis obtusa. The sequence goes on from BSBK01004658.1 coordinate 853,232, forward strand.
TGAATCTGTGTTTCTTCATGTAAGTGCAAGTTGCAGCTAGGTTGGTCAAGCTCATAGCTCTGATAGCTAATACCAAATCCATCTTCAGAAGGTTCCTCATGGGAATGTGGAGATGGAGGGAGAGTTGTCAATGACAAGATAGACTCAATCTAATATTCCCCCATGCCAATATCTTTGATCTTTAGGGTCTTTTCTATTTCTTTTAGCTTGGCATCATAGAACTCAGTGGATTCTCTATTGGCAGGAACAAAACTATCTGTCGCTTGGGTAAGCATCTTAGCAGAGCAATTATTTAGGCTAGCACTATTGTCAATGAGGATGTGGGGGATACTCTTGGGGCCTATCATAACTTCAGTGTGCAGGAGAGCATTATGCGGGTGGCTTAGCAAGTGATCGTCTTCCTCAGAGAATGATAAATAATGAGGTGAGGTCAAATGACCCACCATAGATTGAAACTGGTCAAGATTGAGATCTTTGGGGACGTTTGCCTTAGTGAGGGCTTTATCCATAGATAGTTTTGGTCTGGATATCGAAGGTTCAGGACCTTTGAGAACAATCTTTGCATGAGATCGAGGGATAGCGTTCGCACAAGCTAGAGATTTTGTGGAGTTATACGAGGGAGACGTAGGGCCTCGCAAGATAAAGGGAGTTTTGGGTTTAGGAGTATCCTCGCTCCTTGGAGCAATGATCATGTCAGAGTGAGAGATCCAAGGTTTGTTTCTAGCAAATCTAGAAGGCGGTTGAGCTTCTGTTGTAGCCTTCTCAGTGGCTTTGATCGTTTGTATGTTAGAGCTGAGATTGAAAACCAACTTTGAAGGTTTTGACATGTTAGAGCTGAGATTGAAAACCAACTTTGAAGGTTTTGGTTCTCCCATCTTGTTGATAGGTTCAAAAGGATCAATAGGTTTAATTTTAGAAAGTGACCCTTCAGAGTCTTGCTGGTCTTCAAACAATGGGTTATAATATTCTTGAAATAGTAAGTCAGACTGTATCTGAAACAATGGATTGTAATACTCTTGGAATGACGAAGAATGTGAGGATTCCTCACGAAGTTCAGATTTTGCAACAGATTCAAAATGATCTATGTCTTGATTATGAGGTTTACTTTGATCTTGATCAGTGTTTTGAATGGGATAAGTCTTGCCACTTCGAGTCATGACAGTCATAAATGAAGATGTAACGAGAAAAGATTCGGGATAAAGCTAGACTCTGTCTCAAAGATAACGAAAGGAGATAAATGGCTAGAATAGCCAAGATGCAAGATGAACCTGGTATGAATTGTCAAAAAGAGATGGCTAGAACAACTGAGATAAGACAATCGCAATGCAAGGTACAAGAGCAAAATGAGATAAGGTAGACTAATGAGAGACAATACGAGTCAAAGCAAAGATCGATCGATTCCTAACTCAAGACAACTAGTTTCTGACGGTGAACGATAGGAAAATAGAAAAATAGATCACAGACAAAAAGGTAGATCAGATTTATGTTATTGATCAAGCACATAAGACAACAATCAAGGAGTTCAAGAAAACAGTCTTCAAGCAATGGGCAAGGGACAAAGCAACCTTGCGCATGAATAGGAATAGTGACTTAGTATTTCTACTCCCTAAGGACTCTACTTGTGTATGTTCTTGAAAATGTTTTAGCATGCACTTAGAACACAACAACATCCTAGCAAATTGTCTACAAGGATATACATGGCTTTTCTAAAGGGATTCCTCGATATACGCAAGGTACGTGAGGCACAAATCCATAGATGAGAAGAATTTGAAATCACACAGCTAGGGGGAGACGGTAACCCAAATCTCCTCCTTCACTTCTCAAAGGTATAAAGTTCTTTGAGGCTTAGCCAAGAGTGAAATCTAACTCATTCCCAAGAGAGGTGTCTTTGGATTCACCTCCCGATATTTATACTCCACCGGAACACGAGAGTTAAGGTCATCCCTTGAGGTGATGAAATCCCCAAGCAGGCCTTCTAGAAATGAAAAAGTAAGTAATTCTCTATCAAAAAGTATTGAAAAGCACTAAAGGTGGAACATTTAACCCTTCAAGTAAATGTGAGGTGAGTCCACAAAGTGGTGCATTTAACTCCTCATACAAACTCAAAGTGAGTTCACACCTTAGAAAACAAGTGAGTTCCAAAAAGCACAAAAGGGTTGCCAAGTGGAACAATTAATGCTTCTTTCCTATAGACCCCTCCCCTTTAATGTGGCGTTGGGATTGCAACCACAGGGCAGAAATGAGGGGCCGGTGGATTAGCAAGTTCAATAACCCAAGATAGCAATCTAGATCAATCACAAGTAATCTAAGACTGCTAATCAATACTACTCATAAGTGCAAAAGGGTTTGAATCATGGAATATTTAACTTTCCAAGTAAACATGAAGTGAGTCCACAAAGTGGTGCATTTAACTCTTCATGTAAACAAGGAATGAATCCATGCCCTCAATTACTCAATGAGATATTTGATATTGGAACCAAGAATTACTTAATGTTTAAAAGATAAGCATTCACTTAAACACAAACTTGTATGAAAGAAAATCTATGTTCATTCATTTCCCATTAAGAGCATCAATTGAAATGTGTTCTATGAAAGCATGTAAACACTCAAGCTAAACACATGAGAGGTTCAATTTTAATCCCAAAGTCCAAATGTTTTATAGATTTTAAGAACTCACCTTAGGTCCAAAGATCTGCAATCCAGCATTTAACACACATCCAAAAGTATAGAATCAAGACAAATCAATGGCAAACCGTAAGATATGTAACATTGCTGTCTTCAAGACAGTCTTTAAAGATTGATTTATTTGACCCATAAAATCACAATATTAAAATTTCTGGAAAGAATTAAGTTTTTAGCTAACATCAAGAACTATCATTTCCAAAAGTTACAAGGTCTTATGATTTCATTTGGTTCCTCAACCAATAATGTTTTCAGACTGCAATTTTTCTATCATAAATCAGATTTAAAACACCAAACCCTGCCTAGGGAATCACATATCTTTCTCAAAAAGAATCCAAATAAAACCAAACCAATTTCATAGTAACTATTAATGAATCTAGTTTCCAAATATGTAAGTCATTTATTTTTCTCATTCATAAATCATTTTCTAAGAATAAATCATTGCCTGCAACTCCAATACAGATTGTTAAAAAATAGTTTTCACTCAAATGACCATAACTTTCATAAATCTAGATAAAAATGACTCAAACTAAAAGTAAATGAAAGCTAAGTCACGTATCTTTCCAATGGATATTATTAGAGATCCTGATTCTGCATAATTTCTCCGCACCAGACATTTCAATCTGACTGTATTCAGAGAATCTCAAATCTGCAAATACCCAATTTCACCAAAATGATCATAACTTATTCATTTCTCAATAAAAATCAACCAAACAAAAATTATGAGAAATAGGATTCATCATTCTATCCATCCATTATTATATTAAACATTTTTCAAGCTGTAAATGGCCATACAAGGCATGAAACCAACACTAAAGTTGAAAAACCAATCAAGAATGAGGCCAGAAATTGATCTTTTCTGCCCCACGGTGGGTGCCAAAATGTATGTGACTGAATGTGACCTCTAAATCAGGCACAACACAACATGGTCATTATTCACTTGATAGAATTCGGGAGAGAGTATGAAGAACTCAATCCAAATTCCATGGTGAGGCGACCTGTTGCCTCCTATGTGAATGGGGTGTTTGAATACTCTCAGAATGAGAGCCAACAGCCGGGAGACCAATTCAACAATGGAGGATTTGAAAGAAAATATGAGCAAAATGAAACTAAGCTAAGAATGAATGCAATTAATCTAGAAAACTTTGAAAGAAATATGAAATGCAAATTTTTATTTGATTTTGAAATAAAGATGATATTAGACTAAGAACAAGTAAGCAAATTTAATCTAAATGTGAAATGCAATTACACTAATATGAGAAATTAAACTAGATAATGCAATAAAAGAGCTTTGAGAATAATGAGATATGAGACTAAAAAAAATGCTATAGTAAGGATGCTCTCAAAAATTGCTCTCCTGAATGAGAAAAAGAGGCCAAATAAATAGACCAAGCCAAAAGAGGAATGAAGAGTTTCTTGATTCGAAACGATGGACTCTTCATTCCTAATTGAGAAAAAAAGACAATGAATTATTTAATTAAAAGAATGGAATTTGCCACATGTGGGGAGTGACCTTTCAAGTAATTTGAATTATTAAATTCAAATAAAGAAATGTCCATTCAATTTAACTAAATATTTATTAATTCCTTTCAAGGGTATTTAGCTAAAGGGGGTGGAGTTTAATTTAATTAAAAGTACTTAGGACTTCATAATTAAATTAACTTATCATAGAGATTATTTAGCCAAATAAAGTCTAGGACTTAGGAATTATTTTAGCATTTGATTATTGCAATTTATGGTCTTTGCAATTGACATCAAGTCAAATTAAGTCAGATATGAGAGAGAAAATTTCCTAGGGAACTAGGACTTTGGTGATGTAAAATCAAGATAATGCACCAAAATTGATGAAATTAAATAGGTGCCAATTTTGGGGTATTACAACATGCATCCATAGAGATGGTATCACATAGTACCTCATCTTGGTACCCACCGATCTTGAACTTTACCAGGCACTGTTCACTGACCATGACCTTGTGGTCATCCTACACCCAGGCAATTCGATATGGATGTGGGTGTTTATGTCTCTTGAGCTTCAACTTTGTCACCATCTCTTCTGACACCAAATTGTTAGTGCTTCCACTATCGATAATCACATCACAGCATTTACCCTCACACTTGCATCGAGTGTGAAACAGGCTCCTCCTTTGCTCAGGTTCATTCTCACCACTCAACAGGACTCTTTTGTTAATCAACATTTCTCCTCTTTCAACATCTTTAGAATTTGATGATCTGGCATCTTCATCTACATGTGCAACTCTATCCCGGCCTTCATTTCTCCTGTCTGTTCTTCCTTGGCACTAAGGACATTCAAATTCCCTATGACCTTCTTCTCCACAGTGAAAACATGTTCCACGGAAGCCACCTCTTCCAGATCCTTGTCCTCTTCCTCTTCCTCTCTGATTTCTATTATTCTAATCTTGGAAGCGATTGGAATTATTTCCTCACTGATTCTGACTACTACTGGCCTCATCCTTCTTTTTCGGATCTTCATTTCGGCCACCATATGACCGTCCACCAGATCGTCCACCGTGACCTCTTCCATTTTGTCTGCTCTCAAACTTCTTATTCAGCTTTTCCTCTACTTTTAGGGAAAACTGGTATGCTTCTTCAATACTGTTCATTCAAACTAGATTCAGCTCCTCCTGAATGCTTGGCCTTAACCTATTAAGGTATCAGGAAACTTTCTCCTTATCAGCTTCTGCATGGCCTGTTCTGATGAGAAGTCGATAGAACTCCTCTGTATACTCCTGAACAGATCTTCCTGCTTGCTTCAAACTCTGCATTTTCTTCAGTAGGTCAAGCTCATAATCAACAGGAATGAACTGTCACTTCAATTTATCCACCATCCGATCCCATCTTGTGATTTTATCTTTCCCTCTTCTATTTCACTCCAATTGAATTTCTTGCCACCAGATCTTCGTATGACCTTTCAGTCTGGCCTTCACAAATTTGACCCTATCAAGATCCTCAACATCTTCATACTCAAAATATTCCTCACATTCATTGATCCAGTTGATCAATTCCTCTAGGTTAAGATTTCTAGAAAATGTAGGAACCTCAATCTTTGGTCTTTTCCCAATCTTGGAAATTGCCCAAAAAAGTCTTTCTTCCTCCTGGTTCACAATTTCAGCTTCTCCTTCTTGATATTCTTCTTCAGCTTCATCCTCGCTTTCATCTCTAACATTAAGATTCATTCCTCTATGAATCTCTTCTTGCAATGCTTGCACTTGTCTTTACAGCTCTCTAACCTCAGGTGTCAGAGCACCAGCTCTTCCACCACGTTCTATTTGTGGAGGCATTTTCGTGATGCGCACTGAAACCCTAACCACGGTCCTGGTGCAAACTACCTCACAGTCGGTGATCTGTTTACACACTCAAGAACTCCTGCTCTGATACCACTTGATGAAGGGTGCTCCCCTTAATACCACAAACACATAATAGAAATAGAAAAACAACAACAATATGCAAGAACAGAAAATTGGCTTCTTATTATCTCCACAAATGTGGAATTACACCCAGGATGCTCCTGCATCAGACACCCGGGGTAATTTGAGAAGTGACCCTATCATGACTCAAGTGTGCAGAGGAAAACCAAGATGGTTAACCTCCTCCTTTGTTATCCATGATGAATCTTCAATAGGTCATCCTTTCCATTTGACCAAATACTCTTCATATGTCCTGTTCCTTGTGCTTCTGCCAACACGACTGTCTAGTATGCCTTCGATCTCCTTGATATCTGAACTGGTTGCTGGAATACTCCACTGTGCTGCTACAACCTCATCTTCAACACCTCCTTCATGATACTCTGTCAAATCTGAAATGTTAAACACTGGTGAAATATTTAGCTCAGTAGGAAATTCTACCTCATATGCATTTCCTGAATCATGTTTCTTCAGTACCTTACATGGCCCAAACTTCTTCATTTTCAACTTGTTATATGTACCAACTGGAAACCACTCCTTCCGCAAATGAACCATGACTTCATCTCCAACTTGAAATTTCTTATGCCTCCTTTTCTCATATGCCTTAGTCTTATATTGTACATTCATCTTGGTAATATGCTTCCTCACCTCCTCATGGATGTTCTTCAAATGTTCTGCAAAATCCTCAGCTTTAGCACTACTTATTTCTTCTTTATCTATCTTCCTCAATTCGGATGTATTTCTTGGACTACTTCCATATACAATCTGGAATGGTGATTTACCAGTGCTCCTGTTGATAGAATTATTGTATGCAAATTCCGCCTGTGGTAAAATCAAATCCCATTCTGTTGGCTTATCTCCAACCAAACATCTTAGCAAATTTCCCAAACTTCTATTCACCACCTCTATCTATCCATCAGTCTGTGGATGATGTGATGAACTAAACTTCAAATCTATCTTCAACTTCTTCCATAATGTACGCCAGAAATATCCAACAAACTTAGTGTCTCTATCAGAAACTATGGTCTTTGGCAAACCATGTAGTCTCACTACTTCTCTGAAAAACAATTTTACTACATGAACAGCATCATTAGTCTTCTTGCAGGGAATGAAATGTGCCATCTTTGAAAATCTATCAACCACCACAAAAATTGAGTCATGTCCCCGCTGAGTCCTTGGTAAACCAAGAACAAAGTCCATGCTGATATCCTCCCAAGGCTTCTTTGGTAAACCAAGAACAACAATATGCAAGAAGAGAAAATTGGCTTCTTATTATCTCCACAAATGTGGAATTACAAACTTTCAGAATTACAATATGCAAAGCCCCATGGGCATTCCCTTACAATATTCTATAGGACAAAGCCTCGAATTATTGCCCAGATCTACTACCCAGAACTATTTTGAACTGCCTAAGACAATAATACAGTCTTCCTTATATAGGCAATTTTTCCACCGCCTGGGAAGGTTCCAAAATTTTAGCCAATAAGGCCGACCAAACTTAGAATTATTTTATCTTACATTTTATTACATCATAGTCGGCTCAAGATAAGCTTTGAAACCCGAACAAAAATTTTGAAGAAAATTATTTTTCACCATTTCAAGTGGCCCAACTTCCGAAGACCATAAGTCATCACCAGTTGACCCGATCGGCTATTATAACCCCATTTCAGAAATGCCACGAAGCGCTCTACAGGCTTGATCCATGCAAGCACCCGTCACCCAAATTTTTGACCTCATCTGGGGCCTCTAAAGCCTTCAAAACTGAGTTCAAAGCTTCTGTACCCTACTGCCAATACCGAAAATCTTCAATATCTTCCAATATACACTTGATCTGGCAATGAAACTTTACTGGCAGACTTATATGACCAAAATGAACCTCCAAGAAAGAAATCAGATCATTCTGAGCACATACGAAAATTACCAAAAAATAGTAACTTTCCATAAATAGCAGCTCTGCACAAGATAACCCTTATTGAATTCAAAAATAGAAATATTTTTGGGTGATGCAAGATTGCTCTTACACCCAAGATGCTCCTGCATCACATGTTACAATGATTGTGTGTTGCATTCATGATAGAGTTTGTCATTGATGTTAACATATGTTAATGATTAATTGTTTAGAATCTTACAGACAGGTTGCAGAGAATTGTACAGACTCCGTACAGAGAATTAGCACGTGTGAACTTAGCAGAAGACTCTCCATTATGTCTTGAATTACTGGATGTGATCTCACACTCGTATGAGTTGATCTGACAGAGTTATGACTGGTTTACTAATGACTAGTTTTCAAGAGATAGAAACTGTGATTCTTACAAAGTTGATTGCAGAACTTTGTGGATAACACTCATGGTTGTTTAAGTTATGATGTGCAAACATAGGTTCATGTTGGACACTGAATTGAGAGATTATTTCAATTATATGGAGTTGTGATCATACAAGTGATGTCATCTATGGTGTGTGTATTGATGAAGACCTATTTGGAAGCCGACTTGGAACATGTTTCAAGTAATGTGATGAGCAAGCTTGATTTATGGATCTGGATGATAAATTGATGTAATTGTTATGTTATAACATTGTAAGAGGCTCTATTTACATCTTCTCATGGGTCTATTTGTATTTTGTAAATAGGATTTATCCTATATAGGCCGACCCAGATTTAATTGTTGTGACTTGTATATAAGGATTGAAATCCTTGCAAAATAAGGTGTGACTGCACATGCAAAGTGTAGAGGTGAATGTGAGCTTAATATTGCAATGGTTACTATTTGGAGAATAGTAGTTCTGCACTTGGGCACAAGGTGGAGCTTTCTTGGTAGTGGTTGAGTACTGGAAGCAGTTTCAGAACAAAATTATCTCAGTCTTGAAGTTGTGAGGTTTGGAGAATGTGAGGGTGGATTTAACTCTCAAATCTCTGATATATTGTACGCCCCTAATAGGTTTATTGCCTCTAGCAGGGCTAGACTCTTAGCAGGGTCGATTTGTTAATAGGGATCACATTGTAAAAGACTCATAACAGGGTCTGTCCTTTAACCAGGACTTGCCTATTGTAATACTCGGCTCCTAACAGGGTCAGAACTCTTATCAAGGTTATTAAACTCATAGTGTGGATATTTTTGGGTACCATCTCCACTGGGATTTTTCCCTTAACAAGGTTTTCCTCAAGAAAAAATATTGGTGTTCATGTGTATATGTGTTATTGCTGCATTTAGTTTTCAGTTCAGTATTTTGTGTTTAGCAATAAGTTTGAAGTTAAAGTTTAAAGCATTCAATATTGGCATCAACTGATTCACCCCCCCCCCCCCCCCCCCTCTTAGTTGATTAAGACATTTTTATTATAACAAAAATATGGTAGCTTTTCCTTTTATTTGAATACAAGAATTATTTCCAAACTTCATTGTACCACCCATGTATTCTTCATATTCAATGAACTTTCTCTTATTACTAGTCATATTGTGAGATCACCCACTATCTAAAATCCATAGATCCTCTATTTGAGCATGTTGGGCTATTTGGGAAGTCATTTCTTCAGTCTTTACATCAACTTGCTTTGGTTTCCAAACTAATTTGGTTTTGTTAGATTTATAAGATACCTTGTTATATCTAACGGATGTGCTTTATTGTAAAACATAAGTGAGTCTATAAAAATTTTCTATGTGCCCAAAATTCCCACAATTATGTTACTTCAAGTTTCATTAACAAAAATAGACCTTCCTCTAAACATAACCTTACATTTATTTTCCTTATGTTTGAATTGACTACAAATAAAGTAGTGGCCAAATAAATGCAAATCATGTTTAAAAGAGTAACCTTTTTCATCAATGATATGTTCAGCATCAACATGATTCTTTGAGATTAAACATGTACCTTTTAGAATAGTTTTTCCCTTGGAAAATCTTTGCACATTCAGAAGATATGTTTGTCTGACACTGTTATCACGTGTATCAAAATTATTTCTCAAGGAAACAATTTTTGCTTCTAAGTCACAACATTCTTTTTCCTTATTTTTTAATTTTTCTCAAATAACTTCAATAATCTTCTTGCTTTCCCTAAGTTGTGGTTTTAGAATAGAGTCTTGGTTTCCTAATTCACTAATTGTGTGAATTAGATTATCAGTATATATTTGAGCTTGATATTTCTACACTATGACTTCCTTTTTAAGTATTTTAATTTTATTAAGGGCACATTTTAGTTCACCCTCAAGAACAATATCAAACTCATTATCAAATTTAACAAAATCAAATATTCAACAACCATAAATAAGGTTTATCATCCTTCACAAGATTCTTCTTAACAAATTTCTATTATATCATCAATCACCTTTTCTTTTTTCTTAAAAATATTTTTCTTTTTTGAAATTATATTGTTTCTTCTTCCCTTATTTTTTATTATCCTCCTCATCATTGCCAAGATCCTTGTTAGGACATTAAGAAATACAATTCCTAATCTTTCCACAAATAAAATATTTGAAGGGTGATTTCCCTTTGTATTTCCTGATCCTCTCCTTAATTTATTCACAAAATTATATTCATTGTCATCTAATTTTCCCGAGTCGGAATTTTCATCAATTTTAATAGATTTAAATGCAATTTATTTTCTAGTGGGATTATCATTGTTAATCCTCATTTCATAAGCTATAAAGATACCATTTAATTCATCCAAGGTGACTTTGTTTATATCTCTTTCATCTACAATAGATCATATTTAGGTGTTAATGGTCTTAGCACCTTTTTAACAATAGTAGCCTCTTCTAATTCTTCGCCTAGACCATGAATAGAGTTAAAAATTTCTTGAACTCTTAAAAAATAATCAACAATTTTCTCTTCATCTATCATTAATCTCCAGAGAGTTTATCCCAAATAGATTTTTCATTTTTGCAATCCATGATTTTGACTAGTACATCATTTGTCAGACCACAACATATAGAATTTTAAACCCTAACATCACACTCATATGACTTTTCTCATTTAGTGTAGAGGCTGGTGTAGTGGAAGTATACACATTTTCAACTATAGACCAAACTTCATTGCCTAGAGAGTTTGTATGATGTTTCATTCTCAATTTTCAAGAATCATAGCCAATACCATCGAATAGTGACACTCTGGAAGTAGAGAGACCTTCCTGATTTACCATGAAAAGTACTCCACTACCATGAATCCCCTAAGTTGGATAGAGTTATAAAAAGGGTAGGATTTGATACCACTTATTGAGCTCAATGAACACTGAGAGGGGAGTGAATCAATTTTCTATAATTTAATTCCAAAATTCCTTTTCTAATAATGATGCTATCATAATAAAATGAGCGATAAGAAACATATATAGATCATCAAATGAATGATGCAAAAAAATAAACTTAGTAAGATCAATTTTACTCATGCAAGAACAATGACACAATGTTTTTCATGAGTGCAAAACCCTCAAAGGGATGAAAAACCACTTGAAAATTGTCTCATTGGCCTATTAAATAAATTATTATTTATATATCTTCAGTGGCTTCTTATTTTCTCACTGAGAGATAAATATGCCTCGCTAGAAAATGAAAGTGTCTCACTGGCCAACAAGAATGCCTCATTGGCATATCATATTACAAACTTGAAAATCAAATAGATAGAATATGAAATCTATTCCAAATTGTATCACCTTCCTTGAATATCTCATGAACCTTGAGATTCAATAATTCATGCAATCATATAATATATGCAACATGAAAGTTTTGAATATCATGAAGTATACATTTTGTACTTACACATAAATACTGAACATATACACCATTTTAAAATCCTTGTTAACAAAATGATAAATCCTCATAATGAAAATAAAGGTCTATGTAGAATATGACCAATATATTTAACACAACCACAACAATGCAAAGTGTCTTAATATATCTCAACTTTAATTTAACCAAAAAAACCCTTTTCTTAATAATTTCCTTCAATATCATATCTTATAAACCCTCAAAATAATTTTCTTTTGAAAATAAATCTCTTTCTTTTTCACATAATTCCCATCCAATTTCACAAATGAAAACCCTCTTTGTATACTCTCTTAATATATTGTATTATTAATTGATAAAATAGAGAGAGAAGAAAAATGCAATAACATAGCATACAAAAACCCTCGCAACATTCGCCAAACAAAAACTACCAAAGAACCAAAAAAATCTCTGTAATTGTCACTCAACCCAAATAAGGATGTTTTTTGAATGTTAGATAACAAACTATGTATAAAACTATAATCACAAAAAAAACCTTATTAATCAATTGCTAATCATAGAGAAGCAATTTTTTTTTGTTCACCAATAGATTTACCAACAAACCATAGTGAATACCTTCCTGAAATTGAAACCAAAACATTATTACCAAATGTGAGAAGAGTAGTTTGCATAACCACCATGCCACCATCTCAACCATTTCCATTTTCATCTCCACTGTCTAAGTCCACTATTCTTCACAAAACCACCTCCAAATATACCACAATGCACAACAAATGCCTGTGTCCTAGCATCCATGGGTAAGATTTTGAAACCACGTCAAACCAAAACATAATGATGTCTTTCAAATGAAAATCTTGTGTTAATGTTTTAATCAAAGCCTTTGAAAAAAATTTTTAATGATAGTGTCTTCAATTTTGCACCTATGGGTAAACAAAAATAATAATATTGATGAGACTTCAAAACATAAAGATGTGTATGCCTTCAACAACTAATGTCTCATCAACACCCAAACAACATCCAAAGACAAATGCTTTTTTCCATGAATATTATACACAAGGTCAAAGGGAATTATCATTAGTACCTTAATCATAATTTTCACTAATTTTTCATTTGAAGTCAAGATCACTACCTTACAATGTTATGCCATTATTGCCAAAATTTGACATTGATAAAATGATTATCCTTGTAAAGATAAAATTATTCACAACTTATCACATGACACATATGGACCTTGTATGCAATAGGTCATTAATAAATTATATACTTTGTATGTAATAAGATATTAGTAAGGCATTACTAACTAATGTAGAAAAAGATACATAAGCTGTCAAATCAAGACTATAAATCAAATATGCTTGTAAAAAGGATATGATATATAAATCATATCAAAGTACAACCAATATGTATACCTGTTCATAAACTGCCCATTGAAGTATACCATAAAATAGTGGTGGACTGATGAAGAAACCCATCAAATGATCCACCATGATGTTTCAAAAATTAGTGAATTATCAAAAAGACATGTTAAGGAGCATTACAAGAATGAATTAAACCAAGTATGAAAGTATATGCCATTGCCAAGGATATGTCAACCAAATATCGCTATCAATATGAGTCACTATCAATACCAAATATCACTATCAATACAACCATATATGCCAAGTGGTATTAGAGCCATGCCCTTTCCATAATTTTAACCAACTTAAGAGATTCTTGGTAGTGGAGTACTTGTCATGGAAATTTTGGAAATTCTCTCTACTTTGAGAGCACCATTATTTGATGGTACTAGCTATGATGTCATGCCCATATTTCTACGAGCAAAAACACACCAATTTTTTTTTTAAAGTTGTAAGTTTAAGGTTATGGTTAAAAGTTGACATAAGTTTGCACGGTGAAACTTGGGAGAGAAAGATGGTTTACTTTTGATTGCGAGGGAAGCAAGATGAGGGGTCATCAATGATGCTCACCACTAAGTATGATGAATACCCAACCTACTTCCAGGGTTAACTAACTTTAATCTTATCTTAATTTAAATAATTTTTCACTAAACACAAATACACTAGTAATATTAATGGATTAAATATCTTTCCTTGAATCTGTAGGTCTATCTTAGATTAAAAAAATGATTAATCATAAAAAAAATATACAGTTAAGAAAGTGTCCCTAAAATAATAATTAACTAAAAAAAATCTAATTTAATTATAATTCTCTAAGCTGTGTTTCCTTTATGGGAATTAACTATATTCATTAAAATTCCTCTTAGGTCACTAAGGTTCTTAACTAAACTCAACAAATTAATGTCAAAACTCCAACAATCATAATTTAAATAGATTCCATCCTTTGAACAAAATTATATCAATAATATTAAATAAATCCCCCATTAAGATTTAATGCCTTTAAATAAGGAATTAATTTTAACTGTGTATAATCCCCTACAATAAAATCCCCTTCATTTAAAAAAAAATTAAATTAGCTACATTAAGGCCAACAAAATTAACTTGCCATACCTACCTATTTCATGAAAATTCCATTTTCATATTCACACCTAATAAAAATTCCATTTTCTTATTTCTTTAATGAATAAATATACACACCTAAAATTGAAAGGACACATCAAAAGCTATTAAAGTAATATAAAATATCAAAAGGGTTTCTTGGGGGAAAATAAAGAGATGAGAAAATAAATAAATCTAACTATGGGATTTGACTTTTCCTACCAACCCTAACCCTAATCCTGAAATTAGGGGTAGTGGAAAAAGTGAAAGTCCCAAAAAGGCTTCCAAATCCTCATTTTTCCCTCTCAAACTCTTCCCCAACCAAACCCTGATGGTTTGGCTCATTTTTTCCTTTCTTCTCTTACTTGGTTTCTACTTGCAGGTTTATGAAGATTGTCAACCATGGAGCCAAGATATTTCACATGTATGTGATATATTCATAACCATATATACGTGTTGTGTACATGTTTATGAGTATACCACTTATATTCTATTCACAGCCAGCAAGAGAAAAAGAATGGTGGCTCCTACAAACTACTGGTATACTGATTTGTTTTTTTTTTGTTTGAAAGCTTACCCCCAATACCCATTTTGCAAAACGTGTTGATACAGTAGTATTTTTTTGTGTATGTAGATATACTGGTATTTTTGTTTAATGAAATGGTGCTGTCATTTTTTTTTACAACTTCATGATCTATTAATAAATATCTTTTTGTTTAAAAAAATAGATTAAAAATAATTTAAAAAATGAAATATGGGGGGGGGAGCTGGGCTCGGCCCCTGCCCTTGGCCGCTTCCCACATATGTGGGTCACGGCCACGCAAGCTGTGGGAGGCCACATGACCTGCGGTAGCCACAGCCTCGGTTGTGGACTACCGCAGGCCGTGGGTCTTCCCACATGCACTGCGTGCATGAACATGGAGGAAGGGTGAAGGTGCGGCAGCAACCGTCACCCCCCCCAAAAAAAAACAAAAAACAAAAAAAAACAACTTTTATTTAAAAAAAAAAATTATTTAAATTTTTTTTTAAAACATTATATATATATATATATATATATATATATATATATATAATATATAATATATGTTATATAATATATATATTCTGTAATATATATATTATATAATATGTATTTTTTTTTTGGAAAATATTGCTATGCACAGATTTCAAAAAGAATATATGTTGTTTTTTTTTAAGAAATAGTTTCTATTATTATAAAGGAAAATAACAGCGAGTTTAACACAAAAACTAAAGTATATTTAGTTACAAGTTTTGTTTTTTTTTACAATCAAGGAATAACAGTATAGTTTTTAGATAGTAATGTATATTTTAAAAATGAATCATTTAGATTTATTTTCATTGTTTATATATATACTAATAACTTTTTTTTTAAATGATTTGCAGGTTAATAAAAATAAAAACATAATACAAATTTGTTTCCACTAATCCATTTTAAGCTATATTTTTTTTTAAAGAAAGTAAAATAGACAAATCTGCATTAAAGTTTATAATATGTAACTAGAAGAGATTCTTTTTTTTGAAATAAATAAGCTATTAATATATAAAGAACTATAATGCATGAACAATAATGAAGATGCACTTTTATTTTATAAATCTGGGATAGTTCTTTTCTCTTTTCTTTTTGCAACTATGAATAAACAATTTTATACATTAATAAAGCAAAAATGCAGAAAATAATCTTATAACAAACTGTCATTATGTGATAAGTTTAAGGGTCTATAAAATGTGTCTACAGTCAACTATTCAGAAAACTATATCAACTAACATTTTAAAATAACAACTATTTTATTGCATTATTTACATATTACAATCATTTATTCAGAAAACTATATCAACTAACATTATTTAAAACAACAACTCTTTAACAAGTGGAACTATCAAGGAAAACTTCTACTTAGTTACTCACATAAAACATTATTACAAATATTCAAAATGAAGATCCCAATAGGACTCTTTTCTACATGAGATAGCTACTACACTTTACATAGAAACAAAATACAAATGATCATCCTCTCTCTTCAAGAATACAATTTCAAACATGAAGTCTTCAATGGCTTCTATACCTGCAAATAAAAAATGGATGAACCATGGGGATGCTCACCTCCCAACCTAGGCTTCTAAGAAGCCACCCCTGAGCTAGGGGAACCAAAGCATAAATAGGATTACACACACACAAGCTACAAAACTTCACAAAACAAATCTACCATCAAAATGAAGAAACAAAAACCCCTTCCCAAGGATTTCACAAGGGTCACACAAGACCTATTTTTGGGGTGAAGGTGGACCAAATACTCCAATGGGGAGAAAAGCCAAAACCAAAATAAATAATACAAGCCTTCACAAGGCACAATATAGCTCATAGCATCTACACCCACACACAAAACTCAGCCACATCCCCTTAAGGCATTTCAGCCAAAGAACAAAACCCTTATGACCCCCATGGATTTGGCATCAAGGAGCCCATACTCCATGATTTCTCCCTCTCCTCCTTGAGGAGAGACTCTACACCCACGAGCTATCCTAAACCCTTCACCCCCAAGGCTACTCTTCCCTCCCAAGGGTGAGTGTGACCTTGAAAACTCTCAAATAACCATACTCTTTACAAGAACAAGAAAAAGAAACACATTACTACACTAGCACAAAACATGATCTCCACAAAATATAAAAGAGAATAGGATCTACATTGCTCAACTTCTCAACATAAATACAAACTAACATGAACATGAAGATAGAACTAAAACTCTCTTATCACACAATACAAATTTTACTCATGCAATATGAAAACAACACAAGTTGGAGCCACCAACCTAGATCCAAAGAAACTATGGTAAATGTTGAAGATGAGTTCCCTTTTTTTCCAAGCTTTTTCCTATCCCAACTTCTCCAAATTCCTCTAGTCTCTAAGTTAGAGAGTGGGTGTTCAAACTCTCCAAAATGAAGAGTCTCCACTAAAAAGACCAACACACAAATCCTCACAACCCCCTAGGGATAAGGCAGGCCTTCTAATTGGTTGGTCTTTCGTAAGCCTCTTACAGCTTTTCAAAAATAGACTTTTAAAAAGGTTGGCCAAAAAGGTGGGCAAAGGACTTGCATCCTAATGGATGAAGCTCTTACCGAAACCTTGTTTCAAAAGTTGATTTTCGGCCATTTTGAAAATCTAACTTTTGGAAGGGTCTTTTGGTTAACTATGGGTTGTCCTATGGTTAAAATTGACCCTTACCCATAGGTATATCAAATGGGCTAACTAAAAATAGCCTAAACACACCCTTAGGCACCTTTTAAGCCCCCCAAAACTCATGGCAAGATAAAATTCGAAATTCTTTGATAAGACACTACCTCAAGCTCCCTATCTAAGGGATTCACATGGGGATCCTAAAGGGGTACTATCCTAGGTTGGTGGGCAACCAATCCTCAAGTGGAGCATGTCATGGCCACATGTACACTTTACAAATGTCAAGTGACAAAACACACAAATTACACATCACATACCACATGGCATTTCCACTTGAGCATTCACATACATAAAATGAAATAACAGGCTTTCAAAATAAATTGAGACATACAAACTCAATACATTTACAAAATAAAATATAATTACAATGAGGTTTTTGCCTCTCATTAGAAGCAACCTTGGCTCGAACTGATTTCACATAAGTCTATGCTTTAGTTCCCCGAATTTACCATGGGCTAATCCCCTACACAGTAAAATCCAACATCAGTAGTCTAAGGAATATACATGTAAATTCATAAAATTCATGATCAAAATAATTCATTTACAATATCCCTAATTAAGACATAATTCACATGGCTTAATAATTCATCTATGGCATACATTCAACTCATCATGAAATATACAATTCATCACTTAATTAGACTTGTAACATAAATGTTGCATATATAATTCATTGCATAATTAAATAACATCATGACGCCATAACATTCATAAAATCACATTAATCACATATGTAGGATCAAAATTGATATCACAGTATTCATTGAAATAAGTGTAATATAATGTGCATCTAACCTCTAAGGTGATAAAATCCATAATGCAAAGTGTCTGTAAACCATAATGTATCAAAATGTAGTATCAAAAAGTCTAACTCAAATGCAAAAACTGAAAGACTATGACGGGCTTGGGGTGAGGCCTCACATATGATTTTTGGAAATTTAGAATGAGCCATCATATAACATTATTAGGTTATGAGGTTTGGTCTGCAGTTGCAAATGTATATATTGCCACTACACCATCGGGTAAAAGTACAAACCCGTGTCACACTTTTATAAAGGAAAATGTTAGCAACACCAAAACTGTTCAAGTTCAACAACATAAAAGTGGCATTTCTATTTGGATTTGAAGATGAAGTAAATTGATGAAATATGTAACAGTGGGTGAAATTTATGCATTTTTTTTTAAAAAAATTATTGAACAAGAATTTATATCTTTTTTTTAAATTTTAAAGCCCATTTTTTAATTGTTGAAAATAGTGTAAATTAGGGAGTCTAGATCCTACCTAAAAACTATACGTAAATACACTTTTTTTCCTTTGATTTAAAAATATGTTTTAGATGAGATGTATAGTCAGTGAATGAAAAAGGAATAATTGGTTTTCGATGTATATTTTCTCCATTATAATAATTCAAAGTCCAACTTACTCAAGCTCGACATTTTTCATCTCCCACCATATTTTCCCTATCAAATCTATACCAATCAAAAAAAAATTTATACATTCTCGAAGAGGACTCTCTCCTCTAGTGAACCATATAATTTTTAAATTTTTCTGATATGATTTACTTATTTTTTCTTTTTTTAAAAATTATTGTATTCTCAAATGTTAAAATACCTACTTGTAGCATTTTGTAATTATAATATATTAGATCTAGTCAAGATACTATAAAAATTATATGAGTATATTCTTGACACCAAGCTCTACAAAAGGTATTTTTGTTTTTCAAAAAGTTGGGTTTTGATAGAGAAATTAGTTGCAAAAGTCATAAGTTCTACAATTTTGAAAATCTTGCTGATTTGGCTACCACATAGGATGCCACACAAGCAATTTCAGCCAGACATAGTTCAGTTGGACTAGTTTCAACTGAAACCCAAGGCCGACTACACAAGTACGTGAGCGACCATGCCTCTTAAGCATCATATTGTAGAGACATTTTTTACAATTTTTAAATCAAATTAAAAAAAGAAATGCGAAATATTAAATTGATTTTTTAAATAAAATCATTATTTTGGAGTATTTAGCAATTTTTTTTGCATTCAACGACAATTATACAAATAAATAAATAAAAAGGTTAGATTTTTTTCTAGTAAGTTAATTTTATAATTTTTCCCATTTTTCTATTTTTTTTATCTTTAATTAAAAAATTGAAATTAGTGAGATTTATGAACTTATAAATATTATTTATGATTTGTTTATTAGGTATATCTAGTTTTCTATATGCAGGTGAATTGAAGCTCTCAATTTGAATAGTTTGTGCAATGGGGAATAAAAGGAATAGATTAAGACTCTATGATCAAAAAAGGGATGACAAAATGAAAGGTCATACAAAACGTAATCAAGAGCAACCCGTCAATGTTTAGGAACAACCTATCGATCTTCAAGAACAACCTATTGATGTTCAAGAAGGTGCAACTCAAGTATGAGAACAAATTGGTAGTAGTCAAGCTAGAAATATTTCTTCTTTAATGAAAACTTTGATGGAGATGGATGAGGATTCTTTTTTCAGTCAAATTTCATTTGAACACATGGTACTTGAAATCACAATTCACTAGTACATTTGAGGCCATTTTATGGCGACCGTGTGTTGGATTTGTAACGCCTATTTGTCGAAACTTCGACAAATATGTCAGTCGGCATTTTTGTGTTGGAAATGGCAATGGAAGTGATAATCATCAATATTCTGACATCATTTCCCATCAA
Organism: Chamaecyparis obtusa; assembly: GCA_027943335.1. Taxonomy (NCBI): domain Eukaryota; kingdom Viridiplantae; phylum Streptophyta; class Pinopsida; order Cupressales; family Cupressaceae; genus Chamaecyparis; species Chamaecyparis obtusa. The sequence goes on from BSBK01004658.1 coordinate 873,492, forward strand.
ATTCAGCCACATAAATAGCAATTTTTCTATGGGACCGATTTGTCAAAAAATAGTTATTATGACATTTCTTCAGTCAAAAATGCAATGGATACATAGTAGATGTCCGACAAGAGAACCCGTCAGATGTATAGCAACCCCATCGTACCTATCCATTGTATTGGGGTTCCATCCAATGGTTGACCTGTCAGATATCCAATGATGTGTAATAAACTACTGACATGAGTATCTATTGGACGTATAGCACTTCTATCGAAAAGCTTTACTACCTGTCAAAAAAGCGACGGATTAGCATAGTAAAGACAACAAAGCTCAAGAGACCATCATAGTTGGTCTTCATCTTTGGTCCATATACTGAAAAAACATTTTACATTTCGTTAGCTCATCAAATGACGGGATTTGAAAGAATTTAATAGAATATTTTTCATGATAATGTATATTATTTAAGTTGATGTTGCATGAATTTATCAACTCCGCGCACTTGTATACTACAAAAACAACCATAAAGAAGCTTCTCCTCCCATGGCCTACATTACTAAAGCCATGGGAGGGGATGCTACTTTATGGTTGTGCTCGATATATACAAGTGTGTGAAGTAGATAAATTCTTTCACCATCAAATTAAAATAATATACGTTATACATGAAAATATCATCCATTAAATTCTTTCAAATCACCGCATTTGATGAGCTAACAAAATGTAAAATATTTTGTCATTGTATGGACCAAAGACGGAGACCAACTATGATGGTCTCTTGAGCTCTGATATCTTTAGTCCTAGCTACTGGGTAAGGGCTGGAAGACTTATACCTATCAATCATTAAGAATAATCATTGCCTTGCCTTTATGTACACTGCATAGTATCCAATATAAGAGAAGGTAGAAAATATGAATGGAAAAAATAAATGAAAGATACAATAAAATGATCTTGTTGTTTACCTTCTCATAATTGATCCCAGTCTCACAAAAGTAATTTTATACGATCACTAGCACATTTCATGCATGGATGAGAAACAGTATCCAAAGTTTTTAGATTCTGAGAAGAGGCATGAGTGGAGGCCAAAAAAGGGATATTTGTGAAGGTTTTATAGATGTAGTACTGAATCATCATCTTTGCACTGGTACTCAATCTGGAAACCCTCTCTAAAAAATATCCACATCTAGCAAATCTCCAGAAAAATCCCTTATGGCCTCCACTCCATATACATCTTCTTAGTATCTAAAAACTCTCCATCATTGATTCCCATCATTTTTCACCATCTCCATTGGCTGAGACCTTAAATTATTGAGCTTCTCTTTGTTTCGAGAATAGTTTAACATTCTCTACTTAACAGGGCCAACCACGTGAAGGTGGAAGCTCATTTGGCCCCTCCTAGGAGCCTCTTATGACCCTTTACGACATGTTAAGACCTCTAAGATGTATATTCTTAGGGGTCATAAAGGGTCATAAGGGGTCCTGGGACACAATAGCTGAGAAACATAAATGTAGGCATCATGGTCACAAGTTTTTGGAGACAACATAATTGAGTGGTATACCCAGACAATGTAAAGAAAGCACTACTCCTCTGGAACCAAAGGAGTAGTAGTTGTTTTACATCGTCTGGGTATATAACTCAATTATGTTGTCTCCAAAAAATTGTGACCATGATGCCTACATTTATGTTTCTTAGCTGTTGTGATATCTACATTTATGTTTCTCAGCTGTCGTATTTATGTGCATGTTTTTTATGTGTTTGGGAAGACATATTTCTAGCGTAGGCCTGGATCCTATGACAATTAGCTTCATAACAATGAAGTAGATGACAAATGAGCAATTAGCTTCCTAAGAAAAATCCCATAAATGAACTACATTTATTTGTGGTTCATTGCTTTTCACAATAGACCAATTTAATACAATTTAGTTTGTTGTCTTTGGTTTACTAGTTTAATCCAGTTTAAGAATGGTTTGTTTCATGTTTGAATGTACCATTAAATGAAGCTTGGCTATATTAAGTACAATCTTAAGAATTATGACTCTTCAAATTCTCTTATTTCCTTCAGACCTGTAGACATGTGTACTGTGAGATTTCTTGCAACAAATGGACTTGTGATGATTTTCACAATAGTACAGGTGTTGGAGGAAAGCTCACAGTACTGCTTAGGAAAATATAAATGTTCATCACCTATGCATATAAGAGTTGATCATATAAGGTATATGCATAGGTGAAAAATATGCATATTTGACCAAGCGATACTGGGAACTAGACCCAACATCAAATAGATTTGTGGTGATTTTCACAATAGTACATGTGCTGTTGGGTAAGCTCCTAGTAGTGCTCAGGAAAATCTACATGTTCATCACCTGTGCATATGAAGTGGCTCTAATGGCAGATATAATCACTAAATTCTGCATACTCCTTATTTTGTTCTAGGTTGATATTTTCAGACATGGTCTTTCTTGAATGGAATGACTCGTTACATGTACATTGACTAGAATTTTGGTGGAAGAAGGATGATTTTTTTGCAACCTGCAAATATAGACACTGAACAACCATTTTTTCATCTCTAATTTTCTCAACACAAAGGGACATTTATCATAGCCATAGAAACATGATTATTTTAAAATGGAATACACCATGGAGTACCATCATAAATATTGACCATTTACAATCATGAATAGTTAACCTAAATCAAATAGCTCATTTTTTTATTAGCATGTGTAATCTCTATGTATATGAAAAATGAACGAAATATCAAGGTGAAATAAAACAGTGAACAAAAATTCAAATACAAGGCCTAATTTATCAAGAGCAACAAACATTAGGATGAAAGAAAAATAATTAAGACTATAGAAATATCATTAGGACTATAGAAAAATCATTAGGACTAGAAAATCAAGTTCTAGAAAAATCATTACGACTATAGAAAAATCATTTAGACTAGAAAATCAAGTTCTAGAAATGGATGGTTCTAATGCTTTTCCATTACAACAATTGAGCATTCATCATTTGGTACTTCTTGGCATATTCCATTTAAGTTTTTCAGCTATCTTGTTTATGTGCATGTTCTTTATGTGTTTGGCTTCTCTCCCTCGCAAGGGATACGCCGATAGGTAATTGATTTGAAAGAATAATGATTTGATAGTCTTTTTTCAGGATAGAAGTAATCATCCTGCCAACCTTAATTAGCAACATTTGTGATAAATGTCAAGTACTTATAATCAATATGCCCAACAAACAGAGACTCAGTAGTGAAAGCATAAGGTTGCACATCCACATTTTCCCTAGTAAGTATTAGAGCCTTTCAAATTTGTAAAGAACAAAAAATTTGCAAATCAAATTGATATTTCATTAAAACATATGTTCTTGATCAAGTTATTAAAGATTAAAACATGAAATAAAAAGAAGATGCAATGAAGACGACATGTGCCTTGTAGTAAGGAAATTCAAAAAAGGTTGGATGAGTATTCAGATTGCTCAAAGATTGATTTTGAATCAGCAATTGGTGAAGAACATGAAGTGGTGTGTGGTGAATCTAAAGATGAGGAAAATCTAAATTTAGTGGTGTGTGGTGAATTTTAAGATGGAAGGAAAAAGAAGTCCCAAGTTTTGAATTTGGACAATAGAGGCTCCTTTCCTCATTCTCACAAGTCTGCAGATTTGTCACATGGATTAATCAATAAAGAAGAGGCATCTAGCATTGGCATTCAAGATATAAATGTTGGGCCTAACCATTGCACAAAAAAGGTGCTTGTATCCATTTAAAATTTGTCACCAAGGTATGACCATAATTCTAAGTTCATAACAATGACATAAGTCCACTACCTCAAGATATGGCAGCCTTTGGTCAAGAAGAGAACAATGATTTACAACCTATATTTGAGGGTACACATGGTGCAAGCATGGGACATGATGGGAATAATACAACTCATCATAATTAATAAGAGAAATCTTGCCAACATTACGATACCCATAGATCAAAATAGTCCTGGTATTTGGGTCAATAGACGGCAACCTTTCCATATGTTGCCTAACATATTTGAGGTAAGCCAAACTTGGTCCAATTGTCCTAACAATGGTACACATTCATCCAAGTGCAGAAACCTTCAAATATTTGCAACGATTAAGAGAATCCCCATATTTTATCAGCCTAACATAGTCTTTGGCCACTTTGGCAATGAGAACCTCAAAATAGAGAAAATAAACTTAGTAAAACTAGTCTATGCCGCTGTTTGTGAGGATACAGTCATGATAAGTGCCTCTCAAACCTCTCCAAACATGTAAGATTGTCTTTAAATACTTTATTGATATCTTCTAAACATTAACCAAATCAAACCTACATTTGAATCCACACATAATAACCCAAAATGAAGGGTTTTGTATCATTTAATGAATCTCAGTCACTAGTAACACATGGACAGTAAAACCAGTAGTCTCCAAAGCATTCAATAAGTGAATATGAATGTTTGAAAACTTTCCTCTCAACTTCCCTAACCACTCCTAATTAGTTAGGGGGATTAGTTGAGTGTTTAGACACTAAAACTTCTCATACAACTCCCAAAATTTCACATACAAAATAAAACTAAATCCATTTATGAATTAAATCCAGTATGCCAAAGGACTAGTCCCAACAATTCTTAAACATACTTATCTAATATGATGAATTGTTAATAAAGGTGTAATATACAATGGTCTAATCTGCTTTTAATCTGCCAATTACTAATTGATTAAGCATATTATTACTATGCTTAATGTTCCATTTAAATGCATTTAACACAAAAAACAAATTTACAAAACTAAACCAATGGCATGTTTACAACAAAGGTGTAATAGAATTCCCAACAATTCTTAAACATACTTTATCTGATATGATGAATTCTTAAACAATTAAGGTTGGAGTAGACATAGTTATGACACACTTTTTTGTGTGGTACAAGGAAGATTTGGCTAGGTCAAATCTTCCTTCCCACTAGCAGTCTATAGAATTAGACCTTTATTAACAATTCATCATATCAGATAAAGTATGTTTAAGAATTGTTGGGACTAGTCCTTTGGCGTGTATTAAACAGAATAAAATTTTCAGCATATTATTATTATTCTATTTCTTTGTTGTAAATATGCCATTGGTTCAATTTTAATCTACTGGTGTCATGTCCTAGCCCATGCTTTATTTCCATTATTTGATGTTATTGGTGCTTGTGCTCAAGGATGATTCACTATTTTGAAATGTTGACTTTGGTTATCAAATGAAAAAAATAGAAATTGTCAATCACATAGCATTTCACTATTGTATCAGTGGATTGTGCAAGAACAGTTAACATTAAACAAGGAGCAAACTCCTCAACACATCTTGGAAACCATTGAATTTAATAATAAATGAAACCTAACACCAACACTATTACTTCCATTCACTTCTTCCAAGAATAAAGTATTTAATCCATTCAACATTACATATATTCATTAGACAGTTACATTTCCTGACTTTGTACAAGAACAGTCACAACCAAAATGATCAAAAGTACTTTCACCCTTGCACAAGCTATTCCAAACTTCAAGTAAAATGAGAAATATGCTATATCAAATCATTCATATTCATCGTAACCATTCAAAAGATCATTTTGTCAATGAACCCTCTGACTGTACCCCTGCGGCAGAGAAAGGAAACCTCAAAATAGAGAAAGCAAACTTAGTAAAACCAGTCTATGTCATTGTTAGAGAGGGTATAGTCATGATAAGTGCCTCTCAAACCTCTCCAAACATGTAAGATTGTCTTTAAATACTTTATTGATCTCTTATAAACATTAACCAAATCAAACCTACATTTGAATCCACATACAATAACCCAAAATGAAGGGTTTTGTATCCTTTAATGAATCTCAGTCACTGGTAACGCATGGATAGTAAAACCAATAGTATCCAAAGCATTCAATAAGTAAATATGAATGTTTCAAAACTTTCCTCTCAACTTCCCCAACCACTCCTAATCGGTTAGAGAGATTAGTTGAGTGTTTAGACACTAAAACTTCTCATGCGACTCCCAAAATTTAACATAAAAAATAAAATTAAATCCATTTATGAATTAGGTTATGAGGTTTGGTCTGTAGTTGCAAATGTATATATTGCCACTACACCATCAGATAAAAGTACAAACCTGTGTCACACTTTTATAAAGGAAAATATTAGCAACACCAAAACTGTTCAAGTTCAACAACATAAAAGTGGCATTTCTATTTGGATTTGAAGATGATGTAAATTGAAGAAATATGTAAAAATGGGTGAAATTTATGGATATTATTTTTTTAAAAAAATTGAACAAGAATTGATATCTTTTTTTAAATTTTAAAGCCCATTTTTTAATTGTTGAAAATAGTGTAAATTAGGGAGTCTAGATCCTACCAAAAAACTATATGTAAATACACTTTTTTTCTTTTGATTTAAAAATATGTTTTAGATGAGATGTATAGTCAGTGAATGAAAAAGGAATAATTGGTTTTCGATGTATATTTTCTCCATTATAATAATTCAAAGTCCAACTTACTCAAGCTCAACATTTTTCATCTCCCACCATATTTTCCCTATCAAATCTATACCAATCAAAAAAAAAAATTTAGACATTCTTGAAGAGGACTCTCTCCTCTAGTGAACCATATAATTTTTAAATTTTTCTGATATGATTTACTTATTTTTTCTTTTTAAAAAAATTATTGTATTCTCAAATGTTAAAATACCTACTTGTAGTATTTTGTAATTATAATATATTAGATCTAGTCAAGATACAATAAAAATTATATGAGTATATTCTTGACACCAAGCTCTACAAAAATGTATTTTTGTTTTTCAGAAAGTTGAGTTTTGATAGAGAAATTAGTTGCAAAAGTCATAAATTCTACAATTCTAAAAATCTTGCTGATTTGGCTACCACATAGGATGCCACACAAACAGTTTTAGCTAGACATGGTTTGGTCAGACTAGTTTCAATTGAAACCCAAGGCCGACTACACAAGTTGTGTGAGCGACCATGCCCCTTAAGCATCATATTGTAGAGACATTTTTTACAATTTTAAAATCAAATTAAAAAAAGAAATGCGAAATATTAAATTGATTTTTTAAATAAAATCATTATTTTGGAGTATTTAGCAAATTTTTTTGCATTCAACGGCAATTATACAAATAAATCAGAAAAAATGTTAGATTTTTTCCTAGTAAGTTAATTTTATACTTTTTCCCATTTTTCTATTATTTTTTATCTTTAATTAAAAAATTGAAATTAGTGAGATTTATGAACTTATAAATATTATTTATGATTTTTTTATTAGGTATAGCTAGTTTTCTATATGTAGGTGAATTGAAGCTCTCAATTTGAATAGTTTGTGCAATGGGGAATAAAAGTAATAGATTAAGACTCTGTGATAAAAAAAGGGATGACAAAATGAAAGGTCATACAAAATATAATCAAGAGCAACCAGTCAATGTTCAAGAACAACTTGTCGATCTTGAAGAACAGCCTATTGATGTTCAAGAAGGTGCAACTCAAGTACGAGAACAAATTGGTAGTAGTCAAGCTAGAAATATTTCTTCTTTAATGAAAACTTTGATGGAGATGGATGAGGATTCTCTTTTCAGTCAAATTTCATTTGAACGCATGGTACTTGAAAGAACAATTCACTAGTACATTTGAGGCCATTTTCTGACAGCCATGTGTTGGATTTGCAACACCTATTTGTCAAAACTTTGACAAATGTGTCCATGGGCATTTTTGCATTGGAAATGGTGACGGAAGTGATAACCATCATTATTCTGACATCATTTCCCATCAGAATTGGCCACATAAATAACAATTTTGCTATGGGACCGATCTGTCAAAAAACAATTCTTATGACGTTTCTTTAGTCAGAAATGAGACAGATATTTAGTAGATGTCTAACAGGAGAACCCGTCAGATGTATAGTAGCCTCATCGTACCTATCTGTCATATTGGGGTTCAATCCGACGGTTGACCTGTCAGATATCTGATGATGTGTAATAAACTACTGACATGAGTATCCATCGGACGTATAGCACTTCTATGAGAAAAGATTTACTACCTATCAAAAAAGTGGCAGATTAGCATAGTAAAGACAACAAAGCTCAAGAGACCATCATAGTTGGTCTCTGTCTTTGATCCATATACTGACAAAATATTTTACATTTCGTTAGCTCATCAAATGAGGGGATTTGAAAGAATTTAATAGAATATTTTTCATGATAACACTAGTACATTTGAGACCTTTTTCCAATGGAAGGTCATCTGAATTAGGATGGTTTACTGTTGATATAACGACACCACTCGACGTCGTAGTTTTGCAGTTGGAAAAATAGACGGTATCAATTGGCGTTGTAATTACGATGATAATAGACGTCACAATAAGGGGGCACCAACAAGGTGAACTTGGTGTCGGACCTATTTGTGGTCATCCCAATTGCAATGCCTATCCATCACAAAAAATAAAAATGACAGTGACCCGTCAAAATATTTCGAAGGGTTTTCGTCATTTATAATTGGTTTATCGATAGAGATGTTGTTAGTGCAACAGATATCCATCAGAAAAGTGTGACAGATATACATCATTTGTAATTTTTAACAATAGTTATGTTGTACATGCGATGGAGAACTGTCAGAATTTTACGATAGCCATCTGTCATTTATAGTTTTTTATCAACAGCAATGTTGTACATGCGACGAATGGATGTCAGATTGTTTCGACAGATAACCGTCATTATTTTATGGTCATTGCAATTGTGATGCAAATTAGTTTTTTTTTTTAAATATATATTTGTCAATTGGGTTGGTATCGATTCAGAAGGGTGTTCTTGCAGATCTAGTTCCTAGTCGTGATTTGGTTATGGATCATTTGGAGATGACTTTGTAGTAGATTCGATAGTGGCTCATGGATTATTGAGTTAGATGTGATGGCTTGGGAGAAGTCTTCTTCTTGGTGAGCCGAGGTGAGAGATAGATTATAGAAAGTGAGTCATTTGATGCGACTTATGAGACATTAGATGCCTCTTCACAACAGGTGTGCGATGCGGTCTGTGGTGTTTGTTTGTGACTAGGTTCTTGGTAGAGATCTGTTGATATGGTAGCCATTGAGATGGATCGATATATATTTGTTGTACATGGATTGAGATCTTAAATTATTGAGCTTCTCTTTGTTTCAAGAATAGTTTAACATTCTCTACTTAACAGGGCCAACCACATGAAGGTGGAAGCTCATCTAACCCCTCCTAGGAGCCTCTTATGACCCTTTACAACATTTTAAGACCTCTAAGATGTATTCTTAGTGATCGTAAAGGGTTGTAAAGGGTCCTGGGACACAACAGCTGAGAAACATAAATGTAGGCATCATGGTCACAATTTTTTGGAAACACAACATAATTGAGTGGTATACCCAGACATGTTGCATCATCTGGGTATACCATTCAATTATGTTGTGTCTCCAAAAAATTATGACCATGATGCCTACATTTATGTTTCTCAGTTGTTGTGATATCTACATTTATGTTTCTCATTTTTCGTGTTTATGTGCATGTTCTTTATGTATATCTACTAGAAATTCTATAAAAAAATTAGTATCTACAATAGCCCTTTATTAACCACATTTACGCATATGGTCCCAACAAAGTAGTGCACAAACTACACAAAGAAGGCATCGTAGAAATATGATTTCTACTTTCACCATTGAAGCAATCTTGGCAGCACTAGCTGCCTCCCGAGCCTTGCACAAGTTGCACTCATTTCCTACATCAGGTATAGATGTAGATGGGGTAGATGTAAATATGGTTTGATCGACCCACCAAAAGTATTGACATCCACTATTTCCCTACAATACCAAATGTACATCAGTTCTTCATAAAGTGATTAATTAGTTGTCACATTATTTTTAAATCATAAAATATAATTACGTATCCAGACCTTTTTCCTATTTTGGCAAACCCAAAATTGATGCTCAGGATTACTTGTTGTGTGTGATGTCTTCAACATGCATGGGCCAACACCACATTGAAACATAGGCACATTGACCAAAGTCATCAACGCTATTTCAACAAATATTACATTATCACAAATATTGCATTGTCATTATTTTGTTCATTCATACTAATTATAATTACAATAAAAAGAAACATACTAATGTAGACTTGCACATTTTTTGGCTAAGTTGAAGTCTTTGGTTTAAATCACTAGACACTCAAAACAAAATGACAAACCAAAGACAACCATGCAATAAAAAGCAATTACTAAGCAATCTAGAATTAGCTCACTCCATTGCAGGGAACAAAGAGAATCCCCTATGATTTAACATCATTGATGTGCAAGGAAATAGAAAATTAGTAGAAGAAACTCTCATATAAGTGGGACATATAAAACAAGGTGAATAAGAGTAGTACATATAAAACAATCATTAGAACATGCCAAACATCTAGCATAATTGTACATTTCATTCATGTCATTGATATTCTTCTTCATCCATCTCATCATCAAGATCATCATTGTCATCAACATCATCACCACCACTATCATCACCATTGTCATCATCATCACCATCAAAATCATCATCATCATCATCATCATCATCATCATCAATAGCAGCATCATCATCATCATCTTCTTCATATTCTTCTTCGACTAGCTCTCAATCGTGATCATCATCTACATCATCTCCCACTTCTTTATCTTCCTCGATATCTTCTTCCATTGCATTATACTTTATCGGCCTTCCTCTTGGATCATGTCTAACAAAAAATGACCAACCCAGTTTATGTGGAACCTCTAAGTAAAATACCTGCTCACATTGGCTTGGAAGAACATAGGACTCTTCTCCAACTGGCTCAAACAACCTTGTATTAATCATTGGAAATCCATTGTCATGTTCAATAATATTTCTATCAGGATCATTTTTATTGAGTCGTAGTCTGTAGTATTTTACAACGAAGAGAACTAATTTAAAGGAATTAAATTCATAGTCAAGTATATCAACCAAAATGCCATAGTATCAATTTTGCAATTCTCGAGGATGTAAGTCATTTCTAGATGAAATATTAGTCACTTGGAACACTGTACTTATCCCAAAATCACAAGTTCTCTTGGTGTCATCTAGCTTTTTGATGCAAAATTTATAACCATTGCAAAACATATCCTTGTGGTGTTTCACCTGCAATAATGTCAAATATGTATAAATTATTGCATCACGAGTTGAAAAACATACGGTTGATTAATTAAAAAATTTATAAGTACTTGGTGATCTCTTAAACCATATACTAAATCTATTTCCTTTTGTGTAACATTGGGATCTCCATTACGATGAGCTTGTATAACCAATGAAGACACATATTCCCATATTAATCTATGACCATCATGCTGACATCGTTCAATCCATGCCATCATCCAATCTTGATTGTTTGCAATAAACAAATGTATTGCATCCCACTCTTTAGCAGTTGTACAAAAGTAAATAAATGACTTACAATAGATTTATTTTGAAGATTAAGAATTAATTAACTACAATAACATCTCATAATTTATTACCTTTCAATTTCTTGAATCTACCGTTGCCCACAAAGTGCTCCCCTTCAAATTTTTTAATTGAGTCGAGATCCCAAATGCAATCTATATGGGTCTTTGCTGCAAGATTAGGAAGATATTGAGTAACGTACACCATCATCTAGTATACCATATATCCCTCAACCATAGAGCCCTCAGGACGTGCTCTTTGTCGTACCAAACCCTTCAAAAATATCAAGTGTCTCTCAACCATCCACATTGACCTAGTATGTATAGGTCCACACAATTCAATCTCCTCAACTTGGTGTATGAGGTAGTGTTCTTGTGCATTGAAAAAAGCTAGAGGTAAACACTTTTGCATTTCACACATTAATCAAAAAAAAAATTTCTTCCAATATTTTATATCTTCTTTATGTATTTCTTTAGATGACAACCACCTACAAGGGATTCAAGACATAAATATATAAATACGAGACTTTACAATATATTACTTATTTGATATTATTGTTTGATATATTGAACAAATATCACTGCTTACCTCACGTATTTTACAAGATCATATATCACTTGTTTGATATTACTGTGTCAAAGTTCTCTGGGAGAGATAGGGGTAGAAAATACTACAACAATTGTCAACTAATCATTTCATACAATGAAAATTGAATGCAATTACACAAATATATTGTAAATACAAAAGACTATGACTTACCTTGATGAAGGTAATCATGCATTTTCATCCCTGACCCAAAATCATTTTTCTTTGATATGAGATTTCTTATATCCGCAGCAAATCCTATAGGAAATTGAATTTTTTGGATCACTTATTTTATAGCATTACTTTGTCACTCTGTTAATAACCAAGGAAGAGCACTTGCATTAATTCGGTCTCCATTTCTATTTGATTCAATGATATTTTTCATTGCATGATTGGAATCATGAATGTCACTACAAATTTTGCCAAGTTTTTTTTTGTCACGTCTTTCATCCAATATTTTCCATAGTGTCTCTATTACATTCTTTCCAATATGCATAGTATCAAACAAATGCACAATTTGTAGATGCTCATAGTAGGGCAGCCTACTAAATTCTCTGGGATAACATTTTAGTCCCTTTGGAAGCTGATCGGTGATGCCTTCATGACCTTCAAGATCATCAACTACATAATTAGCCAACAAAACACAATCAAAATATATAATTTTCAAACATCAACCATTATGTGGAATGATATTACTTTGAATTCTATTATATTCCAACTACCATAGGTGAGGTGTCATTCTTCAGGGCTTTGATGTAGTCTTTTCTTTCCCATTGAAAAGATGTATTTCCGCACTTTGATACTTATGATTTCTGGGGAGGAACTGCCTATACTCATCAAACACCTATTTTCTTAAACTTTTGAATGACGAGATTTCATATTTGGACCACATATTGGACATGAAAATTTTCTCTTTGTTTGAAGACCTACAAGATAACGATAAAATTGAATTAAATATGTATATTTTTAGAATTTGAATTATCGCTACAACTAGAATTCACCATAACATACCACAAAAATGTGTCAACCCTGGAGCATCATGAATTGTCCACACAAGCATTGCATGGAATTGAAATTGTCTTTGTCCAATTGGTCAGGAGATGCCATACATAGTGAAACCATTCCATAACACCAATAACTCATCGATAAGAGGTGCAATATATACATTCATATCTTTCACTTGGTACTTACCTAGTTGAATTAACAACATCAGATAATTATTGTAGCCATTTCACTCCAAGACTTATAGTTACATGTAGATAACTATAAAATAATAAGATACCTAGAGCAATCATTGCCAACATAATGTGCTCCCTCTTTATTGACATCCATGGAGGAAGGTTATTGTTTATAACCAAAATAGGCCACACCAAGAAAATAGATCTTATCTCTCCATGTGGATTGACACCGTCTGCTACTAGAGAAAGCCTGAGATTTTGAGGTTCTTCTTTAAAGTGTGGCCACTTTTCCTCTATGTCCATAAATGATGAACCATCCATAGGCATTTGAATAATTTCATCTTGACTCCTACCACGTGCATGGTAATCCATAAATTGTGCCAAGCTATTGCACCTAAATAATTATTTCAGACGTGGAATAATGGGGATGTGATGAAGAACCTTGTGAGGCACCTTTTTTGTCACTTGATCATCTTGATATCTGTTCGTATGGAATTTAGGGCATTCTGTTGTGTTAGGCCATTTTTCTGTCATACCAAAAACCCTGTGAAAATGGCCTCTTCCTTGCAAATGTTTTTGTAAAGTTTCATGCCCTGTTCTCTTCAATGTGTCACCTTGCTCCAGTCTAAATTACACATGCTGAATCACAAAATCCAGAAAGTTATTCAAGTTTTAAGGTTTGCAAGAAATAGTTTTAAAATCTACCACAGTGTTGAAAACCCACAGTGTTTTTGAAAAATCCATGATGTTTTCGGTCTGTGTGAAAACCCTCATTGTTTTTGACCTTGTGCCTTCTAGCTTTTGTGCACTTGTCTTTTGGTGCTGAAAAATTTGTGTGTTTTTGATCCTCTTTCATCGAAAACCCTGTGTGTTTTCGACCTCACAGTTTCCTATTTGCTAGCATTCCCTAACTGTGCAAGTGTGATGGATGGTGGGCCCAGGTCTTCAAAGGGTTTCAAATGATTGGTTGTCGCATGATCACATGTTAGGAATTTCTGACATGTGACCATGTGACCGGTTGACACATTTCCCAGCGGGCCCGTCGGTTAGGGTTTGATAGATGTTTAACGGGTGACAAAGATCAGTGGTTGTCACTATACCGCGAGGAAAAGATGCAATCCTTTTAATCTCCGCACTTTAACGAGAGTCATTGTTGTGGTATGAAGGCCATTGTATTTTCTTGTGTGAGTGTGAAGTGGGCCCAGTGTCAGAAGGGAAGCAGGGGTGCATGTTCTTATTGGTTGTCGCACGATCGCATGTCAGGAATTTTTGACATGCGACCATGCGACCGGTTGACATATGTCACTTGGGGCCCATTGGTAGATAAGTGCAGTGGGACCTGTCTGCTCGGTGGCACTGATGTGTAAATTTTTGATTGGTTGAGCCGAATGGTAATGTGGAATTGCGGTGGGACCTGACATCCGTATAAAATCAATGGTTGGCGTAAAAGCTTATGAAGTGTGTCAGATCTATGAGATTATGAGACGGCCATGGATTTTCCTGCATGGGCCCGGTTGAATTTCTTGGTGTTTTTGGTGGTGTGGATAAAATATTTGGCAGCCTGAACAAATCTTCTTCCTGTCGCTGGTTCGTGTGATGTTTTAGCGGTAGCGCTATTATTTTCGCAAACTGGCGAAATGTCTTCAGTCGCTAGTTCGCCAGATGACTTAAGGGGTTATTTTGACATGTGTAGTCATGTGTTCACTGAATCTAATTGGGGTTTAGACTTTCATTCTGTGACTGGGATTTTCCTTTGTCGTGTGTTTGCTAAAAGTAACCCGAGGTGCCTGGATGAGTTAAAGTCATGAATCCGGGAAGATAGGAGGATCTACGGTCAGGACTTAAAGTTGACAAAAATTTGAACGAGGACCGCCGATGTGCTATTGGTGCTAAAGAAATAACTTTTGAGATTCAAATTTGAATTTCTGAGAATTTCCAGTGACAGAGGGTACCATTTTTATGGAATTCAATGCAAAAATGACCCTATTTGGTGAGAAGTGATTGGTTTTCTGTGTGGTCCAAGATATCTAGTGCTCATTTGAAGAGTATGTACATTGCAGTTGTGGCTCAAAGCATGTTGCAGGGCATCCTTTTGAGCCTGGTTTTGTGATCCTTTGTACTTGCAGAGAAGACTTTCATAATTAAGGATCAGTTTGAGATTTCCTCTTTCCTGGATTGGATGTGTTTCCCACCCCTAAATTAAATTCATGATTGTTTCTAGCAGGTTGGGTGGTTGAAACCCTAACCCTAGTCATCTGTAGCTTGTTGCAAATTTCCAAGATGACTAGGGGGGGTATAAGTTGCAGACTTTTTGAGTTTGCAGGGGTTCCAATTCTTTTGGTTTTGGTCCCAGATTGTTGATAGTGAAAATTTGAACAAGGAGAGCCTGGATTTAGGGTTTTTTTCCTTTGTGCATTTTGTCATTTGGGTAATGTATTGATTTTGCAAGTCTTAGTGAGAATATTTTGGATTCCAATCTCATATTGGTGTATGTCTTTTTGTTTTTCTCTTGAGCTCATATATGTTGATTGCACAAATTGGGTTAGCATATGGTAAACAAAGAGTATTTTGGGGTTATCTTTGAGTTCCTAACAAAGTTAGGATTAAAGTCTTTAAGGTAAATTCAGTGAGTTCATGGCAAGACAAGGATTTGATGTCCTGATATGTGAGTGAGGGGAGTAATAGGAAAAGCACTTACTCTGAGTCTATATATGTTTGAGTTAAGGTTTCAGGGTGATATAGGTTGTTAAGTGACTCTCTGCCCTGGGATAAGGCACTGATCCATTCTCTAGAAGCAGTCCATCATCAGCAATCACACACACATAATTAAATGATAAACCTTTCAATTAGATAGTAAAGGGTATAGTTATGTATTGTTTAGAGACTCCTTTGAAGAAGTGAGTCAAGGGTACACCCGCCTGAGCATTGAGGCTCAAAGTGTAGGAGGATCTCCTTGATCCTTGTTAATTGGCCCTCTTCCTTGTAGACTTTGGAGTGGTGATAGAGTCAAAGTTTCATTATAGTTATCTGTCAAAGTATAAATCTACAAATTTTGAAGATCAAAGGGAACAACCAACATGTTGCATTTTCATGTTATTTATAATAAATAATATGATCTTCGGGACAACAATCTATTATTTGATACTCCATTCCAATATGTTTCATAGTGGCACATAATTCTCGGTACGAGCAAGGGAGACCACTTGATGGTGGTAACAAAAAGTCACCTATCAATCTGCAACAAATAATATAATTCATTACTATAAACAATCTTAATGGTACATGTTTCACTTTTTATAGACTATAATGACATATATGACAAACCTTAGCATACGTAACATTGCTATGTTGGATAAACCATTAATAACCTTTAAATTCACTAACAACAATACAGCAGAGAGAAGAGTAGATTGGGAGCTTTCGTAAAGGGTCATGTCTACCTTCTCAAGTAGAGGTATATCATGGATGTTGTCAGTGTCATCCTCATCATAATCATCATCATCAGTAGCAACAACACCACCACTAGCACTAGTACCAAATGTGTCAATGATCAATGCATTCATACCATCATCTTCAAATATATTTTCTGGCACATGACCATCATCTTCCATGGGATCATGATCTTCAACTTCAATACTCACACCTCCATGTTCCTCTATATTCACACTGGGGAGATCGACCTATATAAAAATGATGATAATCAAACCCCCCTTCAATGTGATAATCAAACCTCCTTCCATGATTCATATGTATATTAATTGTGAAAACAATATAACAAACAACTTACCACTGGATTATAATCAAACCCCCCTTCAATATGACCATTCTCCCTACAATGTCTCTTTGTTGTTTTGATTTTGATTCTTCTTGTCTTTAAGTGGTTACAACTCTTGCATGGACAATAACATTTGTCATCACCTTCTCTTTGAAAGTTAGACAATAATTTAGCGATTATCTCCCTATTTTGATCGAATTCCCTTTTATTATCTGACATGATCCTTAATGTGTATATCTGCAAAACAAATTGGAGATGCCTCCTTTCATTAGCTTTACGTCACCTTCTCATAGCTTCTCATTTTCTGACAGATTTCACCAAAGGCTTTGTAGGAAACCAAGTAAGGAGTATTCTTGAGTTCAAACACATTGAGATGCTACAACTGAATTATAAATCATGAATTCACTATAAATCAAGGGGCATTACAAATCATGAATTCGCTATAAAATTAATGTATTGCTCTAGATTTCATATGGACATTTTGTCAAATGGTTGGCATGAATGTTTATTCAAATGGAGTTATATCATTTGGAATGGATATATGATAGGTTGATATCGAATTCTATGGCCTTATTTGATCTGATAGCATCAATATAACAAATAGAGCAGTGACCAATCAAATAGGGACATGAAGTGCTCAAACAGTGAGCTCATAAAATAATATATTTAGTCTTAATAAAATCTTATAAAATAACATATATTGTGTGAAGTGTTTGATCTCTCTTTATTTGTTTTGTTGTTTCGATATTCAATATGTGATACTTCCCGTTTATGATCATTTCATGAGAAAATGTCTTGATGGCTTGCGGGTTGCAAGCTAGGGCATCATGCATTATTTATGAGCTCACTATTTGAGCACCAACCAATCAAATAGGGACATGAGGTGCTCAAACAGTGAGCTCATAAACAATGCATGATGCCCTAGTTGTAGGTAGTTATCTCTTCTATAATGATGGAGTGAAAGGTAATGATCAATGAGGTTGCTGCTATTAGATCATACATTAATACACTTACTGTTTTGAATTTGAGCTCAGGCATCATGCAATGTTATTGATCTCATTGCATGTTTGCTGCTATTGTGCACCATATATTGTTTTATACACTATTTATTTCATTGAGACCGTGAGCTTGGCATTTGTAATGTATTTTTTGTTATTGGATCAATGCTACCATGTTGTTGAGATTGTAGATGAATTGAATCACCACTACCATTCTTATTTGATAGCAACAATATAACAAATAAAGCACCCTCCAATCAAATAGGGACATAAGTAAGACATTTAATGCATTATTACTTCATCATGATGATAAAAATTTCATTGGCTCAAATCACATAGAAATTCAAAACAGTAGGATATCTTAATCTTTATGAGCTCAAATTCAAAATAGTAAGTGCATTATTTTATTACTGATGTCCCTATTTGATCTAACAGCATCAATATAACAAACAAAGCACCGACCAATCAAATAGGGACATGAGGTGCTCAAACAATGAGCTCATAAAATAATATATTTAGTCTTAATAAAATCTTATAAAATAACATATATTGTGTGAAGTATTTGATCTCTCTTTATTTGTTTTGTTGTTGATATTCACTATGTGGTACTCCCCGTTTATGATCATTTCATGAGGAAATGTCTTGATGGCTTGCATGCTGCAAGCTAGGGCATCATGCATTATTTATGAGCTCACTGTTTGAGCACTGACCAATCAAATAGGGACATGAGGTGCTCAAATAGTGAGCTCATAAACAATGCATGATGCCCTAGTTGTAGGTAGTTATCTCTTCTATAATGATCAAGGACTGAAAGGAAATGATCAATGAGGTTGCTGCTATTAGATCATACATTAATACACTTACTATTTTGAATTTGAGCTCGGACATCATGCAATGTTATTGTTGTCATTGTATGCTTGTTGTTGTTGTGCACCATATATTGTTTTATACACTATTTATTTCATTGAGACCATGAGCTATTGTAGTTGAATGTATTTTTTTGGGGTCTGATCTATTGTAGTTGTTTCTTTTTTCTTTGAATCATTGCTTACAATTACTTTTGATGTAATATTTGTGTGAAGAACAAGAACAAAATGGTGAATGAGTGTATTTAACAAAGATAAACATGACACATTTTATTGGGCTAATTGGGTTGGCCTGGTACCATTTACATGGCCTAGCCAGATATTAAACAGTGAGCTCATGAACAATGTATGATGCCCTAGCTTGCAGCCCGTGAGCCATCAAGACATTTCCTCATGAAATGACCATAAACGGGGAGTACCACATAGTGAATGTCAACAACAAAATAAATAAAGAGAGATCCAACACTACCTTGAAGGTAATAGAAATGATGCCCTAGCTCTCAAAGCTCGCAGGTCATCAAGCATTCCAAATGAAAAGATGTAAACAATGTTAGTATTAAACATTGAGCTCATGAACAATGTATGATGCCCTAGCTTGTAGCCCGCGAGCCATCAAGACATTTCCTCATGAAATGATCATAAACGGGGAGTACCACATAGTGAATATCAACAACAAAACAAATAAAGAGAGATCAAACACTTCACACAATGCCTTGAAGGTAATAGCAATGATGCCCTAGCTCTCAAAGCTCGCAGGTCATCGAGCATTCCAAATGCTAAGATGTAAACAATGTCACTATTAACATTCATATTGTGTCATTAAATCAATAAATTCCATTAAAATGAAATTGAGGTGCTCAAATAGTGAGCTCATAAACAATGCCCTCTTCGTGCCATGCAAAAGTGCAGTGTCATCTTCACGGAAGCTCTTCAAATTCAAAAAAATTACAAATGACACTTTCTTTTTCAAAATTGCAAAATTACAAAAAATTCATTAGCTCAAAGCACATAGAAATTTAAAAAAGTAGGATATGAGCTCAAATTCAAAATAGTAAGTGTATTATTTTATTGCTGATGTCCCTATTTGATCTAATAGCATCAATATAACAAATAGAACACTGACCAATCAAATAGGGACATGAGGTTCTCAAACAGTGAGCGCATAAAATAATATATTTAGTCTTAATAAAATCTTATAAAACAACATATATTGTGTAAAGTGTTTGATCTCTCTTTATTTGTTTTGTTGTTGATTTTCACTATGTGGTACTCCCCGTTTATGATCATTTCATTAGGAAATGTCTTGATGGCTTGTGAGTTGCAAGCTAGGGCATCATGCATTATTTATGAGCTCACTTTTTGAGCACCAACCAATCAAATAGGGACATGAGGTTCTCAAATAGTGAGCTCATAAACAATGCATGATGCCCTAGTTGTAGGTAGTTATCTCTTCTATAATAATGGAGGAGTGAAAGGTAATGATCAATGAGGTTGTTGATATTAGATCATAAATTAATACACTTACTATTTTGAATTTGAGCTCGGGCATCATGCAATGTTATTGCTATCATTGCATGCTTGCTGCTGTTGTGCACCATATTTTTTTTTACACACATAGAACAATAGGTTTGGGGACTTAGACTTATGTTCAATCCTTAGTAATGGTTTGGGGAACTAATTTCTAGATGAGTGACTACAGTACCCTAGTTTTCATTATTAGATGATCTTATTTAATTTGTGTTCATTTCATGCAAAGATACATGTAAAGGAAAAGAAATTTTTTCATCTAAAGATTACATGTAGATATATGAAAAATAACTTGTATATACTATACAAGGAAAATAACTTTCAGAAGAAAATGCAAGAGTACATGCATACATAAGAGGATGAACATAAATAATAAAGGTGCCAAACATTGCCTGAAGTGATGAATTTTTGACCCAGGTATGAATCTAGTGTGCCCTTGTGTGATCCAGAACCTGCAAAGAAAAGAGAGATGGGGGTTAGATAAAAAAATATCTAAGCAATGAATGGTATCCTATTATTGATCCTCATCTACAATTATGCATGTGCATAGTCAAGCCATACACTTCTGAAAGAAAAACCAAGCTCACAGTCTGAATGAAATAAATAGTGTATAAAATAATATATGGTGTACAACAACAGCAAGCATGCAATGAAAACAATAACATTGCATGATGCCTGAGCTCAAGTTCAAAATATTAAGTGTATTAATGTATGATCTAATAACAGCAACCTCATTGATCATTACCTTTCACTCCTCCATCATTATAGAAGAGATAACTACCTACAACTATATTTCATAATTTCTCCTTTGAAATGTATATATATATATAAAGTAAAATTATGAGTTTACATCATATATTTAGTCTTAATAACATCTTATAAAACAACATAAAACTAACCCAAAATACTTTGTCTTAATAAAATATTAATAAAATAATATATTTAGTCTTAATAAAATAATACACTTACTATTTTGAATTTAAGCTCAAGCATCAGGAATTATTTATGAGCTCACTCTTTGATTACCAGCCAATCAAATAGGGACATGAGGTGCTCAAACAGTGAGCTCATAAACAATGCATGATGCCCTAGCTTGTAGCCCGCAAGTTATCAAGACATTTCCTCATGAAATGATCATAAATGGGGAGTACCACATAGTGAATATCAACAACAAAACAAATAAAAAGAGATCAAACACTTCACACAATGCCTTGAAGGTAATATAAATGATGCCCTAGCTCTCAAAGCTCATGAGTCATCAAGCATTCCAAATGAAAAGATGTAAAAAATGTCAATATTAAATAGTAAGCTCATGAACAATGTATGATGCCCTAGCTTGCAACCCATGAGCCATCAAGATATTTTCTCATGAAATAATCATAAACGGGGAATACCTATTGGAGATTTTTCAGTAGGCCAGTACTGACTATATGTTTGTCATTGATGACAACATATGGAAAGTAGCATGCATGGAAGTCTTATACAATAAGCTCTTTATATATGTAGCATGGACATGATATCAGCATGATATAATGGGTGCAGAGGTTAACTATTAGTAAAGACAGTTATATAGCAGTTGGTGTCAGCAGTGTTCCTGATAGAGAAATAGACAATGTTCTATGTATGGTTGTCCATACAGTTATCATAGAGCCTTGTGTGCTTGGATATATGTTGAAGACATGTTAGTGATGTTTCAGTTATGGATGCATAGTCTGATGATGAACGCAAGTGAATTTATGCAGTCGCTATTCACCAGTAGTAGTTTCCTATTTTTATTTAGAAGAGCCGACAGAGATTTTATTGGTTCTTGAGTTGTGCCTATCTTGAGGGTATGCGCCCTTGGAGTTAATCTTGGAGAAGTGTTATTGATTTCTGGTTAAGAGTGCATAAGTTAATTCAACTTATAGAGAAAGTTCCAGTTGTTTTGGTAGAGCCGACAGTGTGTAGTGTGCGTCTACATTTATTTTATTAGACAGGTCCCAGATTGTGTTGTGTGCATAATAGAGCTGACAGAATGTTTGTTGGAGTTTATTATGGTCTCTCTAAGATGATTTCAAGGTGGTTCTAATAGGCTGACTTGATTATATCATTTAGAGGAAAGATATTTATAGGTAGTCATTTGTGATTGCTTGTGTGTGGTTCATGGTTGATTAATCAGAGTAGAGCAGAGTGTGCAAAGTGTTGAGCCATCAGAAGAAGGTCTATGTGACCAAGTAAAGTACTTGTGCTATTCATTGGAATTGATCCAAAGAGTAGGTCAAAGCGTAGTTCACCAAGATCCAAATATAGTGTGTATCTGTTATTTAGAAGGTTGTAGCCTTCGCCCATTTGAGCAGTGAGCTCTTGGATAGTGTGTCCTCTCCCCTAATAGGGACAATTGTAAAAGACTCCTAACAAGGTCTGACCCTTGACCAGATCTACTATACTTAATATATTGTAAAGCTACTCCTAATAGGGTAAAGGATCTTGTAACAAGGATCATTATACACTAGTATAGAATATTAGTGGGTATCAAGTCCCACCGGGGTTTTTACCTATTTGGTTTTCCCCATAACCAAAATATTGGTGTTGTGTTCATGTGTTCTTTCATTGTGTTTATGCTTTATGTTTAAGTATACTTAATTGGATAAAGAATTGAATCTTGTAGATAACTGATTCACCCCCCCCCCCCCCCTCTTAGTTATCTCTTGGGACTATTCCTAATAGTTGGTATCAGAGCCAAGTGCCTCAAAGAGAAATTTTAGTAGCTTGAGGTTGATCAGATGGTGTACTTTAGGAAATAAAGTCCTAAGTTCGATGGAGAGAATTATCTTGCTTGGAAGAACAAGATGGTAACTCATTTACAGTGCATTACGTTTGAAGTTTTTAATGTAACCATCAAAGAAGCCAAGATTCCTACCTTAGAAGACCATGAAAAAGATGATGCTATTGAAATACAAAAGGAATTTTTTCATCATAATGCTATTGCTAAAGAATCCCTTATCAGCACCCTATCTGATGGTGAATTTTCAGAAGTAAAAAAGGTAGATACAGCCCACAAAATATGGAAGCACCTAGAAGACACATTTGAAGGAGATAAACAAGCAAAGGATGCACATAGAAAGACATGAAAGAAAAGATACAATGCATTAGAGATGTTTCCTAAAGAAAACATCATAGCTTACAATCAGAGGATTAATGAAGTAGTTGCTGGAATCAGGAACAATGGCGAAGAGATATCAGAGGAGGACATTATGGATAAGTTGATAACTACTCTTACTCCTGAATATGAAAACAAGATCAATGTCCTTGATGAGACCATGCAGCTTACATCAAATTTCAAGAGAGAGACCTTGATCAACAAGATCTTAGCTTTTGAGATTTCAAGATTGAAGACAGAACCAAAGAGTGAGACAACTTTCAAAGCAATAGTTCATAGTAAGAAATCTACAAACACTTCTGGTAATTTTGATGATGATGATGAAGATAAAACACTAGATGATTTTATTGCTATGGTTGCCAAAAGAGAAAAGAAAGGAAAAGGAAAATATGAAGGTCAATTACCATTTAAGTGTTTTTCATGTAATAAGATTGGTCACTTTGCATCTAAGTGTCCAACTAGAGCTAGAAAGTTCAAAAAGGATTACAAGCCTAAGTATTCTAAGGAATGCTACTATGTTGGAGATGGAGTTTCAGATGAAGAATTTGGTGAAGAATAAATTGGATTCATTGCTATTGTAGACAAAATGATTAACAAGACAATTCATGTAGACAAGAAAGAGAATCAAGAACTAGCATTGATTTCACAAGCTGACATAAGGATAGACTGGATTATAGATAGTGGTTGTTCACATCACATGATAGGTGATAAAGGTAGGTTTGTTCATTTGGACAAATACAATGGTGATATGGTTAGATTTGGAGACAACACTCCTAAACCTATAGTTGGTAGAGGAGCCATCACTTTGGATGGAAAGAACAATACTAATGATGTTCTTTATGTTGATGGTTTGAAACAAAACCTTCTCAGTGTTGGACAGTTACTTGGAAAAGGCTATCAATTGGAGTTCAAAAATGACAAATGCATCATTAACAACAAAGATGGTGTTATGATTGCATTAGGATCAAAGACAAGAGGTAATGTTTTTCAACTCAATTCAGAAGCAAGTTGTTTTTTTGCTAAAGTTGATGACAGTTGGTTGTGGCATAAAAGACTATGTCATATCAATTTTGATAACATAGTAAAGATAAGTAATGTTAAGGCAGTAAGAGATCTACCTAGCATAGTAAAGCTAGTTGATACTATATGCAGGGAATGTGTGATGGGGAAGTATGTGAGAAATTCATTCAGGAGCAAGCAAAATTTAGTAGAGAACAAGTTGGATATAATTCATACAAACCTATGTGGTCCAACTCAAACAAGATCATACTATGGTGAAAGGTATTTCATTTTTTTTTTAATTATTATACTAGGATAATGTGGGTTGCATTCTTGAAAGATAAGTTAGAAGCTTTGAGAAGTTTAAAATATTCAAAGCTAAGGTTGAGAATGAATCTAGACTAAAGATAAAATATTTGAGATCAGATAGAGGAGGAGAATTCACCTCTGACAAATTCTATGCATACTGCAAAGAACATGGCATAAAAAGACAATTAAGTGCACCTAGAACCCCTCAATAGAATAGAATTGCAGAGAGAAGGAATAGAATCATTCTTTATACAATGTGCACCATTATGATAGAAGGAAAAGTTGCATACACCTATTGGAGAGATGCAGTCAATATATCAGTTTATACCATCAATAGAATTCAATTGAGGCCAGGCACTGACAAAACACCATATGAGCTATGGTTTGGTAATGTTCCCACAGTAAAATAATTCAAAATCTTTGGAAGCAAGTGCTACATCAAGAGGGATGAAGCAGTAGGAAAGTTTGATGCAAGAAGTGATGAAGGTATTTTTCTTGGTTACTCTACTAAAAGTAAAGCTTATAGATGTTTCAATTTAAGCTTGAAAAAGATCATTGAAAGTGCTCATGTAAACATTGATGAAAATTTTATGATTCAAGAAAGATTTCATGATTACTCACCCATGATTGAAGAACCTAGACCCTCTACTAGTGAGACAATTATTGAAGAAATGTTTAACAGTATTGATGTGTTATTCAATGACCCTGAGACAAGTGAATAAAATACTCCTAAGGATGATGAATCAACATCACCTAAAGTTCTAAAGTTTACATCAAGAAATCATTCCAAGGTAGACATCATTGGAGATCAGAGAAGCAAAGTCTTAACAAGATCACAAGTAAAGAACTTAGCTAGCAGTGAAGCGGTATGTATACTATCTCAAATTGAACCTTTAAGTATTGAAGATGCTTGTAATGATTTAGATTGGCATGATGCTATGAAAGAACTTGATCAAATTATTAAGAATGACACTTGGGAACTGGTCCCAAGACCTAGTGATAAGAATGTGATTGGAACAAAGTGGATAGTCAGAAATAAGATGAATGAAGATGGTATAGTAGTAAGAAACAAAGCAAGATTAGTATGTAAAAGATATGCGCAAAGAGAAGGCATTGATTATTTAGACACATTTTCTCCTATGAGTAGATTAGAAGCTATTAAGTTGTTTTTAGCCTATGCTACAGTTAAAAAATTCAAAGTTTATCAGATGGATGTCAAGTCAGCTTTCCTGAATGGAGACTTAAAAGAAGTATACATTGAGCAGCCAGAAGGATTCACCTTATCAGACAGACCTGATATGGTATGTAGATTAAAGAAGGCCCTCTATAGACTTAAGCAAGCCCCTAGAGCATGGTATGAGAGACTAGATGGATACTTAACAAAGATTAGATTCAAGAAAGGAGCAGCAGATTGTAATCTATTCATTATAAAGACATCTGAAGGTTTACTACTTGTAGCTATATTTGTTGATGACAATATCTTTGGAGGTAATGACAAAAACAATGCTGAATTTTCCAAAGAAATGCAGAATGAGTTTGAGATGAGTATGATTGGTCCTATCAAGTACTTTTTGGGACTAAATGTGCAGTAGATAGAAAAAGAGATTTTCATAAATCAATCAAAGTATGTAAAAGAGATACTGAAGAAATTAAAAATGGATGATTGCAAGCCAATAGGAACTCCTATGATCATTGGATACAAGCTTACAAAAGAAGATGACTCACTAGTAGTAGATATAATATTGTATAAGTCTATGATTGGTAAACTCATATATCTTACTCAGACTAGACCTGATATTTCCAATGCAGTTGGCATAGTTGGAAGATTTGCAGCAAAGCCTAAACAAAGTCACCTCATGGCAGTAAAGAGAATATTCAAATACTTGTAGGGCACTATAGATTATGGTCTATGGTATCCTAATTTAGAAAATGTTGAGCTTCATGTGTACACTGATGCAGATTGGGTAGGATGTGTTGATGACAAAAAGAGTACTTCAAGTGGAGCAATGTTTCTTGGTGATACACTTGTCACTTGGACAAGCAAGAAACAAAATTGTATTTCTCAGTCAACAGCAAAAGTGGAGTATGTTGTAGCAGCCTTGAATTGTTCTACAATTGTTTGGATCAAATAGATGATAAAAGATTTTGGAATTTAGATTGATTATCCTATTGTTATTCACTGCGATAACACTAGCACTATCAATATGTCAAAGAACCTTGTGATGCATGCAAAGACAAAGCACATTGAGATCAAGTATCACTTCCTAAGAGAGGAAGTGGTAGAGAAAGAAGTCAAGTTTGACTATGTGAGTACTAAAGATCAATTGGTAGATATATTCACAAAGCCCTTGCCTAAGGATACTTTTGAGTATCTCAGGGAGAAGTTGGGAATCATTCCCTTCCCTGATTCTGCTTAGAAAAAGAAGGAAAGGGATCAGCCCTCAGGGACTGGTGGAAGGTTGACTACTCTACCTCAGGAGTAGAACTAGTGCTTAAAATGAATGGCACCCTTTTCCATTGATGTCAAAGGGGGAGTATATATAGAGTCATGAAAAATAGAAGTAAAAAGAGCAGTAATATACTAAGGAGGAGCAACATTCAGTTGTGACAGTAGTATAGTTGAGGAAATGGAGAATATTAGAAAATATTGCAGTAGATGGAGGATTCATCTTTGGGGGAGTTTTGAAGAGGAAATGGAGAATGTTATAAAATAAATGTTCATTTGGGTTGGTGGTGGTTTTTCATTCCACATGTTTCCATCAATGCCAAAGAGGGAGATTGTTGGAGATTTGCCAGCAGGCCAGTACCGACTGTATGTTTGTCATTGATGACAACATATGGAAAGTAGCATGCATAGAAGTCTTATATAGTAAGCTCTCTGTATATGTAGCATGGACATCATATTAGCATGATATCATGGGCGCAGAGGTTAACTGTTAGTACAGACAGTTATATAGTAGTTGGTGTCAGCAGTGTTCTTGACAGAGTAAGAGACATTGTTCTATGTATGGTTATCCGTACAGTTATCATAGATCCTTGAGCGCTTGGATATATGTTGAAGACATGTTAGTGATGTTTTAGTTATGGACGCATAGTCTGATGATGAATGCAAGTGAAGTTATGCAGTCACTATTCACTAGTAGCAATTTGATGTGTTTATTCAGAAGAGCCAAAAGAGATTTTATTGGTTCTTGAGTTGCGCCTATCTTGAGGGTATGCACCCTTGGAGTTAATCTTGGAGAATTTTTATTGATTTTCAGTTAAGAGCACATAAGTTAATTCAACTTACAGAGAAATTTCCAATTGTTTTGGTAGAGCCGATAGTGTGTAGCGTGCATCTACATTTATTTTATTAGACAGGTCCCAAATTGTGTTGTGTGCATAATAGAACTGACATAATGTTTGTTAGAGTTTATAATGGTCTCTCTAATATGATTTCAAGGTGGTTCTAATAGGTCGACTTGATTATATCATTTAGAGGAAAGATATTTATAGGTAGTCATTTGTGATTGCTTGTGTGTGGTTCATGGTTGATTAATCAGAGTAGAGCAGAGTGTGCAAAGTGTTGAGCCATCAGAAGAAGGTCTATGTGACCAAGTAAAGTACTTGTGCTATTCATTGGAACTGATCTAGATAGAAGGTTAAAGCGTAGTTCACCAAGATCCAAATATAGTGTGTATCTGTTATTGAGAAGGTTGTAGCCTTCGCCCATTTGAGCAGTGAGCTCTTGGACAGTGCGTCCTCTCCCCTAATATGGAAAATTGTAAAAGACTCCTAATAGGGTCCAAACCTTGACCAGGTCTATTGTACTTAATATATTGTAAAGCTACTCCTAACAGGGTAAAGGATCTTGTAACAAGGATCATTATACACTAGTATAGAATATTAGTGGGTATCAAGTCCCACCAGGGTTTTTACCTATTTGGGTTTCCCCGTAACCAAAATATTAGTATTGTGTTCAAGTGTTCTTTCATTATGTTTATGCTTTATGTTTAAGTATACTTAATTGGATAAAGAATTGAATCTTGTAGATAATTGATTCACCCCCCCCCCCTCTCAGTTATCTCTTGGGACTATTCCTAACAGTACCACATAGTGAATATCACCACCAAAATAAATAAAGAGAGATCAAACACTTCACATAATATATGTTGTTTTATAAAAATTTATTAAGACTAAATATACTGTTTTATGAGCTCAGTGTTTGAGCACCTCGTATCCCTATTTGATTGGTCAGTGCTCTGTTTGTTATATTGATGCTATTAGATCAAATAGGGACATTAGTAATAAAATAATACACTTACTGTTTTGAATTTGAGCTCATAAAATAATACACTTACTATTTTGAATTGTCAAATGACCAATGAGTGATAATTTCAAAAGTGTATCATAGTTAAAGGCATGTGAATTCATATTGTACTTAATCTGAATGCCACTGTGTAATGTTTTTACTTACGATATTTTGAGACCCCTGTCCATTTTAAACTAACCTATGACTTCAAAGGAGGAATTATGAAATATAGTTGTAGGTAGTTGTAGGAATTATGAAATATAGTCTCCATTTTAAAATTTTAAGAAACTTTTACATCTTTTCATCAAATGACCCAAAAATATTAAGAATCATCATATATGGTTGCTAATAGCCAACTTTCAGAAGAATATGAATGAATGCAAACATACATAAAGTGAATGAACATAAATAATGAAGGTACCAAACATTGCCTAAAGTAATGAAGTGTTGACCTAGGGTTCAATCTAGTATGCTCTTGTATGATCCAAAACCTGAAAGGAAGAAAAATATGGGGTTAGATCCAAAGGATCTAAGCAATGTCTAGCACCCTATTTGATGCAGGAGCATCCTGGGTGTAAGAGAAATCTTGCATCACCCAAAAATATTTCTATTTTTGTATTCAATAAGGGTTGTCTTGTGCAGAGTTGCTATTTGTGGAAACTTGCTATTTTTAGTAAGTTGGTCTTACAATCTCGGAATGTCTGATTTTACATATGGAGGTTCATCTCAGTCATATCAGCCTGCCAGCAAAGTTTCATGGCTAGATCAAGTGTAGTTTTGAAGATATTGAAGATTTTTGGTATTGGCAGCAGGGTACAGAAACTTCAAACTCAGTTTTGAAGGCTTTAGAGGCCCCGGATGAGGTCGAAAAATTGGGTGATGGGCGCTTTGTGTAGGTCAAGCCTGTAGAGCACTTCGTGGCATTTCCAAAATGGGGCTATAATAGCCAATCGGGTCAACGGGCGATGACTTATGGTCTTCAGAAGTTGGGTCACCTGAAATGAAGGAAAATAATTTTTCTTCAAAATTTCTGTTTGGGTTTCAAAACTCATTTTGAGCCGACTTTGATGTAATAAATTGTAAAATAAAATAATTCTAAGTTTGGTCAGCCCTAAGGGCTAAATTTCTAGAACCTTCTCAGGCCGTGGAAATTGCCTATATAAAGAAGACTCGTAGTGTTGTCTAGGGCAGTTCTGGGTAGTAGATCTGGGTATTGATTCGAGGCTTCATCCTACAGAATATTGTAAAGGAATGCCCATGTGGCTTTGCATATTGTAAATCTAAAAGTTTGTAATTCCACATTTGTGGAGATAATAAGAAGCCAATTTTCTGTTCTTGCATATTATTGTTGTTGTTTCTCTATTTCTGTTATGTGCTTGTGGTATTAAGGGAAGCACCCTTCATCAAGTGGTATCAAAGCAGGAGTTCTTGAGTGTGTAAATAGATCACCGACTATGAGGCAGTTTGCACCAGGACCATGGTTAGGGTTTTAGGATGCATCGTGAAAATGCCTCCATGAAGAGAACATGGCGGAAGAGCCGGTGTTGTGACACTTGAGGTTAGAGAGCTGTAAAGACAAGTGCGAGCATTGCAAGAAGAGATTCACAAAGGAATGAATCTTAATGTTAGAGATGAAAATGAGGATGAAGCCGAAGAAGAATATCAAGAAGGAGAAGCTGAAATTGTGAACCAGGAGGAAGAAAGACTTTTTTGGGCAATTTCCAAGATTGGGAAAAGACCTAAGATTGAGGTTCCTACATTTTCTAAAAATCTTAACCCAGAGGAATTGATCAACTGGATCAATGAATGTGAGGAATATTTTGAGTATGAAGATGTTGAGGATCCTGATAGGGTCAAATTTGCGAAGGCCAGACTGAAAGGTCCTGCGAAGATCTGGTGGCAAAAAATTCAATTGGAGCGAAATAGAAGAGGGAAAGATAAAATCACAAGATGGGATTGGATGGTGGATAAATTGAAGCGACAATTCATTCCAGTTGATTATGAACTTGACCTACTAAATAAAATTTAAAGTTTGAAGCAAGCAGGAAGATCTGTTCAGGAGTATACAGAGGAGTTCTATCGACTCTTCATCAGAACAGGCCATGCAGAAGTTGATAAGGAGAAAGTTGCCCGATACCTTAATGGGTTAAGGCCAAGCATTCAGGAGGAGTTGAATCTGGTTCGAATGAACAGTATTGAGGAGGCATACCAGTTTGCCCTAAAAGTAGAAGAAAAGTTGAACAAGAAGTTTGAGAGAAAACAAAATGGAAGAGGTTGTGGTGGAAGATCTAGCGGACGGTCATATGGTGGCCGAAATGAAGATCCGAAAAAGAAGGATGAGGCCAGTAGCAGTCAGAATCAAAGAGAAAATAATTCTAATCATTTTCAGGATCAGAGTAAAAGAGATTAGAGAGGAAGAGGAAGAGGACAAGGATCTAGAAGAGGAGGCTTCCATGGAACGTGTTTTCACTATGGAAAAGAAGGTCACAGGGCATTTGAATGTCCTCAGCGCCAAGGCAGAACAGACAAGAGAAATGAAGGCCAGGCCAGAGTTGCACATGTAGATGAAGATGCTAGATCATCAAATTCTGAAGATGCTAAAAGAGGAGAAACACTAATTAACAGAAGTCTTGCTGAGTGGTGAGAATGAACCTAAAAAAAGGAGCCTGTTTCACACTAGATGCAAGTGTGAGGGTAAATGCTATGATGTGATTATCAATAGTGGAAGCACTGACAATTTGGTGTCAGAAGAGATGGTGACAAAGTTGAAGCTCAAGAGACAGAAACACCCACATCCATATCAAATTGCCTGGGTACAGGATGACCACAAGGTCATGGTCAGTAAACAGTGCCTGGTAAAGTTCAAGATTGACAGGTACCAAGATGAGGTACTATGTGATATCATCTCTATAGATGCATGTCATATGTTGTTGGGAAGACCGTGGCAGTTTGATAGATGTGTTGTACACGATGGTCATGTGAATACCTATTCCTTGACAAAGAATGGAGTGTGACATAAGCTAAAGCCATTGAAGGAGACCGAACAAAAGGTATGTGGTAATGCAAGAATAACATTTGTTGATGGAAGAAAATTTCTAGATGGTATGAGGCATGAGCATGTGTGTTTTGCTTTAATTCCAAAAGTTGGTGAAGAAGAAGTAGAGGATGTACTTATAGAGGTTGCAGATCTGTTGAATGAGTTTTAGGATATTGTATCTGATAATGTACCTGATGGATTACCACCGGTAAGGAAGATCAGTCATCAGATGGATTTGATTCCAGGAGCCAGTTTGCCAAACAAGGCAGCACACAGAATGACACCAGTAGAAAGTGAAGAGTTGAACAGACAAGTACATGAATTATTGCAGAAGGGGTTGATTCAAGAGAGTCTGAGTCCCTGTGTTGTACCAGCAGTATTAGCACCAAAGAAGAATGGAGAGTGGAGGATGTGTATAGATTCTAGAGAAATAAACAAGATCATAATCAAGTATAAGTTTCCATTGCCACGAATGGATGATATTATAGATTGTTTGAGTGGGGCTGTGTATTTCTCAAAGATAGATCTAAAGAGTGGATATCACCAGATTCAGATCAGAGAAGGAGATGAATGGAAGACTTCCTTCAAGACAAAGGAAGGACTGTATGAGTGGTTAGTCATGCCTTTTGGGCTAACAAATGCACCGAGCACTTTCATGCTGCTCATGAATGAGGTTCTGAAATAATTTCTAGGTAAGTTTGTCATTGTTTACCTAGATGATATTTTGATTTTTAGCAAGACATTGGAGGAACATATGATGCATATTTGTATGGTGTTTGAGAAGTTGAGAGATGAGAAATTGTTGATTAATTTGAAGAAGTGCAGTTTTGTGAAGAAAGAGTTAGTGTATTTGGGATTTGTAGTTTCAGCAGAAGGTCTAAAAATGGACCCAGAGAAGGTACAGGCTATCCTTGAATGGCCTACTCCAAGGAGTGCTGCTGAGGTAAGATCTTTTCATGGTTTTTCTAGCTTTTACAAAAAGTTTATCAGAAATTTTAGCAGTATTTGTGGACCCTTGACTGAAACAATGAGAGGGGATAGAAAAGAGTTTAAGTGGACTAATGGGACAGAAAAGAGTTTTCAATTGTTGAAACAAAAAGTTACAGAACAACCTGTTTTAGCACTTCCATATTTTAATAAGGTGTTTCAAGTAGATTGTGATGCTAGTGGTACTGCAATAGGAGCTGTCATGAGCCAAGAAGGTAAACCTGTTGCTTATTTCAGTGAGAAGTTAAATGATGCCAAGAGAAAATATTCTGTCTATGATCAAGAATCTTATGCTATAGTTCAGGCATTAAAGAAGTGAAGATATTATCTGCTTCCTAAGGACTTTGTTTTGTATACTGATCATCAAGCTTTGCAATATTTGAATAGTCAAGGAAAGTTGAATCAGAGGCATTTGAAATGGGTTGAGTTTTTGCAGAGTTATACATTTGTTTTGAAACACAGGAGTGGAAAGTCTAATAGGGTTGCGGATGCTCTTAGCAAAAGGCAACTATTGCTGACAGAGATGCAGATTGAAGTGGTTGGGTTCAAGGAACTCAAGAATTTATATCCAGAGGATCCTAATTTTGGTGAAGCTTGGGAAGCTTGTATAGAACCTATTACTCTAGACAGGATGAAATGGCTGGATTTTATCATCCAAGATGATATGCTATTCAGAGGGAGTTAGTTGTGCATTCCATGAAGTTCTATGAGGGAAAATCTCATCAAGGAGAAGCATAGTGGTGGATTCGCTGGACATTTTGGTCGTGATAAAACCTTTGCTTTGGTTGGTGAGAATTATTATTGGCCACAATTCCAGCAAGATGTGAAGAAGTTTGTACAGAGTTGCAAAGTATGTCAGATGGCGAAGGGAGTGAAGCAGAATATAGGGTTATATCAGCCATTACCTGTACCAGAGAAGCTTTGGGAGGATATTAGTATGGACTTTGTTCTTGGTTTACTGAGGACACAGTGGGGACATGATTCAATTTTTGTAGTAGTTGACAGATTTTTGAAGATGGCACATTTCATTCCCTGCAAGAAAACTAATGATGTTGTTCATGTAGCAGAATTGTTTTTCAAAGAAGTGGTGAGACTACATGGTTTGCCAAAGACCATAGTTTCAGATTGAGATACTAAGTTTGTTGGATATTTTTGGCAGACATTGTGGAAGAATTTGAAGATAGATTTGAAGTTCAGTTCATCACATCATCCACAAACTGACGGACAGACAGAGGTGGTGAATAGAAGTTTGGGAAATCTGTTGAGATGTTTGGTTGGAGATAAGCCAACAGGATGGGATTTGATTTTACCACAGGCAAAATTTGCATACAATAATTCTGTCAATAGGAACACTGGTAAATCACCATTTTAGATTGTATATGGAAGTAGTCCAAGAAATGCATCTGAATTGAGAAAGATAGATAAAGGAGAAATAAGCAGTGCTGAAGCTGAGGATTTTGCAGAACATTTGAAGAACATCCATGAGGAGGTGAGGAAGAATATTACCAAGATGAATGCACAGTATAAGACTAAGGTAGATGAGAA
The DNA here is from genome assembly GCA_027943335.1 of Chamaecyparis obtusa. Lineage (NCBI taxonomy): Eukaryota > Viridiplantae > Streptophyta > Pinopsida > Cupressales > Cupressaceae > Chamaecyparis > Chamaecyparis obtusa. The sequence continues at coordinate 908,191 of BSBK01004658.1, forward strand.
AAGGAGGCATAAGGAATTTTAGGTTGGGGATGAAGTCATGGTTCATTTGTGGAAGGAGTGATTTCCGGTTAGTACATATAACAAGTTGAAAATGAAGAAGTTTGGACCATGTAAGATACTGAAGAAGCATGATTCAGGAAATGCATATGAGGTAGGATTGCCTAATGAGCTGAATATTTCACCAGTGTTTAACATTTCAGATTTGACAGAGTAGCATGAAGGAGGTGTTGAAGATGAGGTTGTAGTAGCACAATGGAGTATTCCAGTGACCAGTTTAGATATCAAGGAGAGTGAAGACATACTGGACAGTCGTGTTGGCAGAAGCACAAGGAACAGGACATATGAAGAGTATTTGGTCAAATGGAAAGGATAACCTGTTGAAGATTCATCATGGCTAACAAAGGAGGAGGTTAACCGTCTTGGTTTTCCTCTACACACCTGAGTCGTGACAGGGTCACTTCTCAAATTACCCCGGATGTCTAATGCAGGAGCATCCTGGGTGTAAGAGCAATCTTGCATCACCCAAAAATATTTCTATTTTTGTATTCAATAAGGGCTATCTTGTGCAGAGTTGCTATTTGTGGAAACTTTCTATTTTTAGTAAGTTGGTCTTACGATCTCGGAATGTCAGATTTTACATATGGAGGTTCATCTCAGTCATATCAGCCTGCCAGCAAACTTTCATGGCTAGATCAGGTGTAGTTTTGAAGATATTGAAGATTTTTGGTATTGGCAGTAGGGTACAGAAACTTCAAACTCAGTTTTGAAGGCTTTAGAGGCCCCGAATGAGGTCGAAAAATTGGGTGATGGGTGCTTTGCACAAGTGAAGCCTATAGAGTGCTTCGTGGCATTTCCAGAATGGGGTTATAATAGCCAATCAGGTCAACGGGCGATGATTTATGGTCTTCAAAAGTTGGGTCACCTGAAATGGCAGAAAATAATTTTTCTTCAAAATTTTTGTTTGGGTTTCAAAACTCATTTTGAGCCGACTTTGATGTAATAAATTGTAAAATAAAATAATTCTAAGTTTGGTCGGCCCTAAGGGCTAAATTTCTAGAACCTTCTCGGGCGGTGGAAATTGCCTATATAAAGAAGGCCCGTAGTGTTGTCTAGGGCAGTTCTGGGTAGTAGATCTGGGTATTGATTCGAGGCTTTGTCCTACAGAATATTGTAAAGGAATGCCCATGTGGCTTTGCATATTGTAATTCTGAAAGTTTGTAATTCCACATTTGTGGAGATAATAAGAAGCCAATTTTCTGTTCTTGCATATTATTGTTGTTGTTTCTCTATTTTTTTTATGTGCTTGTGGTATTAAGGGAAGCACCCTTCATCACTATTACTGATCTTCATCTACAATTATGCATGTGCATAGTCAATGCATCTACAGCCTCAACAACATGGTGGCATTGATCCAATAACAGAAAATACATTACAAATGCCAAGCTCATGGTCTCAATGAAATAAACAGTGTATAAAACAATATATGTTGCACAACAATAGCAAGCATGCAATGACAACAATAACATTGCATGATGTCTGAGCTCAAATTCAAAACAGTAAGTGTATTAATGTATGATCTAATAACAACAACCTCATCGATCATTACCTTTGACTCCTCCATCATTATAGAAGAGATAACTACCTACAACTATATTTCATAATTCCTCCTTTGAAGTCATAGGTTAGTTTAACTATTGGACAATGAGCTGATAGGAGTTTTGAATAAATTTGAATAAAAACTAAGAGTATTGAATTTTATTTGTTCCTCTTGTGATTTCAGGGGAGAAGAAGGCCAAGACCTTTTTAGCGGATCAGGGTGGTCTATATAGCTTGTAAGTTTATAGGTTTGCACTTTTTTTGTTTGAGGCTTAATTATACAATATTTATACAATTACTTTTGATGAAATATTTATGTGAAGAATAAAAACAAAATGGTGAATGAGTGTATTTGACAAAGATAAACATGACACATTTTTTTGGGCTGATTGGGTTGGCCTGGTACCATTTACATGGCCTAGCCAGATATTAAACAGTGAGCTCATGGACAATGCCAGTATTAAACAGTGAGCTCATGAACAATGTATGATGCCCCAACTTGCGGCCCGCAAGCCATCAAGACATATCCTTATGAAATGATCATAAACAGGGAGTACCACATAGTGAATATCAATAGCAAAACAAATAAAGAGAGATCAAACACTTCACACAATGCCTTGAAGGTAATAGAAATGATGCCCTAGCTCTCAAAGCTTGCAGGTCATCAAGCATTCCAAATGAAAAGATGTAAACAATGCCAGTATTAAAAAATGAGCTCATGAATAATTTATGATGCCCTAGCTTGCAACCTACGAGCCATCAAGACATTTCCTCATGAAATGATCATAAACAAGGAGTACCACATAGTGAATATCAATAGCAAAACAAATAAAGAGAGATCAAACACTTCACACAATGCCTTTAAGGTAATAGCAATGATGCCCTAGCTTCATGGGTCATCAAGCATTCCAAATGAAAAGATGTAAACAATGCCAGTATTCAATAGTGAGCTCATAAACAATGTATGATGCCCTAGCTTGCATCCCGCGAGCCATATAGACATTTCATCATGAAATGATCATAAACAGGGAGTACCACGTAGTGAATATCAATAGAAAAACAAATAAAGAGAGATCAAACACTTCACATAATGCCTTCAAGGTAATAGAAAAAATGTCATAGCTCTCAAAGCTCGTGGGTCATCAAGCATTCTAAATGCAAAGATGTAAATAATGCTAGTATTAACATTCATATTTTGCCATTAAATTAACAAATGCCATCAAAATGAAATTGAGTTAATGAGAAGACAAAGCTAGAATGCCTACCTCAAGTGTTAGTGCCCTCTTCCCACATGGTGCTGACCTCTTCACGAATGCCAAACTCAAATGCCCTCTTTGCACCACGCAAAAGTGCAGTGTCATCTTCCCGATAGCTCTTTAAATTCACAAATTACAAATGACACTTTCTTTTTCTTTTTCTTTTGTTTATAACAAAATGGGTGTCACAATTATGATGTCATCTTCGCTATTATGACACCATCAGGGGCACTTGCAAAAAAAACACAAATTATAGTGGCACTACAAATTGGCATCGAAATTCAACCCCAAATGTTGTAGTGTAACGTATATTATTTAAGTTGATGTTGCATGAATTTATCGACTCTACGCACTTGTATACTACAAGAATGGCCATAAAGAATCATCTCCTCCCATGGCCTACATTACTCAAGCCACGAGAGGGGATGCTTCTTTATGGTTGTGCTCAATGTATACAAGTGTGCGAAGCAGATAAATTCTTTCACCATCAAATTAAAATAATATACGTTATACATGAAAATATCATCCCTTAAATTCTTTCAAATCACCGCATTTGATGAGCTAACAAAATGTAAAATGTTTTATCAATATATAGACCAAAGACGGAGACCAACTATGATGGTCTCTTGAGCTCTGCTATCTTTAGTCCTACCTACTCGGTAAGGGTTGGAAGACTTATACCTGTCGATCGTTTAGAATAATCATTGCCTTGCCTTTATGTACACTACATAGTATCCAATGTAAGAGAAGGTAGAAAATATGAATGGAAAAAAGAAATGAAAGATACAATAAAATTATCTTGTTGTTTACCTTCTCATAATTGATCCTAGTCTTACAAAAGTAATTTTATATGATCACTAGCACATTTCATGCATGGATGAGAAACAGTATCAAAAGTTTCTAGATTCTGAGAAGAGGTATGAGTGGAGGCCAAAAAAGGGATATTTGTGAAGGTTTTATAGATGTAGTACTGAATCATCATCTCTGCACTAGTACTCAATCTAGAAACCCTCTCTAGAAAATATCCACATCTAGCAAATCTCCAGAAAAATCCCTTCTAGTCTCCACTCCATATACGTCTTCTCAGTATCTAAAAACTCTCCATCATTGATTCCCGTCATTTTTCACCATCTACATGGACTAAGACCTTAAATTATTGAGCTTCTCTTTGTTTCGATAATAGTTTAACAATCTCTACTTAATAGGGCCAACCACATGAAGGTGGAAGCTCATCTAGCCCCTCCTAGGAACCTCTTATGACCCTTTACAGCATTTTAAGACCTCTAAGATGTATATTCTTAGGGGTCGTAAAGGGTCATAAGGGGTCCTGGGACACAACAGCTGAGAAACATAAATGTAGGCATCATGGTCACAAGTTTTTGGAGACAACATAATTGAGTGGTATACCCAAACAATGTAAAGAAATCACTATTCCTCTGGAACCAGAGGAGTAATAGTTGTTTTACATCATCTGGGTATATAACTCAATTATGTTGTCTCCAAAAAATTGTGACCATGATGCCTACATTTATGTTTCTCAGCTGTTGTGATATCTACATTTATGTTTCTCAGCTGTCATATTTATGTGCATGTTTTTTATGTGTTTGGGAAGACATATTTCTAGCCCGGGCCTGGATCCTATGGCAATTAGCTTCATAAAAATGAAGTAGATGACAAATGAGAAATTATCTTCCCAAGAGAAATCCCATAAATGAACTGCATTTATTTGTAGTTCATTACTTTTTACAATACATCAAGCTAATGCAATTTAGTTTCTTGTCCTTTGGTTTACTAGTTTAATCCAGTTTAACAATGGTTTGTTTCATGTTTGAATGTACCATTGAATGAAGCTTGGCTATATTAAGTACAATCTTAAGACTCATAACTCTTCAAATTCTCTTGTTTCCTTCAGACCTCCAGACATGTGTACTATGAGATTTCCTACAAAAAATGGACTTGTGATGATTTTCACAATAGTACATGTGTTGGAGGAAATCTCTCAATACTACTTATGCAAATCTGAATGTTCATCACCTGTGCATATAAGAGTTGATCATAGAAGGTATATGCACAGCTAAAAAACATGCATATTTGACGAAGCAATACTGGGAGCTAGACCCAACAACAAATAGATTTGTGGTGATTTTCACAATAGTACACGTGTTGCTGGGTAAGCTCCCAGTAGTGCTCAGGAAAATTTGCATGTTCATCACCTGTACATATGAAGTGGCTCTAATGGCAGATACAATCACTAAATTATGCATACTCCTTATTTTGTTTTGGGTCGATATTGTCAGACATGGTCTTTCTTGAATGGAATGACTCGTTACATGTACATTGACTAGAATGTTGGTGGAAGAAGGATGATTTGTTTGCAACCTGCAAATACAGACATTGAACAACTATTTTTTCATCTCTAATTTTCTCAACACAAAGGGAGATTTATAATAGCCATAGAAACATGATTATTTTAAAATAGAATACACCAAGGAGTACCATCATAAATATTGACCATTTACAATCATGAATAGTTAACCTAAATCAAATAGCTCATTTTTTTATCAGCATGTGTAGTCTCTGTGTATATGAAAAATGAATGAAATATCAAGGTGACATAAAATAGTGAACAAAAATTCAAATACAAGGCCTAATTTATCAAGAGCAACAAACATTAGGATGAAAGAAAAATAATTAAGACTATAGAAATATCATTAGGACTATAGAAAAATCATTAAGACTAGAAAATCAAGTTCTAGAAAAATCATTACGACTATAGAAAAATCATTTAGACTAGAAAATCAAGTTCTAGAAATGGACGATTCTAATGCTTTGCCATTACAACAATTGAGCATTCATCATTTGGTATTTCTTGGCATATTCCATTTAAGTTTTTTAGCTGTTGTGTTTATGTGCATGTTCTTTATGTGTTTGGCTTCTCTCCCTCGCAAGGGATATGTCGATAGGTAATTGATTTGAAAGCATAATGATTTGACAATCTTTTTTCAGGATAGTTGCAATCATCCTACCAACCTTAATTAGCAACATTTGTGATAAATGTCAAGTACTTATAATCAGTATGCCCAACAAACAAAGACTTAGTAGTAAAAGCATAAGGTTGCACATCCACATCCGCCCTAGTAAGTATTAGAGCCTTTCAAATTTGTAAAGAAAACAAACTTTTCAAATCAAATTAATATTTAATTAAAACCTATGTTCTTCATCAGGTTCTTAAAGATTAAAACATGAAATAAAAAGAAGATGCAATGAAGATGACATGTGCCTTGTAGTGAGGACATTCAAGAGAGGTTTGATGAGTATTCAGATTTCTCAAAGATTGATTTTGAATCAGCAATTGGTGAAGAACATGAAGTGGTGTGTGGTGAATCTGAAGATGAGGAAAATCTAAATTTAGTGGTGTGTGGTGAATATGAAGATGGAAGAAAAAAGGAGTCCCAAGTTTTGAATTTGGACAGTAGAGGCTCCTTTCCTCATTCTTAAAAGTCTACAAATTTGACACATGGATTAATCAATAAAGAAGAGGCATCTAGCATTGGCATTCAACATATAAAGGTTGGGCCTAACCATTGCACAAAAAATGTGCTTGTATCCATTTAAATTTTTCACCAGGGTATGACCATAATTCTAAGTTCATAACAGTGACATAACTCCACTACCTCAAGATATGGAAGCCTTTGGTCAAGAAGAGAACAATGATTTACATCCTATATTTGAGGGTACACATGGTGCAAGCATGGGACATGATGGGAATGATACAACTCATCATAATTAATAAAAGAACTCTTGCCAACATTAGGGTACCCACAGATCAAAATAGTCTTGGTATTTGGGTCAATAGACAACAACCTTTCCATATGTTGCCTCACCTATTTGAGCTAAGCCAAACTCGGTCCAATTCTCTTAACAATGGTACACATCTGTCCAAGTGCAGAAACATTCAAATATTTGTAGCAGTAAAGAGAATCCCCATATTTTATCAGCCTAACATAGTCTTTGGCCACTTTGGCAATGAGAACCTCAAAATAGAGAAAAGAAACTTAGTAAAACTAGTCTATGCCGCTGTTTGTGAGGGTACAGTCATGATAAGTGCCTCTCAAACCTCTCCAAACATGTAAGATTGTCTTTAAATACTTTATTGATCTCTTCTAAACATTAACCAAATTAAACCTACATTTGAATCCACAGACAATAACCCAAAATGAAGGGTTTTGTATCCTTTAATGAATCTCAATCACTAGTAACACATGGGCAGTAAAACCAGTAGTCTCCAAAGCATTCAATAAGTGAATATGAATGTTTGAAAACTTTCCTCTCAACTTCCCCAACCACTCCTAATCAGTTAGAGGGATTAGTTGAGTGTTTAGACACTAAAACTTCTCATGCAACTCCCAAAATTTCACATACAAAATAAAACTAAATCCATTTATGAATTAAATCCAGTATGCCAAAGGACTAGTCCCAACAATTCTTAAACATACTTTAACTGATATGATGAATTATTAATAAAGGTCTAATATACAATGGTCTAATCTGCATTTATTTTGCCAATTACTAATTGATTAATCATATTATTACTATGCTTAATGTTCCATTTAAATGCATTTAACACAAAAAACAAATTTACAAAACTGAACTAATGGCATGTTTACAACAAAGGTGTAATAGAACTCCCAACAATTCTTAAACATACTTTATCTGATATGATGAATTCTTAAACAATTAAGGTTGGAGTTGACATAGTTATGACACACTTTTTTGTGTGGTACAAGGAAGATTTGGCTAGGTCAAATCTTCCTTCCTGCTAGTAGTCTACAAAATTAGACCTTTATTAACAATTCATCATATCAGATAAAGTATGTTTAAGAATTTTTGGGACTGTTCCTTTGGCGTTTATTAAACATAATAGAATTTTCAGCATATTATTATCATTATATTTCTTTGTTGTAAACATGCCATTGGTTCAGTTTTAATCTACTGGTGTCATGCCCTAGCCCATGCTTTATCTCCATTATTTGATGTTGTTGGTGCTTGTGCTCAAGGACGATTCACTATTTTGAAATGTTGACTTTGGTTATCAAATGGAAAAAATAGAAATTTTCAATCACATAGCATTTCATCATTGTATGAGTGGATTGTGTAGGAATAGTTAACATTAAACACGGAGAAAACTCCTCAACACATCTTGGAAACCATTGAATTCAATAATAAATGAAACCTAACACCAACACTATTACTTCCATTCACTTCTACCAAGAATAAAGCATTTAATCCATTCAACATTACATATATTCATTAGATAGTTACATTTCCTGACTTTGTACAGGAATAGTCACGACCAAAATGATCAAAAGTACTTTCACCCTTGCACAAGCTATTCCAAACTTCAAGTAAAATGAGAAATATGCTATATCAAATCATTCATATTCATAGTAACCATTCAAAGGATCATTTTGTCAATTAACCCTCTAACTGTACCCCTACGGTAGAGAAAGGAAACCTCAAAATAGAGAAAGGAAATTTAGTAAAACCAGTCTATGTCATTGTTTGTGAGGGTACAGTCATGATAAGTGCCTCTCAAACCTCTCCAAACATGTAATTTTTTCTTTAAATACTTTATTGATCTCTTCTAAACATTAACCAAATCAAACCTACATTTGAATCCACACACAATAACCCAAAATGAAGGGTTTTGTATCCTTTAATGAATCTCAGTCACTGGTAACGCATGGACAATAAAACTAGTAGTCTCCAAAGAATTCAATAAGTGAATATGAATGTTTGAAAACTTTCCTCTCAACTTCCCCAACCACTCCTAATCGGTTAGAGGGATTAGTTGAGTGTTTAGACACTAAAACTTCTCATGCAACTCCCAAAATTTAACATAAAAAATAAAATTAAATCCATTTATGAATTAAATCCAATATGCGAAAGGACTAGTCCTGACAATTCTTAAACATACTTTATTTGATATGATGAATTGTTAATAAAGGTCTAATATACAATGGTCATGCCAGTAATATCAACAAACGTGAATCCAAACATTTCAAAATAGTGAATCGATATCCTTGAGCACAAGCATTTTATTTGATCATATCAAATAAAGTATGTTTAAGAATTATTAGGACTAGTCCTTTGGCATACTAGATTTAATTCATAAATGTATTTAATTTTATTTTGTATGTGAAATTTTGGGAGTTGCATGAGAAGTTTTAGTGTCTAAACACACAACTAATCCCTCTAACCGATTAGGAGTGGTTGGGGAAGTTGAGAGGATAAAGCACGGGCTAGGGCACGACACCAGTAGAATGTGGTCATTTCCTTGAGCATTTATGATCAAATAAAAAGAAATGCATTTGAAATTTGTGGTCAAATATGATGCCAGAGGCTCAAAAGATGTTGCCTATCAAAGATACCAATCAAAGATGAAGAAATCAGATACCTTCTCTTGCACTCAACTTTCACGAAGGAAGATTTGATAGCCAAATCTTCCTTGTACCACACGAAGAACATGTCATTGGTTTAGTTTAGCATGTTATTATCATATCAGATGAAGTATGTTTAAGAATTATTGGTAAGGATAGGAATAGCGGAGATTCTAGAAATATCATAGAGGAAACAGAGCATAATACAACAGACTCGATTGTGAACACATTTACTCCACAAGCTTAAGTTAAAAAAGGAATAGATATATTAGTAATAAAAGTTAGTGTGGAAGAGAGGGATGAAAGACTAGAGAATGGGGAGGATTCATCCGCTTTAGCTAGGAAGATCAAGAAGATGGAGCAGGAGGACCATAATTTTAAGGGTGACATTATGGTAGAAGAAGTATTTAAAGATATTTACATGTCCCTTATCCATGAAATCATGACTATAGGTGATGAAGACCGTGTTGAGGATGAGGGGGGTCTTAATCAGGGAGGGGCATAAGATGAATTTGTCTTGAGAGATGGGGAAAGGATTTTGGAAAATAGAACAATCAAGAAAAATAAATCTAAGTCCAAAAAGATAAATACGGAAGGAAAGAGGACGAGAGCGAGAATAGAAAAGACCAGAGAAAGTTAAGATCTAGGAGAGACTTGTTCTCTCTTGGAAAGAAATGAAGCTCATAACATGGAATTTTAGGGGTTGCAATGCCCCTAACTAGAGACATTTAATCAAAAATGATTTTGAGACAAAACCTGATGTAGTATGTTTAATAGAAACTAAACTAGAACAAGAAGCAACAGAAAAGTTTTCAGGAGTTTGGAACAACATTTCAGAATTTGTAATGACCCTTGTTAGTTTGTAACCTTGGATCTCTCATTTCTAGTTATCATAGTTGTAATTCATATAGATCTATTTAGTATTTCAACTTAATTAAATGAAATGATAATTTAAAAAAAATTTATATTTCCTCTTATGATTATATTGAGGGTCCCATGTCCAACTTATTACCCTGTCCAACTTATTATTCTATATACAATTATAAATGTTTAATTTTGTATTATCAACATGAAGGGCCTTGCAGGCCTTAAGGGGAGCATTGCTAAAATGACATCAAAATTCCATTTTCCCCTTGAATTAGTGTTTGGATCTATGAAATCTCAAATACAGATATATTTAGACATGTTATGACTTTAGTAGTCACTGCATGGATCTACATTGTTGGATCTATGGTCATAGAAGATTTGTAGATCTTCTGGACTAAAATAACTTTATGGAGTTGCATAGATTTTTGTGTTTTATATAGTATAACTTGTGACACTTACATGATTTTGTCACCATTGCAATCAGAGAGCAGTTGTAAGAAGAGTATTGGAGCTAAATGAATGAAGTGATTGAAGTGTTGTGAGAAAATATCTTTATAAATTCAAAAGGTGAACCCTAGTTCTACAACATTGCAGTGAAGGTATTTGTGAAACCCTAGTTTAATCTCGCACAATTTAATTTCTAGAAGTGTGTTAAGAATGGAATCACCCAAGGTGTTTTATATTAAGGATATAACAAGGTATAATTTCAAAAGACACCCTCATAAGTCAAGTGATCCTGAAAGCGCATTCTCACATACGCTTCCTAGTGTACTTCATGTAGAAGATATTAGGGAATACATACATTGAAGGTATGAGGAGATAGGTTTATGAGAAATTTACAAGGACTTGGAAGAAATGTATGATTATGATGAATAGTTGAAGCTTGCAGAATTTCACGAGTTTGATGAAAATAAATGGATGGAGATTACACTAAGCCACTTCCATGACCAATTCTTTTGGCTTGGAGGTAATCTTATTAAGATCACTAGTGAAATGATTCATGATATCACTATATTGCCTAATAAGGGCTATAATCACCTAAAAATGGTCTAGCTAAACTAGATGCCCTAAATCTCAAATAAAATGATCAAATCAATCCCAAATCAAGCTAATTGTAATGCCAATGCTAATTGTAGTTCCTTATTTTTAATAAGATTCAATATAATAGCATGTGAATTAGTATTTAACTCAGAGATACATTACATCATAATTTTTTGTCACACAAATTCATTCCTTTATATGGGTTCCAACTATTTGTGTTGACTCTAGCAACCTCCCATGTATTGATAAATGTCTTGCTTAATTTATATTATCCAATCTCCTCTCATGAATAAATTATTAAATAGTCATTTCTTAGATTCTCTCAAATCGATTCTTCCTCCACATATTATCCCCCAATAGAATGAAATTGGTTTCCAATTTATATCTTTTGCGGTGAGAATGGGTGTAATTGAAGAGACATGTTTGTTCAACTTCATTCCTATTCATAGCATAGCCAGATTAGTTTATACAAATGATACTGATTAGTTTAATGCCTTATGTTATTAATTGTTGTCATTATCAATGCTCAACAATATTAATCACTATTAACTCTCGATATTGAGCATTAATCCATATTTGTCTACTTCTTACCAAACCGCCATTATTGATCATTACTATTAATATTAATCGGTAATGTTTGCTAAGTCCATTGATGTTCCTATTGTATTTCACCATGCATGATAAACATTGTATCTATATATTGGTTTAGTTGATTGGTCATCAATAAAGACTATTTCATTACTATCACATAAATGATCAGTATCAACTAATCATCCTTCCTCAATGTCATGACTTACTTGGATGAAGTTAATAATTAATTATTCTTCTCTATTGATAAACATATTTGGTCTAAGTAAACTTTATTCTTCGTGACAATGATAAGGATTATATTGTATTGTTTCTTCATGCTAGTAATCCTTCTATCATCTTTCTCTACAGATCTACTGTAATTTTATTTCTTTAAAGACTTCTCAAAATTGAAACACTTAATATTATATTATAATTTATTATTATCTACTTATTTATTTTTATAGTTTAATTTTATTTTATTATAAATCTTACTTCTGAGAAGGGACATGATAGAATCCATGAATGGTATGGGTAAGGTGACCTTCATTCTTGGTCATGACTTCAATGAAACATTGGATATAGATGATAAGAAAGGCAGCAAGGGGATGCAGGGCAAACCAGGAGAATGAAGGTCAGGGGTAGACATTGTATTGTGTATTTCCAAAATGTTTGGATGCAGGGCAGACCAGGAGAATGAAGGATCACTCACTGACTGCATGATAACCCAGTTTTGAAGGGTCACTAGTTGAGGGGGAAGTCAAGGTCTGGATGATTGGGCCATTGGAGGACCCTATTTCTTTGTATTAATTGCTATTCAAATTGGATGCATGGATTTCTTGTGAATTATTAGCTGCTATGTATCCTGCAACTGCATCCGTAAATTTGCATATACTTCTTTAGGGTTGTAAGCCACTTAGGGATCAAAATAGAGAAAATAAATCAAAATCATTCTTTTTCCTATTTCCTTTTAACAAAGTATCAACTATCAATGATACAATACATTTGATTCCCTAAGCTATCAATAAAAAATGGCACCTAGCTAGAAGCTCATGGGCTGTCCATTTGATAACCACAGTCAACATTTCAAAAAAAATTGATAACCAATAACATCAAATAATGGAGTTAAAGCATGGGCTACAACACGATGCCATTAGAATGCGGTCATTTCAGTGAGCATCTCAACAATATATAATGGCATCATTAAACGTGCCAGTAATATCAACAAATGTGAATCCAAACATTTCAAAATAGTGAATCTTGAGCACAAGCACCAATAACATCAACTAATAGAGATAAATCATTGGCTAGGGCATGACACCAGTAGAATGCAGTCATTTCAGAGAGCATTCATGATCAAATAAAATGCAATGCATTTGAAATTTGTGGTCGAATATGATGCCAGAGGGAGAATAGATGAAGAAATCACATACCTTCTCTCGCGCTCAACTTTCACTCATTGTCTCCTGCTCATTTTCTCTCCAATTGAAATAAAAATGATTTGGGCGTTTCACTTTTTTTTTCATCTATACCCCGAAATTGTTAGAATTTCAACGATCAATTTAAAACCCCTTGGAATACTAACACCATCAGGGGCCTATTATAAAAAAAAAAACCAAATTCATAATAAAAAATTACCCATCAGAAGTGTCTATCGAAATTTGGCCCAAAATGTAGTAGTGATTAAATTGCATTTTAGAAAAATTTGGTATGAATAATTTCAAAATAAATTTCTATTTAGAAGAGAACAATTATTTGTCAAATTAGTCAGGAAAAGAGAAATGACTCTTGGTTTTGGAGTTGTTGGGTGTTGATAATAAAAAAAACTCAACAGATTTAAAAGAATAATAGTTGAACATTTGCAAGAAGCATTGAACATTATTGATAGCACAATTTGAGGAGCTAATTTAAGTGTTGTACGTAGAGCATGATGACTACGATTTCTAATAGGAAGTTGTCACATAGAAAACAATTTCAAGAAATTCATGAATTAATGAATGTATCTAGAAGAATTATTCAAAGATATATTAGAAGGATAAATATGTTAGATGAAAACATTGAAAAGAATTGGGTAAAAATTTGTAGACTTCCTTCAAAAGATAAAATTTCTAAAGATGTAAAAACATAGGTCATTGAATATTCGACTAGCCACTCCCACATTTCTTCCAATAGAAGGGACACTATACAAATGAAATACGAAGAGACTGGTATGAAAAATTCACATCCAAAATATTTTTTAGATACAACACAAAGTAAATTGTTTGAAGCATTCAAGAAAGAATTTTCAAATGTGAAAATATGTCAGAGAATATTTGAGGGGTTGTGTCGTTGATTTGTATGCATAAATAAGGTACATGAAACTTGTTTTTGTCAAAATCATGTTGACTTTCATCCATACTTACAATCATATTAAAAAACTATGGCAGTACTTAATCCAAATATGGTCATCCCTAGAAGTATGACACAATTTGTGAAGTTTTTTTTAAGTGATAAATCACAAGATGTAGATGAGTTCAATGTACAGTATATAAAAAGTGCATTTGATTGTAGAGATTCTCAAAAATTTCTATTGTAAATTGAGAATATTGATATTTCAATGCTAGTTTTATGGAAGAGATTTGAAAATGAGACATACCGAACTAAGACAAGAGATGATTAATCTACAAAAATTTCATTGAAGGAGAGTGAATTTCCCTACATTGAATATATAACTAGATTTTGTAGTATCATTATCCACATATCCAACATTGTCATGGTGCATGATGGAAAGCTAAATAATTTCATGATTCCAAAAAAAAAATTCCACCTGGTTGTATTCTTTCAATTGTATATTTCTCCAAGGACATTTTCCCCTCAATCACAAATTCAAGATTAATATTAGCATTCTGAACAAGTTGCAATACTTTTACAAGTGAGCTATAGAAACACACAATTTCATTTGGATGGTGTAGAAAGTACTGATCCAAATGAACACATTATCATCAAGGAGGTTCATTTCTATATCAACGATTATAAGGTTCATGATAGGAGCCATGTAGTTCATAGTTTTGCAATATT